>VZTG01006518.1:184153-348661 GCA_013397845.1 Melanocharis versteri
AAAAAGAAGTAAGCAGTAATTCCATCATATTATATTTGGTTTAATATCACAGTCCTTCAGGTGATTTTTTTATTGGTCTACAGCACACTCATCTTTCTTGCTTTTTATTCCAAGGAGTGAAGGTGCATTCTACATGGCTGTATGAGGTGGAGCAGCAGAAGTAACCAAGCTACTCAGGAAGTGCCTTCAATGCCAGTTGAGAGTATTGCTTCAGGAACAATTGCTTCAAGTGTGAGTAGAAGCTGTAAATTTGTTCTCCTTTCTTTTCTGACATGCACATTTTTCGATTATGCTTCTGTTCTTGCATAAAAAGGTCACCAATTGCCATATTTCATTTCTGAATATATAGGAATATCTTTCCAGAGAAGCCAGTGTTTTTTTCTTAGCCTTTTTAAAATTTATCTCTGAAATATTTGTGAGATCTCGAAACTTATTATATTCCAGCCCCCCTCATGTTTCTTCACTAATGCAAACTGCATAAGAACCTTTAGATTAGGAGGAATTCTCTGAAATAGTATTTATTTTCATAATACGTATAGAATAGGAGTTTATATAAATCTACCCCAGGAATCCTTGATCGGGATTGCACTGGCTGGAATAAAAGTAGAGGTCTTGCCACATACTTTCCTGGTCAAGGAAGTGGCTCCATTGGAATTGATGTTTTCACCAATGGTCCTTCACTATTTGCTAGATTCTGAAGCAGTGAATTTCATGGAAACATTTAAAGACCTACTTAGGGTTCTTCTTAAAAAGCTAGGAGAAAAGAAGGTCATATGAATTTTTTTTTTTTGTTAGGAAAGGAAGTAGAGAAAATAAGTTGCGTAACTCTTCTCCAATAGGCAGGAATGCCTTTATCAAACTTTTGAATTCTTCTTTCTGACATACTGTCATTTGTCCTCGATTTTGAGAGCTTTACCTGTACTGGAGTCATGGAGAAAATGGGCAGAATCTTTCTTATCACCCATGAATAAAGTTTGAAAAATAATCATGGTGCCAGCACACAATGCTAGAAAAGTTACATTTGGGACTCACAAACCTTTATCAAGTTAAACGCATTTAACCTTCAGCCTGTCCCTCATCCAACACCATTCCCAGTTTGCAAAAGCGTAATTGTATGGTTATCTCTCTATTAATTAACCTATTTTTAGACAGGAAAATCAACAATGAAGAACAAGTTACCTTCAGGCACCAGTGGCACAGATAAGAAAAGCCACAGCAGGGACTGTCAGCAATTCTCAGTTGCATGCTGGTGCCTGTTGATGGTTGAGGGTTTTAGATCCCCTTTTCAAAAGTAAAAACTGGTTGCAAATATTGGAAGGTCCTAGACACTAGGTATTTATCTTCTTTTCTGCCTGAGATTCTAGATGTTTAGGTTCTCTGACTTTCTTAAAGAACACAAGGTGCCTGAGTGCTTTCAAGGACTTAGGCATAACAAAGCTTTTGAAAACTGCCCTTTACATCCGTTTCTGTAGCTCAACGAAGATGACATGCATATAAATACAGCCAGGGTTTTATGGGAAATGGATGCTGCTGTTGCTTTAAGCATTGAATGGACAGGGCCATTCTGCTCAGGAAAAACTATGATATTTTTACACTTACTATCATTCTATCATTCAGAATTGCACTGGAAATTAATTGCATTCAGTTTTTGGCAAATGGAAGAGAATTGAAGTTTGAGTTCACAAATTTGAAAAAATTCACCAAAAAAATTATCAAAACTGGAATTTGCTACCTGAAAAGCTCTTGCAGTGCAATGACTTCCTTCTGCAACAGCAGCTGTGTGCAAATTGTATCAAAAGCTGTTCATGAAAGATGACTCAAGATAAAAATTTGGACTGGGAGCCCTAGATTCATGACTGGATTACACCACAATTTTCCTGCATGGCTTCGGACAGCCCAGGTTACTCTCTGTGTCTAAGATTCCCACCTCTAAGAGAAGGATAACAGCATTTCTCTTTCTCACAGCTCATGTGCTGCAGGTAAGAGCATTAAAAGTTGTAACGTCTTTTTGAATACCAGAGCATGGAGGAGATGGATGTGCTCTAGAGCTTTGCTGAGGAGGAAGAAGTTAAGAAAGCCTTTTCAGAAGAGGAGCAATGCATAACCACGCTATAATGGCTTTTTCCCCTGTGTCTAACATACATAGAAAATACCTTTGGTAGTATTTTGGGCAAGGACTTGAAAATGTTATCTTGTGTGTTTATTTTTTCCCTTCCACTTTTAAGGGACTCTACTTAATTATCCTCAGTCCAGTCAAAAAGAAAAAAAAAGACAGAAAGTCAGAGATTTCAAAGTTTTTGAAGTAATTTCAAACACTTCTTATGTATGCAATGCATGTCTGTCTAACATAAGTATCAAGTTTCATATATATGTATAACATAAAATTATTATTGTATAGTTTCTTACTACCTGGAATACTGCCAGCAAATCACACCATATATTTTTTAATTACCCAAGAAGGAGGATTGCTCATATACTGCCTCCCAAGCAGCTGTGACAGGAAGGAGGGAAGGAAGCAAATAAGGATCTCTATTTTTTTTAATAGACATCAGTCTCTGCTTCAAGACAGTTGTCTATTTCTAAAAAATTGCAGCTGATAGGAGCTGCTCAATGATTTGGCTGTTAGAGACAGTCTCTGTGGAATGTGCAGAATGCACTTTGAGGGACATGATTAATAAATGTTTCACAGGACACTGAAATATGTAATGCACCCTGAGTGTGGATGAACATACACACATGTATTTATATGCATTGGCACATTTATGATTTTTGTAGTACTTTTGCAAATCAAACACCCAAATTCACTTGCACTTCACCATAAAATCCAGATATATAAACCCATTTAGCATTACCTGTTCACTTTTTAACAAACTCAAAATATTTCAATGCCACTATTGTTCTGTTCACATCATCAACTTTGTGGTTGTTATCTACTGGGTCACTTTTACTTGAATTCTCCTCTTGTCATGCAAATTATTAGCAAGATCTACAATCACAAAGTATTTCTGATTTTAAGATAAAGCAATAAGACAAAAAATCAGTAGAAGACTGGCTGAAGTGAATTTATAAATTGTTTAAAGCACAAAACTGTCCATTTAACTTTTAAAAACATTCATTTTTTTCTGCTTGTAAACGTGTCCTGTGATTGAAAAAGCCACAAATTTAAATAATCTTTTTCAGTCTGAGAAATTGGTAATTTGAAAAGTGTATCAGGCAAAAAGTTGAAATGATACTCACTTCCATCTTCTCCTAGAAGAATTCATTGCAGGTTTTCTGCCAAAATGACAACTTGAGAGGAAGGCAGTGCTAATTAGATAAACAAACGTAGAAGATCTTAAAAAATAGCTATTTTTTGATTTTCCAAATATCATATTTGAGGTGGATTCAGAAGTAGAGCTGCTGCTGTCCCCTTGTTTCCTCCATCTATGACTTGCTCTGGAAATTAAACAAAGTCTCAATAAAGGGCATTTTCAGATCTTACTGAAATGAATATTTAATCTGATTCAAATTAAATCGGTGGAGTTGCTAGCACCTCTCAAGCCAGACTTTATTTTTTGAAGGGATGAATGCTTATTTCAATATTCATGCAGACACGGACAAACTTGCTAACTGAGTTTGACTGACAGTTCATACAGGGGGCTTGCAGGAAAAGAGGGGATCAAATCCTCTCCTGTGAAGGTGGGAAAACTTTGCCCTGTGGTCCTTGAGGGAGTCAGCCCTGGTATGGCAACTTGGACAGGCACAGACTGCTTGACCCTGCAGATGTTCACACCCTGGGCTGGTCAAAATAGCTTGCAGGGGTCCCGTGGTGCACCAGGAGTAAGGCTAAAATACCTTTGTTATCTGCTGAGGCTCTCTGTGGTGCAGCACGGTCAGGAATTGTTTAGATTGCAACAGAAGGGTTAGCCAATACCGGTGTGCAGGGTATGTGGCAAACAGCTCTGCAGGAACATCTCTTCTTGAAATTTGTTTTTCTCCGTATCCCAGCTGACTTGTGAGCAAACGAGTGCAGTGGAGACCAGGCTTTTGATACTGCAGGAGTGTCATAGAAACCTGTTTTTCATCCAGCAACTGGAGGGAGAGGATGAGGATTTCACTTTGAGGCATCTGATGTGTGACAGGGTGAGCTGGCAGCCATCTCTGTGGGACAGTAGCAGGGGACTCCCACTCTACAGGGTGTTAGCCTTTCTATAGGCTTAATAAAGAGTCATAAAATCACAAAATGGTTTGGGTGGGAATCGACCTTTAAAGGACATCCAGTCCAATACACCTGCAATGAGTGGAAACACCTTTCACTAGACTAGGTTGCTCAGAGCTCCTCCAATCTGAACAGAATATTTCCATGGGTGGAGCATCCACCACCTCTCTGGGCAACATGTGTCAGCATTCTCATGGTAAAAACTTGTTGCTTGCATTTAGTGTAAACTGATTCTCCTGCTTAAAGTTGTTATCCCTTGTCCTGTCACTACAGACCTCATCCCCATCTTTCTTATAAATGCCGTTCAAGCACGGGGAGGCTGCATTATGGTCTTCCTTGAGATTTCTCCAGGCTGCACAGGCCCATCTCTCTCAACCTTTCCTCATAAGAGAAGTGTTCCATCCCTCCAACTGTCTTCTTGTCCCTTCCTTGGACCCACTGCAACAGCTCCATGTCATTCCAGTGTTGAAGATCCTGGAGCCGGAGGCAGTGGTCCAGATGAAATCAGACAGTAATAAATGATTCCTTGTCTAGTCGACCTTTGTGCTGTTTTGAAACTCTCAACCTCCCAAGCTGTACAGGGTTACAATCTTCCTGGGCAAGGGAACGCATCTTGGTTTTGTCCTGTTGTTTTTTCCAAGCTGAAACTTCAGTGTAAAAAATGTTCCTGTTTGTTTATGTTTTCAGAGACACTTGCAGTTTTCAATAAAAACTGACTAACAAAAAATAGTTTGTTGTCAAACACATTTTTATCAGACTTGGGAGGTTGCCATGCATACAGCTTGTACTGCATACCTTCTGGTTTTTCCCTTTTTTATGCAAATGAAGAGAAAAAGAGAAGAAGATCAAATAATGAATAATGTTATATTTAAAAAAATGGCTTTATGTGCAACTCAATTTTGGTTGAAGATTTAACTAGTTCTTAGACTAGCTAATTAGCTTCTGCTTGGATTACCCTGCAATTCTGTGTAGGTACTGGGGTGGCTCAAGTTTGCTGATAGGAATTTAATACTGGTTTTGGCTGAATATACTGAGCAGTCTTTTGGGACTAGTGGTCTGTGAATGGTTTGAAAGGAAAGGTCTGGCAATTTGTAGGTAGCAGGTCAAAGCTTCCAGTGGATATTGACAAGTATGGAGAAGGAAGATGGATAACATGGGGAAAGGCAGTGAGATTAAAGTCAGAGAAAAACAAAAAGGAATAATAAAAGCAAGTTTATAACTAGATGTGTACTGTCCACCACCATGGCAATACAGTTTCCCTTTACAGCTACCCTCTCTCATCCTCCGGTTCTTGTCCTTGTCCCTGTGTATCCCAGTCTAGCTGGAATTCCCCACGGTATTTTTCCAATATTGCACAGTGACGGAGTTGGTTGAATCCTACTTTCCTGCTGTTGAACACCTTTCTTTCCTATAGTAGATATGGAATATGGCTATATTAAAGTCTTTCCTCTACAGTTAATTTTGCTCTTTCTTCTCTTTCTCGGGCCAGCAGTGTGGGACAGCAAGCTGCCAAGAGGGAAGGAGCTGGACTGCAGTGTGCCCACCAGTTCCATGCTCCAGCCCTCCTCCCAAAAGAAAACAACACTCCAGTTAGTCAATCCTAGCAGTCCTTGTGGTCAATACTTTTACAGTCATCTTCATTCCTGTTTCTAAAACTTCCTTTTAATTGTAAGTGTTAATCCAACTGATATTGCTTCTTGCAGAAGACAAGATAAAGATTCTACATAAATGTAAAGTTTTTTTAACATCTTGTAAAACTGTTTTAATCCAGGGAGTGAGGGTTCCTACTTGCGTTAATGTTTGCCTTTCTCACGTGGCTAACACTCTAGCCCAAAGGGTTTTTTTAGCAAACTGATAGAAGACCACTGACATTTGTGGTCTTTTAACAGGAGTCGCTGGGCTGGGGAATAACTGGGGAGGTACATTCAGCCCTCTCACTCCTGCATCACAGTTACAAAGAAATTAAATCTAAACCCTCTGGAAAATGTTGCATGAATCTTCTCTTTCTGTGATAAATGTGTTACAGACTCAACTACTTGGGTTACTACATTGGTTGTAGGCACACTCTATTTCCTGATTATCATAATTCTCAGTAGATCTATTTAATTCACAGACTAGGAGCAATTTTACTTAATGAAACACATTTGCAAGTGGTATGATTTGTATACATGTAAAATGGTATAAAATTTGGATGTCTAGTACATAAAACCCATAAAGATAAGTGCACATCTTACCCCACTGGCAGCAATAGGAATTGGGTCAGCTGTTGCTGAATTTGCCTCTCCTCTATATGTGTTTCACATGAATTTGTCAGCCAAAGTTATCCTGGAGATCAGTGGAGGTCTAGTTGCTTGGTTGAAAGCTCATTGTGAATGTTGAGAAGAGTTTAAAAAATGGTTGACTTATATAGAAGGAAATTCCAGGGGAAAGGCTCAGCTGAGCTCATGGTCATTTATATAAGGAAAGACGCTCAGAGCCCATAAAGCAATCTTTCTGCAAGCAGTGTCTCTGGTCCTGTCATGAGAACTCTATGTAGGCACTTTGATATATAGGCCAGGTCACACAAGGTATTTCTCACGCTACATGTGGGACTGGATTGCCAGCCTAGGAAAGTTTAAAGTATTTCATTTATCTAAAGATAATAGCAAAAAGGGAGCAGGACTGACTTTGCTACAGTCTGGCAATCAAAGCACATTCCCAGGTGCCGAAGGCTTGTATGGCCCAGCTTTGAAGTTCAGGTTCCTTCCTGCTACTGTCATCTAGCTCAGGTAAATTAGCAAAATTTCTTTGCAGCTTCCAATTGTGCTTCTCTGACCTATACTCCAAGTTTAAGCCTTATGTGGATGAACAGATGTCATTAAAAAATGCTCTGTGAATTAGCTAGACAGAATAAAATTTTGTTTAAATTTTATGGTTTTAACCTGATCAGTGTTCAGAAACAGTCTTAAACAAAGAAGTCTGCAGAATTTTTTCACTATTTCTCATGGCAGAAAACAGCTGTGATTAAAATCTTGCTGCAGAACTGGAAATGGTGTGATGTTTTCAGCCCTA
The DNA here is from genome assembly GCA_013397845.1 of Melanocharis versteri. NCBI lineage: Eukaryota > Metazoa > Chordata > Aves > Passeriformes > Melanocharitidae > Melanocharis > Melanocharis versteri. The sequence continues at coordinate 191,403 of VZTG01006518.1, forward strand.
GACTGTACATGAATGAAACTTATGTTAAAATTAAGACAAAACCAGCGTGCATTCTGCACAACATTAACAGCTAATATTTGAAATAAAATTATTAGAGAGTGAAAAGTAAGAATGAGCTAGAACCTTCCACACAAAACTTTGAAGTCAAAGAAATGTAACACGAAGAAAGGAATCTATCAGAAACTGCTTGATGGACTCATAAAACTACTAGAAAGACATATTCTTTGACAAGCATCTTTTCAGTACTTTTTAAGAAAAGTGCTCAGTCAAAGAGTGTTTTTCCATTATTTGAACCCAGGAGCTGAAGTGAGTTAGGTGCTATAGGCTTTCAAAAGAAACTGCAACAAATGCATTACGCTAGATCCTGCTCAAGTACAGTGATACGTTTGAATCTTTGATCTTTCAAATGTTGCGGGATCAAAGTATTCACTGTTTTGCATATAAACCTGTGCTAGAATCAACTGATTATAGCTGTGGCCACAGAAAAGAACCAGGTACAAATGACTTTGAACTGATGTAACTCCAGGTAGTCTGTCCACCTTTGAGTAAATTAGCATGACTTTGAACTTAATTTCTTTTCTGTCGTTTGGTCTGGAATAAATAGCAGTTACTAATAATCTATTTAAAACTCATTTTCATGCTACACTGTAGCAGATGGAGAGAGAGAGAGAGAGAGAGAGAGAGAGAGAGAGGTGAATAGAAATATGTGGATATGTGTATTTTCTCTCCTTACTCTTCTTAATATACACATTAAAAAAAAATCATATTTAGCACCCTGGTTACCAGTTTTTCTTAACTGGCAATACTTCATTGTAAATCAAGCACTCACAGTAGCATGAATTAATATTAATGAAAGCACAAGAAAATTCTGCAATGGGTCATTCTTGTTATCAGTGCTTATTTGATCATATAAAGACAGCTTGAACTTTTAGAGGGAGGGAGGAGGAATTGCTTGCTTGTCTTTAAAAGGCAATACTCATGAAAAAATCAGCCCAGAGCTATACAGAAAGAAGCTCTGGATAAACCATTTGAAGGCAGGGTACTTGGAATACTCCTGGACACAGTGAAAATTTTGATCATCACTAATCAATGAACAGAAATGCTATACTTCACAGGTTTGTTTTTATAAATCGAAGTAGGAGAATATCAGAAAAAGTAACAGAGAAGCTTTATTGACTCCTCAGCATGTTTCCTCCTCCTCTTTCTCTAAATAACACTAGCCCCAAGCACCTACCCCCTCACCCCACTTTCCGTGTGGTTCAGGACTTCTAGGTCCACACATGCTTCCTGCTGAGTAACACTAGAGACCCTGTCCACTGCTGGGCTTGTCTCCTGCAGCACACAGGTGCCAAACAAAGTTTTTGGAGCACTGACCCTCTTCTGATGGTTGCAGTCCTTGCCAGCACTGCTAGCTTCATTTTGGTGTGCCTTTGGTGTGGGCACACAGAGCATGGGCTTTCCTGCCCATGCATAAGAAGACTTCTACTCGGTGGACAGTCCCAACAGCCCTCTTTGTACCTGGTTTGATTAAGGTTATATAGAAATGTCCTTGTTGGTGTGCCTGCTATATGCACAAGGTTTTTAAGGTTAACAGGTCTCTCTGCCTCATCTCTGAGTCCTTGTATGCTGCATCGTCTGCACGAGCAGCAGCTGAGGCTGAGGGGCCTAAAAGCCCAGATATAAACAAAAGCTGGTGGAAAAGCTTCAGAACTTAAAGGTATACCTGTTCTCAGTGGGACAAGCCTCCTCCATCGATCATGTGACCCTAGGGAGCTCGGGTCTGTGTGATTGGCAGGCAGCCAGCCATCCCCTTGTATCCCTTAATTGGAAGTGACCTGGCCCCCTCTGTATTCCCACTGGTCGTTCCTGTATGCCCTGCCTCCCTCCTCTACCCCTGAAAAGTGTGTGTGGAACGGAAGTGAACCCCTTCTCGTCTGGACTCATTGAGGGATCGGAATAAACCTCGATGCCCTGCACGGGGGGCCGCTTCTTTCTCATTTGCCTCTAGCGTCGCCTGAGCCCGGCCGGCTCAGTGTGAGAGTGGCTGCGTGTATTCTATCGCACGGGTGAGAGAGCTGCTTGCGAGGTGCCAGAGAAGCACCGCCGGGGGTCTCCTCGAGACGGGCACCCCCTGGAATAAGCAGCAGCTTCCCCATTGAACACCCACACGGCGATACTTGTAAATATGTAAACATAAGAAATCCTATTCAATCATAGGTGCAGGAAACAAAGGATAAGAGTCAGAGAGGCTGGTAGTACACAGACTCTGTTTCCTGGTAAATTGTCTCCAGGAATCCTTTCCTCTTACCCAATTGCTTTATATTACCCTCCAAAGCAAAAACAAGGGGAAAAATGCTTTGAGTGAGGGGAAATTCTTAAAAGAAATATACAAATATCACCCACAAAAAGATATAGGTCATTATAAACTCAAAGGCTCTAATACCTGAAATTATTTTGGCTTTGAAAAATGCACATGAATTATTGATGGTAATTTACATTTGGAGCTAACAGTGACTTGATACTGCAAGAATGTTGTTCTTTAAAAAAAGAGTAAGAAATTACCTAGAAACTCAACAGGGTTTCCTTTCAAACATTTACAATAAAGAACTTTTCTTTCCTTTAACGAAGCATGTAGATTTTGCTAGAGATTAGAATGAATTTTTCTTCTTTTAATTCCCCCTAAAATGCACATAGGACAATGAACCGAATTTGTGTGTCAAGTCAGCCTGGCATTCCATAACTGTTGAATGCTACCTGGACACGCACTTTGCTTTTTGGACTTTGTCTGTAGTATTTCCCATTCAGCAATTTCATTTCTAATTTCACTCTTCCTCGTGAATTCTTCAGAACAGCATCCAATGAATGGAATAAGACCTAACCTGATGGGGTGAGTAGAAGTACATAACTTTGAGAAGCTTGTGATTCAACATACTCTTGGATTGGAAGTATATTCATTGACTCGGCATGTAAGACAAGACTCGTCTATGAGCAGCTCAGTGTATGCAATGCTGCTGTTGAAGAATATTGCACTCAAAAGAGGCTCTTAGTGCCTCTATTTACTATTTGAACCTTACACTGCTGAGTTCTCCTCTCATATAAAAGATTGAATAGCACCCTAAATTTTTCTACAAAAAATAAATCAGTGCAAAGGTAGCTTATTCCATTTCATCTTGCTTGTCTATCTGTGGTTCCTTAAAGGGTATGCACAGTTCAACAGAAGTACCTATTCATCCAGAACAAAAGCTACTTCAACTCTTTCAGCTTTGTCAACAATGTCAGAGGAGAGCAAGAAAGTTGTCAGGGAAAGGAAAAAAAAAAGTAAAGCAATATTTCAGCCTAGAGCTTTGTAAACAAGCTCTTAAATATATGATTCATGTACCTCATTCATCTACAACTGTTTGTACTATGCTGACACACTTCTGTAACACTAAATAAATTACTAGTGCATTTGGCATTTATAGGTTTCCTTCCTCATGCTTTTTCTACCACATCCCTTCAAAAGACAATTTCTTCCAAGATTCCCTGCCCAAACACTTATTGCATTTCATTGCCTGTTAGATGACATAAATTAAAACAACAACAACAAAAAGAAGATATTTATATGGAAATTAAGCTAACTGAATTATTTAACAAACAGATGCTGTATGGAAATGCATAATTTATTCTAAATGTGTGGAAAGGAGTTTTAAGGTTATGGTGCTGTTAAGTCGAACAACTTCCTTATATGTTTTAAGTTACCAAGCTACTGTCATCCAACTGAGTTGCAAAGTGGGAATAACATATGATCTTTGAAGTCACATAATGTCAAATATAAGCCTCTTCAGGTCTTAGTGGCTTGTGTTTTAGTTTAACTGGTTAACTAGAATGTGAGATAGTTGAACTTGAGCTAGCTGCTGAAAGTGCACAGCGTAGTAAAAGGTTCAATAAATCAAAAGTGAGAGCATGAGTGTGCACGCCTGTGATGAAGAGAGATGAAGGCAGGCAAAATGCTTAATGCTTTTAAAAGCATAGAATTATTTAGGTTGGAAAAGATCCATTGTCATTGAGTCTAACCATTAACCTAACACAGCCAAGTGCACACCAAACCACATCCCTTAGCACCATATCTATATGTGGTTGAAATGTCCCCCCGTGAGCCTCCTCTCCAGACTAAACAGTCCCTCTTCCCTCATTCGCTTCTCATATGATTTTTCAAACCCGTCACCAGCTGTATAGCCCTTCTTTGGACACGTTTGATGGAAATATGCAACGGGGTCATAAATCAAGCCAAAGAGAAGCAACAGGAAAGTTTTTGAAAGTTCTGTATTTTAGACCTAGGGAGAAACTGGAAGAGCTACAAGTTATGTAATGTAAAAACTGTGGCATGATAAGCACTGCAGAGTCAAGGGATTTTATTAGTGGCTTAGCTCTTCAGTTTGAGTGCTTTTAAACAGTGGGATATGATTTTTTATATTATTTGTCAAAAAAGTACATGCTCTCTGCACTTCTGAAAACATGACATGGGGATGTGCTGAATGTCTCTGGGCAGGGGAGAGTAAAACAATGGGCAGCAATGTAGTATGGAATATACTAAAAGAAATATGATGGTTCATTGGAAAACCAACAATGTGAATAAATAATGTACCACACAGAGAAATTTAAAATGTACAATTACTTTTTTCTTCATTTGTAACAAACTGGGTAGTTATGATTATATTTTTTTAGTATTATTTGATGCTAACAATCTGGAGTAGGAACCTGAGCCAGAAAAGAGGGAAAATAGCAAAAACAGTATTAAGTTAGGGAGTTATTTGAGCGCTACTAAATTGACCATGTAACGTTAACAGGGGAAGCTGAATTAGTTCCTTAAGTATTAGGAATTATATTCAAGATCTCAAGAAAAAAAGTGCAGAGAATGTGAGAGAAAGAGAACACACATCAGAGGGTACAAATTAGCTTCAACTCATTAAATGAACATCCTCTGGAATAGATATTATATGTACAGATCAGATAAGAAGCATGGGCTGGATGAGTGGACAGTGAGATTGAGAACTGGCTGAACAGCAGATCCCAGAGGTTATAATCAGTGGCGCAGGCTCTAGTTGGAGGCCTGTTCCTAGTGCTGTCTCCCAAGGTTCAATAGTGGGCCCAGTCTTGTTTAACTTATCCATCAGTGACTTGGGTGAAGGGGCAGAGGCCTCCTCAGCAATTTCACTGACAGCACCAAGCTGGGAGGAGTGGCCGATACCCCAGAGGGCTGTGCAGCCCTTCAGAAGGACCTCAGCAGGCTGGAGAGATGGGCAGAGAGGAACCTCCTGAAATTCAGCAAAGGCAAATGCAGGATCCTACCCCTGAGGAGGAACAACCCCAGACCCCAGCACAGGCTGGGGGTGACCTGCTGGGAAGCAGCTCTGTGGAGAAGGAACTGGGGGTCCTGGTGGACAGGAAGCTCTCCATGAGCCAGCAGTGCCCTGGTGGCTGAGAAGGCCATGGCATCCTGGGCTGCATTATGAAGAGCATTGCCAGCAGGTCAAGGGAGGTGATCCTGCCCCTCTACTCAGCCCTGGTGAGGCCTCACCTGGAATGCTGTGTCCTGGGCTCCTCAGTACAAGAGAGACATAGAGCTCCTGGAGTGGGTCCAGTGGAGGGTGACAAAGAGGATTAAGGGAGCACCTCTCTTATGAGGAAAGTCTGAGCTGGGCCTGTTCAGCCTTGTTAAGAGACTACTGATGTGGGACCTCATCAGTGCCTGTAGGTATCTGAAGAGAGCACGTCGAGAACACCAGGCTGCTTTTGGTGGTACCAAGCAGTAGGGCAAGAGGCAATGGACAAAAACTGATCCACAGCAAATTCCAACTGAATAACATTCTGTGCAGGTGCCCACACACTGGAGCAGATTGCCCAGAGAGGGTGTGGCGTTCCTCTCACTGGAGATATTCCGGAATGGTCTGGACTCAATTCTGTGCCGTGTGCTCTGGCATGACCCTGTTTGAGCAAGGAGGTTGGACGAGACGACCCACTGTGGTTCCTTCTAATCTGACCCATTCTGTGATTTTTGACAGCATGGTAACCAGGCAAATTAATCTGAGAGGAAATGCCAATGAATTAGAATTTATACTATCATAATCTACCAGTCAATGGTTTCATAAATCAGATAGAGACATGAGTCAAAACGGGACAGAAAGAAGACATGTCAAAAATGTTTGCATTATCTTAAGTGGATGTCAAACTGAAATTTAGCTAATCAGTTTTAGTAATCAGTTACTGTTGCAAGGAAGTATATAGTATAATGCAGTTGAACACCAGATAAATGAACCTTCTTTCTCTAGTAAGATTTTCAAAATGTCATTAATATGAGACTCCAAAGAATCACAATTTCTTACAATGATCAGAGTATTTTTGGACAAAGGAATGATGAAAAATATTAGACTAGATTAGATGAGATTAGATAGTCCAGAAATAAATAGTTTAAACCCAACTTCCCACATGCCCATCCTGTATTGTTTCCTTGCTGTACTGGTTCCAGCTGCACGGCTACATGTCTGTTCCAGCATCCTGGACTGTGGAATGTCTACCTTCATATACTGTCTGAAGTCTGGTGGTCCCTTCTTACTCCTCTCAGTCATGTCAAGATATGGAGAGGCCAAACCAGCTTTGTGTAAACACTAAGTTCCTCACATAATTCCCTGTTATGAAAAACACAAGGTATGCCCGAACGGAGTCATCAGACTTAATGTCTGGTTCTCCCTGGAAAGCCAGATGTTTTGGAAATATATCCATGTGAAAGGTGGACAAAGAGTCATGGGCACTGCTTGTGGGAGTTGGAAAGGACTGAGAGACAACTAAAAGCACAAAGAGGAAGGTAATTGTAGGCTTCTCTGTGTGACTCGAACAGTCAGCTGCACTGAAGAGTGTTTTTGAAGTGCACTCCAACATCTGAGCTGACTGACCTTGTATTGAAGGCAGCAGCTTTGTGCCACTCACATGGAACTGTATGTGCTCTTTCCTCTGCAGCACACAGGGTGGAACGTGGGGAATGAGTGAGGGCAGGGCAAAGGGAGTGCTGGGAACTGTACACCCTGGCAGGTATCCTGAAAAGAAATAACACCTTCCCCCTCGGCTTTTCTATGTGTAAAAGTCTGTGGGACAGAAATTATCGTCATCCAGAAATGCGACAGCAAGACAGACTGAGCTGACTGGGAGGTAAGGGGAACAGTGTATGTGTGCAGGACCTGCACAGGTGTGGAACAGCAGCAGATATCCACTTCCATGCGACCCCAGCGGCAAAGAATACTATGCTTCTCACTCAAACTGCAGGAAAGTAGTTGCTAGCTAAATTTGTGTTGCATGACAGCCCTCAGTCCAAAAATCATCCAGCTTCCTTAAAGTGGGGGTCACAAGCAAGCTGGATCAATTGTGAAGTACGTCAGGGAGGATTCAACTCTGTCAGGACAAACACAGCTTACACCCAAGGAGGGTGGCATGTCCCCTTGACACTGTCCCAGGGGAGTCGGTCCTCCTGGCTGTTGTGATGCTCTTGGTGAGGCAGTACAGCTCTCTACACCCCATGAAGTGTCTGAAGAGATGTCCAATACCGTATCCTTGCACAGGTGGGCATGCTGCTACAGTGAGACATGTGCTGGCAGACACCAATGTCAGCAGAGATAACTCTGCTCTCCCTCTGGGAAATCCACCTGCATGGAGGGAGGTGATGGGGTCATGAAAAGCCCAGGCGACCTCCTGACGTGAGCTGCTCCCCCATGTCACTCACTGTAAAGACATTGATAGTGGTAAGGAAATCCTGCCTTGAGGATGGTTAGGTGGGGATGCTCTTAAAGGAGAGTATAGATACTGTACTGTGAGTACTTGTACTTCACAGCTAGAGTCCTTAAGCAACAGAGTGAGATGGAAACTCTTGCTCCCACTTCAGTATTTATGCAGTCATAATTTACAGTTTGTCTCCTTACATGCACTCACACGAGTTCAAAGGATTAAATTATTCATACGTGTAACAAGGACTAAAAAATAAATTAAAAAAACCCCAAAACTGCCCCCTGGACCAAACAAACAAACAAACAAACAAACAAACAAACAAAAAACCTCCCAAAAAACCTGTTAATGATCACATGATCACATTTTTTCTCTTACAGCATTCCGGGAGTGCTTTAGGACTGACATCACAACTTTTCTTCCTGAACTGACACTTCATCAACTTTCTTTCTCTTCCTCTTCTTTTTTGCAAGACTTAATCACATCTCCCATGTGTTGCACCTAAAATCCAAATATTTCTAGTGCCTCATGTTCTTTTTCCAACTTCAGTAAGTGAAACAAGACACTATCTTAAGAAAGAGATGAACATTTTCTTCAATGCAGATTTTGACTTTTTTTCTACTTGTTTCTTAATATAGTAATAAATGAAAGCTAATAAAGGGTAGCAGCCAAACCTCTGAAAATTACCCAAACCTTTTTGCGCAGATATGACCAACACAGTTAAATTGCTACACTTTCACATCTACATATAAAAGCCAAGATTTTCCAAAGTGAAGAAACCATCCAATGAAAAGTTGCGGGATTGTTGATATGCTGTAAAATAAGAATCTAGTGTGTTTGCAGGTCTTAGAGTGTTGCTTGAAGCCATTACCACGTACTTCTGTTTTGTGGAAAAATGAGTTTTAGGGAGTTCTGAGAAGGTATTTAAATGAAAATAAATTATATTGGTTGAAATTGTGGAGCCTTCCTATGCTTTGATCTTGACAAATATAATCAAATTATCTTCAATGGTATTTTAGATTAAGCACTTTCAGATCTGGCCTCAATAACAATAACATTGAGAAATATTAAGATGAGATAAATAATCTTCTTACCTTTCCATGCCCCTAGTCCCACCAGTGATCAGATTACTTGTGTCTATCTGCTCTCTGTTTCAAGAGACGGATGTTCCGGCTTATAATATAGAAAAGTTTTAATTCTAGTCACTTAATTAAATTATACTGCTAAAAAAAAAAAAAAAAGAAAAAGAAAAAAAAAGGGAAAAGATAGCTAAAATCAGCACAATATAAAATGAGAACTCTTATTTTGATTAAGGAGCAATCTTTGATTAGCAAGAAAGCCACTACCCTATGACATATGTGTTTCAATTGTGTCTCTAAGAGGAAGCCTGAAGTCTCTAACTTATTGTGGGAGTCAAAATTCTGGTTTTTCTTTTATATTTTTTAGTGTTTTCTGCACATAATATCTATGGTCCAAAGTTTGACACTTCAAAGATAGTGTTGGAAATGGGGAAAGCTGAGAAGAAAGTTCATCTGTATGATATTCAGTCCTAAGTGCAGAGTCTCCTGACAGGTTTTGTTCACAACTTTCCCATTTCTCTTGGTTGTCACATGTGGAACTAGGTGGAACACTTAAACGAAATTTTTTTGCAGAGGCACACTGATTTTGCTCACTTTTTAAAGAGGAAGTATCCTTTCTCAAGGTCCAGGAGTTTACTCTCTACTCTTCTCCATCTAGGGAATAAAACCTCTTTCAACCTGGAAGAAGCATGGCTACCTCCTAGGAAAGTGTTTGAAATATTTCCCCAATGCAGGTGAGGTGAGAGAAGGAGAGTGTGCATGTGAAAAAGAGTCAATTAATTTTGTTACAAATTAGAATATAAGTTGTTGGATACATAGACTGTTTTTTACCTAATATTACAGTGGCTGTTGGAGGCTAGGACCAAGATTTTGAAAACACCGCTGGGCCACCAATATGAAGACCAATGAGAAGGAATTATACGGCAGCTATGATCAAATTAAAAGATCTCTTGCCTTCCCTCTGCCTTTGAACACAGATCACACCTCCCAGATCCCCCTCATTTTCAGGATTCTTGTTCAACTAGGAAATGAATTCTGGCAACTTGCCTTGAGGATCCTGCAGTAGACTAGGCGCTAATTTCAGTGCCTTCTTCTGAGCAGGACAAAACAGGGGCTGCCCACTAAACCTTGGTGAGAACAGCAGTGGAACTGAATTAGAGATGCCCTGTCACACGGGTCTAGCACTTCTCTTAAGGAGACAGAACATCTAACAGCTGCAGAGTCAGTCAAAATCATGTTCATTTGGAAACTACCATCCAGTAAAGGCAAAATTGAATGGTTTGTGTAATGTTTTTTACCCCCATTCATTGCAACAAAATACAGAGTGAAATGGTTCTTACCAGAACACACAACTAATGAGAGGAGCAAAGTGCATTCCTTTTTTCTCTCGTCTTGTTAAGGGAACACACGGCAGATATGCCCTTCTTCTGCTCATAAGCAAGACTCAGTCTTCCTAGACACCTTTTACCACACCATCCTTCTCATAACATCCTCTTACCATCTGGAATCTCACCCTTCTGCAGGTCCACAAAAAGTCACTTGCTGAATCACAGGCTGTCCCTAAAAGGGAGAAGTCTTTTCTAAATCTGGAGAAGGAACAACAGCCTATTTATCTGAATTACTGGAAGTGTTCTTGGAAAACAAATGTGCCAGTTCTTCTAGCTTCTTTAAGATTCATTATCATAATCAAGAGTACAAAACCAGTGATGCTTCCCACATATACTAGGTAAACAGATCCTGATTTTGCAGGTGCGTTTAGTGGAAGTGAAATTGATGCTAAACCTTAAGTATGGGCTGGATAAGACTGAATGGAAAGACAGTTTTGTTCACTAACAATGGTTTGAAATTAATCTTACTGAAAAACAAATTCTTTAAAGACAGGCTAAAACCACTGTAACCATGTGAAAGTAGTACAGCTATTTAATATAATTGTCTGCCTATGATAGAGTGGAAATCAAGTCTTCACATTGATTGACATGTACAGAAGTCACATTTTTACAGGAATTTTAAATAGTGACTGAAAATTTTCACCTTACCATCTCCATTCATGCACTAATTTCCATTTTCTGGTGTAATTTTTCATGTCATTATCACTCTATGTGTTTTCCTTTTATACACTGCATTCACTTAATTTCTCCTTTTCATTTTAGTTCTTTTGATACCCTAACAGCTGGGTTTAAGAAAGTGTCGCTTTTATTTACTGTCACTACAGGAAAGGAAATTAGCACCTTGATGGGAGGCGTACTACATGGAGCATATAGGCATTACAGAGCTCTTAAACACATTTCACTTCACTGTGATTAAAAAAATTTAAACCAGGTGTCAGCCACTTCCTTTTCTCCCTACACTGCCTTTACAGAATGACAGCGATAGAAATGTGCATTATGACAAGTAGCTCAAGCCTCACCCTTGATATTGTTGTCAGAGGACAGCAGCAGTAATGAACTTTCTTCTCCATATATGATTTGAGGCCAGAGGAATAATTTAGCAGTCAACCTAATGTTTTTTTAGCCAATTCCCCACTGCAGCAACGATGGTTACCTCTGAGATACCCCAGGGCTAACCGCAGTTAGAGCTTAAGGGCTGCAACATGAGCTAAGTTGGGGGCTGAAGGGACAAGAAACAAGACTCTGTGTTCCCACCTTCAGGTAACAGCAATCTGTGAGAGACTGAAATGGTAATGGTTAATGACCCAAACAATCGGCCATGTGTGAAAGCAGTGGGTGCTTTGCTGAGGCCAGGTTTGCACCACCCAGCCAAAGGGGAAGAGGAGAGGTTTTGGGTGTGTGATGGTGAAGCTTCTGGTCTGTATAAGAACAGCTCAGGTGCAGAGGGAGTGTGCACCCACCACTGGAGGATGACCATGCAAACTGACCTTTGTTTTAGCAACAACTGGAGTTTGAGCCAGGTAAGCCAACAGGCTGATAAGAAGCAAATCCCACTGGGTGGGATAGTGCTTTTTATAATGCCAATGTCCTCCATGCACAACTGGATCAGGTGTGAAAACTCTCCTCTGGGGAACTACCAGGACATTCGCATGAGAACCTGAAGGTATCTGGCCCTTCTGATGGGCCTTTACTGGCTCAACCACGCTGACGTGAGAGGCAGCTGTTATGTCTTAGAAGGTGTCATGGACCACTAAAGACCCCCAAAGGGCCCCAGACTCACTTCTGGGGCCTTCCACCAGAGGACAAAGCATGATCCACGGTGTTGCATCACATGGTGTAAAACTCCCATGCCCCCAGAGGAGGTGCCTGGGTGTTCCCATAAACCTGAAGGTATATTAAACTGTTTAACTCTGTGTTTTGTGGGCTTCCCCTGCCCCTGATGGATCCAGACTGTGACCATCACTTCAACCAGCAGACATTGAAATTGCAACAATCAGGTCACTGGATCTATGGATGATGACATCTTCTTACTCTCATTCTATCTTTTTCATCTTTCTTTTCTTTATATGCTTTCATATTGCCATATTTCTACAGATAATAACCCAAATGGCTACATACCTCATTTCCATTGCAACCAAAGTGTTCTAAAATAAACTCTACATGTTTAGTCACACTGAGTGACTGGTGTTTATATGCACATGTATAAACAGTGGTCATTCAGTGTCATTTCACTCCAATCCACTCCAAGGGACCTATTAACCCTCACCTTTGGGGTCAGGTTGGAACAAAATCTGTACAGAGAAGTATCTAGGAGCTGTTAGAGTGGGATTAACTTGCCGCAAATCTCAGGAAGAAGACACCAGAATACATGACAGAATACAAGAATATACACAGAATACAAGACAAATCTTCCAGCGTGCTGCATAGGAAAGGAAAGTAGCTCTTCCCTGGAGAAATGTAGTCACCCACTGCTTCCAGGGAACAAACGCACTCCCCACTGTAGATACTAGCTTTTTAAATTTCACCCCCTCTATTGGTAGTAAGATGGACTTTTAGGAACTTTTTAGTGGTATTCCACAAAGATACTGTGAGAATTTTCCTTCCCATCAGAATCCCATGACCTTTAAAAATCCACAGTGCATTCTTCCAGAAATGCAAAGAAAGATACTCAGTTATGAAATGCTGTTGACTTTTAACTGATGTTGAACTCACACTACCTAATTTTAGGCACCTAAATAGGTGTTTGTGTTCAAAGACTTGTCTCTGTGATTCCTTATGTGGTCAAAGCAAAATGCTCCCCCAGAAAAATGAACCAGGGCATAAATATTCTCCAGATGCTCTGAGTTTCCTTAAATAAACCTTTCCCCACAGACCACAGAAAGAGCTTAAGGAAACTAGTCTCTTAATGCAGGCATTAAGGATACACCCTGGAAAATTAATCTGTTTAATATGCATATGCTATGGATGAATATGGCAGAAAATGGCATGCCTGGTAGCTGAAATAAAAAAAAAAATAGATGAATATTAGGGAAATATAGCTAATGCTGTTACTTTAGTAGAGACCAGTATCAAGGGTCAAAATAACTCAAATCTAGCACTCCACGGGGTCCCTCATCATTTCTAAAGGGAGGATAGAATGCTCCTTGACTCAGAGTCAAGGATATTCTGTAATCTGAGGTTGTCACTGGTTATTAAATATATCCTTGATTTTGCACCTGTTATTCCAGGTCCTGGGCTGCTTTTGGCATCCCTTTTAACAAATGCATGCAATTGTGTTTTGGAGATTTGGGGTGCCTCAACTGTCACGAAACCTCATGTTGTTCTTTTCACAAATAAAAATAAATAAAAGGTACAACTGGTCCTACAGTTTTTGCATCTGGACTCTAAACTGTACTATGTATAAACAAGTACATCAATGAGTCGTTTTGCAAGAGATTACTGCAAGCCAAGCCTTTTGAAGATAACGCCCCACTTTTGTAAAGTGTTTACTACCTCACCCTAAATAGCTCCTGAAATGTCCCACAAGAGACCTGCTTAAGCAGGTAGTTTTGAAGCACATCTTCAAAACTACTCAGTTTCACTGGGGTTTTCTGCTATCTTCTGGTTCATCCAACTGCAATTTGACATGATTTCTTGCACTTTGTTACTCACTTGTGTGGCTTTTTTACTGAGTCTTGACATGAGCTGTTTTGATTTATGTGGAGAGCTTTATAAACATCAGGAAGGATTTGAGCCTGCAGTGAAAAGGACGAGGTGTTTAAAAACAGGGTAAAAAAAGCTGCATGGCAAACTAGCATTTAGGTATAAACCTAAAGAAGGGACTTCCTAAGCTACCTAAACACTGCCATGAGAAGGCATTTAGGAGCTGGCAATTACTTGACACTGTAGGCTGTTAAAACTGTTAAAAGTGTTGAAATATCAGTAAAGCATTTTCTCTCCATTTCTCACTCACAGTAGAGTCTGAATCAGTATTCTCATGTGTCTTTCTCACCTCTTACTTTTACAGAATCACAAAATCAGACAGTTTGGAAGGGACCACAGTCAAACTTCTCTGCTCAAGCAGGGTCATCCCAGGGCACACAGCACAGGATTTTGTCCAGATGGTTCGTGAGTATTTACAGTGGGGGAGACTCCACAAGGTCTCTGGGCAGCCTGTTCCAGTGTGTGATTATGCACAGTGGGGAAATTCTTCCTCATGTTCTTGTTGAACTTCTTGTGGATCAGTTACTGTCTGTTGCCTCTTGTCCTATTGCTTGGTACTACTGAAAGTAACCCTGTCTGTCCTCTTGACATGCTCCCCTCAGACAGTTATAGACACTGATGAGGTCCCACATCAGTAGTCTCTCAACAAGGCTGAACAGGCCCAACTCAGCCTTTCCTCATAAGAGAGATGCTCTCTTAATCCTCTTTGTTGCCTTCCATGGAGCTGCTCCAGAGTTCCATGTCTCTCTTGTACTGAGGAGCCCAGGACTGGACACAGCATTCCAGATGAAGCCTCACCAGGGCCGATTACAGGGGCAGGGTCACCTCCCTTGACCTGCTGGCAATGCTCTTCATAATGCAGCCCAGGATGCCATGGCCTTCTCGGCCACCAGGGCACTGCTGGCTCATGGAGAGCTTCTTGTCCACCAGGACCCCCAGCTCCTTCTCCACAGAGCTGCTTCCCAGCAGGTCACCCCCAGCCTGTGCTGGGGTCTGGGGTTGGTCCTCCCCAGGTGTAGCATCCTGCATTTGCCTTTGCTGAATTTCAGGAGGTTCCTCTCTGCCCATCTCTCCAGCCTGCTGAGGTCCTTCTGAAGGGCTGCACAACCCTCTGGGGTATCGGCCACTCCTCCCAGCTTGGTGCTGTCAGTGAAATTGCTGAGGAGGCCTCTGCCCCTTCACCCAAGTCATTGATGGATAAGTTAAACAAGACTGGGCCCAGTATTGAACCTTGGGAGACATGACTAGGAACAGGCCTCCAACTGGACCCTGTACCACTGATTATGGCCTCTAGAATCTGCAGTTTGAATAGTTCTTAATCAGTGAATCTCACTCTTCATTCTGTTCACTCCTCCAACATCTCTGTCCACGCATCCAACCCATACTTCTTGAGTCTGCCTATGAGGATTGCGTGAGAGACAGTCAAAAGCCTTGCTGTAGTCAAGATAGACAATATCCAGTGCTCTCCCTTCATCCATCCAGTTGGTTGATTAATTGTAGAAGGCAATAATATTGGTCAAATATATAAATTTTTTGTTTTCCCTGTGAGTAAAGATGGCCTCCAGAATGAGGTGCACCATCACCTGCCCAGGGATTGAGTTGAGGCTGACTGGCTGGTAGCTCTGTGGGTCCTCCTTCTTGCTCTTGTTGAAGACTGGAATGACATTTGCTTTTTTCCAGTCCTCAGGCAGCTCTCTTGGTCTCCAAAACCTCTCAAAAATGATCATGAAATCATGGTGTCCACCAGCTCTCTCAACATTGATGGATGCATCCTGTCAGGTTGCTTGGACTTGAAGATGTCAAGTTTGTTCAGGTGTTCTCTGACCTAATCCTCCCTGACCAAGGGAAAGTCTCCCTTCCAGCATTCCTTTACCGTGGTCTCCTGGATCAGAGGGCTGGTCTTAATGAAGACCAATGCAAAGGCGGTGTTCAGTAACTCTGCCTTCTTCGCATCCTCTGTTACCAGGATCTCCTCTCCATTTAATAATGGGCCCACATTATCCTTTGTTTTCATTTTGTTATTTATGTATTTGAAAAAGCCCTTTTTGCTATCCTTGACATTCTTGGCTGGGTTTAATTCTACATGGGCCTTTGCCTTTCCAGTCTCATTTCTACTTACTCTGATCACTTATATATATTCACTCCAAGTGGCCTGACCTCCCTTCCATCTCCTGTGACTTTTTTGCTTATACTTGAGCAGTGACAGGAACTCTTTATTCATCCACAAAGGTTTCTTGTGCCCTTGGCGTGGTTTTTTTTCACCGGAATGCATTGTTGTTGAGCCTGAAGGAAGTAAGCCTTGAACATCCACGAACTCACCTGGACCCCTCTTCCCTACAGGGTCTGCTTTTCAGGATACTTCCAAGATCCCTAAACAGGTAAAAGCTAGCTCTCCTGAAGTCCATGGCTGTAATCTTGCTCCCTATCCTGCTGCTTCTTTTTTCAGTGCTGGACTCTCCAATCTCATGGTCACTACGGCCAAGGCTATCCCCAGCCTTCACATCCCCAACAAGGCCTTGCCTATGTACCCGTATGAGGTCAAGCAACAAAATTCCTTGTGGGTC
The DNA here is from genome assembly GCA_013397845.1 of Melanocharis versteri. NCBI lineage: Eukaryota > Metazoa > Chordata > Aves > Passeriformes > Melanocharitidae > Melanocharis > Melanocharis versteri. The sequence continues at coordinate 207,885 of VZTG01006518.1, forward strand.
CTCCACAACTTGTGACTGGAGGGTATTGTCAGTGCTTTCCAGGAATCTCCTAGATGGTTTGTTATTCACTGTGTATATTCTCCAGAAGAAGTCAGGGTAGTTAAAGTCCCCCACACAAACCAGGGCCCATGATTTCGAGACTGATTTTGGTTGCCTATAGAAGGCCTCATCCACTTCCTCCTCTTCAGCAGTCTGTAGCACACACCCACAACAGCGTCATCCTTACAAGTCTGCCCTTTTACTCTGACCCATAAGCTCTTGACTTGCTCCTCATCCTCACCAAGACAGAGCTCAATATATTCCATGTTTCCTCACACAGAGTGCAACACCACCACCACTCCTTCCTGGTCTGTGTCTCCTAAACGGTGCATAGCCCTCCATGATAATATCCCAATCCTGTGAGCTATCCTACCACGTCTCTGTAATTGCAGTGAGACCAAAGCCCCATGACTGCACACAGATCTCTAGTTCCTCCCGTTTGTTCTGCATTCTGTGTGTGTTTGGGTACAGGCATTTTAAAGAGGTATTTGATGGTGACAATATCCCCATGAGGGTGCAAAGGGACACCCCATAGTCTTCTCTAGTTGTTCTGTGTTTGGTTGCTTATGCTTGGTCAAGGCATTCCCTCTAAAGCCTTCTTTTGCTGCTTGGGGGGTTTATCCAATGTTTTCCTGCTGGCTTCTCTTATCTCAGGAGTTCTTGGTGCATCTTGCAAGACAGCAGGTGTGCTCCAGTGTGGCTGATACATCTCACAGGGCCCTCACAAGTACCCTGCCCCTCTAATTTATCCATACTATCCCCCAGTTTGCCAGGGCCAAGCCTGACACTGTTCATGTTCCCCATCATACCTAGTTGTACTTTCTGAAACAGTACAGTAAGAAACACACTTGCAGTCCCCGATCTTTTGATTAAAGACAAAAAGGACCTCTCCTTTTCAGAAGCTTTGGTATGTTTTCATGACATAGGAAGATTCTGTCAGCAATTTAAAATAATTTTGATTTATTTACAAGGGCACATACTGTACTTCATTAACAATGTTGCTGTGAAGTAATGGAACATTTCAGAGAAAACTGCAGGATATTTAGAGTAATTTCTTCCTGAAAATATGCAAAACCCTTTGGGGGAAAATGTAAGCAGATGGTGTGTGAAGCATTCATTGTTTTTTTATGTAGTGATAAACAAACACTTTAAATTAAGATTCATAACTTCGGGAAATTTCATTCTGAATTATACACCCAAACAAAAGACCCTCAAAATTCAGTTTACCTTTAGATCTCCAGTGTTTTCCTTCAGCCATTTCCATTTCTAAGGCCATCCTGCTGGGAACTGATTTGAAGGAAGAGCTCTTGGGACAGATGCTCAGGTATGTTATTACTCAGGACCACATTTAAGCAAACAGAGTCACGACAATTAACAGGGGCAGTAAACCTGTCCTTGTAACCCATAGGGGTAAAAAGAAATGGGGACAATAGTGCTGCCACTACTGACTAGCCATAAAGCTTTCTAGCTGTTTACAATGTCTGTATTATTTGCAGTTTTGTATGATACTCTAAACTGTCACTGCCACATGTCTCAGTTTAGCTGGCTGTAAAATGTATTCTTCAAAAATACATCTTAAGTTGTTTGAATCAAAGGCCATAACGATTGTAATAACACACACCAATTAACCTCAATGACCATAGTATCATCCCAAAGAGCTATCACAGTAGTTTATCTCTGACTAGACTGTGTTCTGTCTAGTGAAAGGAAACAGCATCTTGATGAATTTGAACATCACAACATGACAGTTTTGCATTTGCATATTTCCACACATTGCTGTCATTGCCAGTTTGGCAATCAGAGCACAAAAAGAAGATCCCTTCTCAGAATGACAAAAACTCCCAAAATCCAAAAAGAAGTTATATTTAAAAATGCTTTGTGTAGTGAGTATTTCTGTTCCTTTAGTAAAGTTCCTTTTTTTTTCTTTGCAGCTGCAAAATGGTACCAAAGCCTAATAAACTAACAAACTCTGCTGTTATGTTTTACTTTGATTGACCATGATGCAAATTTGCCACAATCCCATTGACTTCAATAACAATGATGTAATGAATTAATTTATATTTACACCAGTGTAACTGGGAACACAGCTTAGCTCTTGACACAACAAAGGATTCACTAGTACAGCGTGCCTTAGTACAGATGTTCAGTGGGAATATCCCACCTGCCCTGTGGAAACACATGGTCAGTGAGCTGAGCTCTGGTGGAGCAAAGAAGAGGAAAGCCTGTCCAGCACTGATGGCCCTGGAGTGGTATTTTGCGTATGGATTCTGCCTCATGCTTTCTGCAGAAATATGTTCTCTGTCTCTACCTCATTCCTCCATATGTCCTGAAAGACTAGTGGTTTCTTTTTCTTTCTCTATTTATATCTTGTAATAGATTTTGGGACCCAGTCTTCAACAACAGTGATTCAGAAGACAAAAGGATATGGTATAACAGGACGACCTGAGGAAAAAGGCGTACAATCAGTTTGCGGGATGGAAAACTTAGGGGCTGTCACAATATCTAGCATAACAAAGACTTGAACTCACCTGAGATACCCAATGTCACATGATTATGAATATTAAGTTGTCAGAGGAGAAGATTAAAGGATAATTGAGAAAGAGGGGGTTTCTAGGCAGAGGGGAAAATAAGCAAATCGGATATTGAAATGCAAGTACGGCAGAACGTCAATTGCTCTGGTTAGGGCTCCACATTGCACTGTTATCTTGCTATGAATATTCATGTCAACTGAGTAATGAAAACTCATACATGATGTAAGGTATGGTAGGGCATACATTTAAGTCTTCTTTGAAGGAAAGAGGACCATAAACTTCAGGAGCTTAAAAGCCCCAAACCAACAGGAGGACTCTGAAATCAACATGCAACTCACTCATTAAATAAAACAATTCACAAAGTCACAGTCATCTCTAGAGCTTACCATCATCCAGCCCCTGCTCTGAGGAGGATCAAGGCTGCCCAAACCGATGTTCAGTTGGGTTTTGAATATCTCCAAGGATGGAGAACACACAGCTTCTCTGGGAAACAAGCTTCAGTGCTCAATCAAAGTCGCAATAAGAAAAGTGTTTTCTTCCGTTTAAATGGAATTTCCTGCAATTCAGTTTGGGCTTCTTGGCCTTAAATATGAGCTAAGTAAATAACTAAGTAGTAACTGAATGAGGCATAAGAGTCATGCAGATTTTGGAAAATGAAGTGAATGGCATGCATATGAATAGACTAATATACGTGGATATTGAAAAGCAGGAGCCCAGTATGCAGGCTAGCAGTAATTGGTTTTCTTAATTTACTCTTTCTTGTACATTTCCAACTCTCTCAACTCCCATAGGAGTTGGTGAGCTATTATTTAGAGGCTGCCTATTAGATATAAAGCTTTACAAGCTCATTGTTGATAATGTCAATGTCATGAAGAAAATTCAGGCCAGTTCCAATATGTGGTACAAAGCTATCCAAAATTGTAAGTGTGGGAGTTTCAAGTGTGGGTCTTGCCTCATTTGAAATTGAAATATGTTTGCAGTGCCTGAATGTGGGAAGATTAATTAGCACCTCTGTTTCAAAAGAAGAAGTAGAAACCCATCACAGAGAATAGGGAAAATGACACTGTCAACAGCTAGGAAGAGAGGGTTTTCTACCTGGAAAATAGTGCAGAAAAAACCCAATGCATCCATATTTCTAATCTAAAGGGAAGGAAAATGACACTTGATACTGACTGAGTTTTTCAAAACAATTACATGGTCACATTTTTCATAGCTTCCAAAAAATAACAAACTAAGATATCGAGTTAATTCTCAGAAAGCTACTGATTTAATGATATTTCAAGGCATCTGCTTTGCAAAATTCCAGCTCTTGATTCCTCTAAGAAGGTGAAAGGAAGTTAGAAGGCAAACAAACAAACAAGGAGCCATGCATATTATGGCACTTTTCACTCAGATGTATTTCAGTGAAAGGCTGGGATACATTGAACAGTCTTAGGTGTCATTTGAAAGTAACCCTCTGCTGCAGTTTAGGAAATAGAAGCTGCCTATTTCCCTATTTCATATTTTTCCTATGATCCCCAACTGGTTGGGAACAGTTTCCTTTGATATCTCGTATTGGGTCACTCACAGATGTTTCTTTCATTCTTTATAAAAGCAATCTCGAGACACTGATAGTCGGTATGCTCTTCATTTACTATCAAAGGGACTTAATTTAATGTACTAAAATGACATTGAAAAGAGCTGTCTCTTAGTGGGATGAATTCGTGAGTGCAATTTGCAGATAGCAAGGTAGGTACCTAAAACATGGCGTACAGGAACGAGATGAAAGGGAAATATTCAAATCCTTGAAACCTCTGTCATCCCACAGGTGATTCTCTTTTTGCTTCAGGTAGTTCCGTAACACTGCAGCATTGTGTTTAGACCACAGAGTGACAGTACGAAACATTCTAAACCATCATTTATGACAGAAAGTGGACAGTTTATGTAAAAAAACTAAAGGCAACAAGACGAAAAAAGTCTGGAAAGAGCTACCCACAAAAAAACCCCAAAACCCAATCCCTAACAAAACAAATAAAAAGCCCGACCTCCCCCCTGTTAAAACAAACAAACAAACACAACAACGAAAAACCTCACCATGCAACAAAAACCAACCAAAACTCTATTTGGAGATGTGATTGTGCAAGAAGAAAAGGGGTTATTGTCACAAGAATTTACTCATAAGAATGTCTGCATAAACACAATTCCCTGTTTCATTTTCACTCCTGGCTGGATACCTGTGTTCTCCTTTCTATCAATGTTAAGAGAAAGAGGCCCTCAGTGTCATTTTTGCATGCACGCCTGAACAGTAAGGAAGTCTGCCTTTGAAAAGGAGCTAGCTTTCCGCTAAAAACAAATTCCCTTTTTAAAGGAAGTTCACATGAACCTTAATGATATTTGCTACATAAATGAATTAAGTCTGAATTTTGCCTAGCATATGAACAATCTGGGGTCTCAAATAATTTTGCAGGAAATATTTTATATTTTGTTTTAATCTCTTGATAAGAAAAGACATATTGTATATATATTGTGCACAGAGCCTCCCCGAATCCACTGTTACATTTCTTTTTTTTGCTGCTAATATAAGCCCAACAGGGGCAATTTAGCTCAGTCAAAGTCAAGCTGCCTTCTGTCAGTGCTCACATCTTCAACAACTCCTGAAATTGAGCATGTTTTGTGTTCTTGATAGTGCTCATGTTGAACAAAGAAAATAAAGTCAGTTTGATTCTCCTAAATTCAGATTAATCTGCAAAGCACAAGATAATAAAAACTATCAAACTGAGCAGATATGATGGCAGTTGTCAGGGGAAAGCATGTCTCAAGCACATGAATAAACTCAACACAACAATAAGCTGCAATATTTTGTACCAGGTCTACTTCCTTTGCAGGAGTGTCTTCAAGAATGCTCAGGGAAGAGGAAGAATGGAAGAATGAGAAAACTAAAAGGCTTGAATTGATTAGAAAGAAGTATTCAAATGGTGGCTTAGGAAGATAAATAGTGAAAAGAGCCCTTAAGATTGAGTTCTTGTTTTGAAAGTTATTCATTGGTCATGAAGGGCAGTTCTGTAAAAGTTGTATGCGTTAAAAGTTAGTTATCCATAGGACAAAGTTACGTGCAATTAGACAGCATTTATCTGAAAACAGGTGTCTAGGAAAGCCTGTGGGACAGTCAGCTCAAGTTCCTAAATTCCCTGCGAGCTCTCACCAATAAATTTTCTAATGACCAAGTAAATAATTATATTTCACAGGTTTGGGGGCTGAAATGTCCTGTGGAAAGAAACCATCATACCTAGTTTCTAGAAACATAAAGACCTGTACGGTTTAAGATGAGGCTTGGGCTGAGGATGGCAATATTTGTCAGACCAGGGAGGGGTGTATGACCATTGCACAAGAATATTGCATTTCACCAGACATAGGCAGAGTCTTGCAGGTATTAATGTTCTGGTGCTGAGTAATGTTCTTATTCAAGACAAACCGGAAGAAAAAACAAACCAAGGCAGAGAGAAAAAAAGGACACAATGCAAAAGGACACAAAAGGATACAATCTGGTATCCAAGATATTAAATTAGGTCATTAATTTTTTTTAATCCAATCATTATTCTACAGAAACTATTAAGAAGAGAAGCCTGGCAACATTCTTAGCAGCACAAGGAATGTCATACTATACAGAAAGACAGATGGCTAACTAGTCTCATTTTGGAGGGTTGTTATCAGGACCTGTGATTGTGTGATTGATTTCTTACTTCAGGTCTTAAAATATTATAAGACTTTTTATTTATGATTTGTTTATTTGTTTGATTTGTGTTTTTTAGGGGTTTTTGTGGTTTTTTTGTTTGTTTTTGTTTTTGTTTTTGTTTTTGTTTGGTTTGGTTTTTTGTTTGGTTTGGTTTGGGTTCGGGTTTTTTTGCGAGAATGGTAATTGCGGGCATATGACTAAAAGAAAGAGAGATTCTGTAAATACATATGTAATATTTGCATGCATACATAGGTTATGTAGTAGCTGTAGTAACACAGAAAAATAGTCCTCATTATATATATTTTTAAGCTGTCCAAATGTTTCAACTCATGATCTCCTTTTCAAAAAGAGAGAAAAAAAGAGGACCTTCTAAAAAGCTGTTAACTGACTTAAGAGACCATAACAAAACTTATAGTAGTATGAGGGCTGAAATTGTGAACGTAAGAGGTGACAATTTTTTAAACATTTGGTACATACTAAATAGAATGTATGTAAAAGAAATCTCTTAGTTCACCTAAGAAAACAACATTTGCCTCTTTTAATGGGTAGGAATACCGTGGCACTACCCCAGACAAGGCTGTTTCATACAAATGAAGTACGAATTAAGCCTTGTGTACTGCTGAGATTTCCTTTGTCTCTGAGGAAGTGACAAGATTATTCGGCTTTTCTGCTAGGTAGTTTTATCTCCTGACAAAAGGCCCATAGTATCTGAAATATCAGTATTTCTGATACTGCCATCAGCAGCCCGATCCACTTGCTGGTTTTTCTGATGTTCTTCAGTGGCCTAACACTTGGATACATAAGCATCTACATGACATACCTTCACAACCAGGTTCTCCATCTGGGCAGGAATATCTTGCCACGATATGGCAGCCCAGATGGATTTACGATTAATGTTTATAACAGTTTGGGTTTAACACATTCTGGTCAGATCTATAATTATCTCAATGTTTTGGGCCTCATACTGGTTGCCAAAAATGTCTGTCATGGTTTAAATCCAGCTGGCAAATAAGAACCATACAGTCGCTTGCTCACGCACCCCATCCTGGTGGAATGGGGTGGAGAATCAAATGTAAAACCCAAGGAAATGCAAGTTTTGCACAATACAGTTGCTCACCACCTGCTGACTGATGCCAGACCCTGTCCCAGAACTGTGATTGGTGTCCCTTATGGCTAACTCCCCCAGTTTATATACTGGCGACGATGATCTATGCTGTGGAAAATCCCTTTGGTCAGTTTGAGTCACACGTTCAGGCTGTGCTCCCTGAGAGTTTTTTTGAGACTCTCCTCACCGACAGAGCATAAGACACAAAAAGCCTCCATGATTTAGGATAAACAGTACTCTTCAACAATTAAAACATCAGCGTGTTATCAACAATATTCTCATAATGAATCTAAACCATAGCACTGTACCACATACTGAGAAGGAATAAACTCTATCCTAGACAAAAGCAGGACAAGGTACTAGAAAATATTTAGAGGAAAGATGTGAAATAGGTGAAAAGCACAAATGACAATTGGTGCGTTTCCTTACCTACATTTTCGTTCTCAGTCAATGCTATACATTAATTGTCTTGTTTTATCTCTCTTAGTTGAAGGAAGTTTCCAATTGCATTATGGAGTGAAAAAGTGTCCCTCTGATTAGCTAATGAACTGTTTGTGGGCTGCTGGATGGAGGACAAAAGAGACATCGATAAAATAGTAACATTCTTCTCCACCCAGCCCTTCCCAAGGAAAGCACACTCCTCACTCAGAGAGAAGGTGGCACATGCTAGTAGTTGGCTAATCTTGTAACAAAGGTATTAGCTTAGGATATATAGGCTATAAAGGAAAAGACATTGTATTTAATTGCAATCTAGTTAAAAGAATCTTACGTATTCCAGTCAAAAAGGACAGATACCATTGGAAAAGAAATGCAAAAATAATGCGTGGAAGTGGAATAAATATTCCTTAACCTGCAGACAATGGACATATTGGATGGTAAAGGAGTACAATTCTGCCCCTGTGTAAGCCTTGGAGACTTATCTCAATTTTTTATATTATACTGTATTGTTGTATATTAGTGCATTTTTTACATATGATTGTATATTAATGACAGTCAAACTGCAATTAAAAATTAAATTAGCAAATTGCTTAGTGACAAAGTGTAATCCAGACCTCGCTCCCCTTTTTTCCCTCCAGATAAAAAAGAAGGCTTGTCCTACAAAGGAAACATAATGAGAAATATTGTTTTGGAGATGCTGGCTTTTTGGGCCTATCCATATATTTGAAGAATATTCACTGTACGACAGACTAGAAAGCACTGGCTACGGAGCATCTTTGGAGTTATCAATGGTCATTGAGAGCTGGTACTGTGAAACAAGTGTACTTGTTCCAGCATCTCATATTACAGGATAGATATCCAAATGGAAGGGATACATCCATTTGGAGACAAGACATATTGTGGCTGTTCTTGACTTTAACCCAACAGCTGCTATTTCTAAAAATGCTCCTAGAGGGATGTCATTTGAAGGTTTGGAAAGCAGGACAGAATTAAAATCTGACTGGAGAAGCAATCCACTGCCAAATAACACAGTGCCTGGAGCAGTTCACATAAAACTTCTTTCAAATGTCACTTACATTGCTGCAGAGCCTCATAAAGATAGAGCCTGACCTATTTTTCTTTTGTTTCAAAACTTGTTCCCTCTGACATTTGGTTGCTGTTGTAATTGCTGCCACTCCCTCATTCCTTCCTTGCTGTGGCATTTGTTAGTGTGGCTTGTTTGTGTTGTGCTTCCACACCATCGTTTCCTCTGCCTGAGAGGCATCTGGCAGTACCTGCCATGACTCTGGAGTGACCAGGAGCATTACAGTGCTCTCACTTTGCTGGGGATGGCAGGGTGTATGGATTAAGATGGATGAAAGCTTTCCTTTACCCAGGGGCAAGCACTGCCTCCATCAACAAAACAAGACAGAGCACTTTTTGTTCCACCCTTTCCTCCACGTTTGAACATCTTTGAAATGGAATGCTATTCCCTGGCTTAGCAAGCCCTGGGAATGTTAGTTCAAGGTACACCATACACATGACAGAAGCCCAGCCTGGAGAGGGAACCAGTGACCCTCCTTGATCTTTCCTTGCCTTCAGAAGGCTGGTCCCCATAATATGGTGGACCCTGAGGAGGGAAAAAAGTGGAGGTTAGCATTTCCATCTCTCTGGGATGATGTGCTTTGCATACTTGATACTGATACAGAAGCTGACACTGTCTGGAATAGTTCACTGTGAAAGGCGGAAGACAGAGAGAGGCACCACTGTTCCTTCATTTGCTCTCCCCAGACCATTATAATGCAGATAATTAACAACAGAATAACAGAAAAGGATCAGCTCACTCTATCTGCAGCACCATGGCAATGGTCATATTAGTAGAAATGAGGTAAATTTACCATACAAAAATCTAAGAAAGATAAAATAAATCCTCCAAAATATCTTTCCAACACTCGCTGTCCCATTACAGCCTCTGTGATAATACATTTTCCTGCCAGAAAGAGAAGCAGGGTCTCCATAAACCCTTTTGTGTGTCTTCCTTAGTAGTGGAAAGCTAAAACATCCAAATGTTCTCTTCTGTAAATGATTTCTAACCCAAAGTATTCATTCCTACCTCTGTAAAGCTTTGCCTGATATATCTCTGACTCACATGTGAGTCAGTTTCATGTCCAGGGATCTGTCAAAATGGGTTCTACCTTACATTAAGCATTATCTCATTACCACGGAGAATAATGTGAGACTAATTTTATACACAGGAGAAAGTAGCAAATATTCACCAAGTTATTCACAAATAACTAAAGAGGTATGTAACAGGGTATAGAACAATTAAACTTTGACTAGAACAAGAAGTTTCCCTTTACTTAGAGCTCTTCATCTGAGAAGCAAACAAATTCAATATTAAGATTCATAAAATCACTCCATTTGTATTCCTAAATATTAACATCAACTATGTTTTTTCCCTTCTTTACACAACAGCTCTGGTTTCTAGTGGCAACTATATGAAGATTTGTAAAGACTGTCAACAAAATATCTCACAAGGCTGGAAGTATATTTTCATATTGTCCCATGGAGGGACAGGTAAGAAGCCTTCCCTTGGGGTCCTGTCTGTGACAAAAACTACAGATTTCACCTTTCGGTGGACTGAGCTGCCCAACACCTGATTTGAAATTGACAGACTTAAGAGGAATCTGGGATATTTCACAGTGACAAAAAAAAAAAAAAGAAGCCACTAATCATTACTGTGAGGCTGAAAATTTTGGTGTCTTTTTTCACCTATAGCAAGATAGTATCTCAAGCAAGGATTTCAAGAACAGTGAAGAGCTAGTGGGACATTTTATTCATTATGTAAGATTTCATGATGATTAACAAAGCAAATGTTTAAATTTGGTTACAGAGAACCTACCACTGTGAATGGAGAATGCCTTTTTAAGAGATTTGCTAAGCCATGAATATATTTGCAATGCAGAACCTTACCATGAACATCTTGAAATATATGTAGATAGTATGGGATGCTCAGTGGAGTAGTAAAAATATTGAGAACCTCTTGTGATGCTTGAAAGCACCATTTACAGCATTTATAGTATATTTTCTCTAATGCTTTGTGTGGAGACAGCACTTTTGAGCATGTTAAGAGGTAATAATCAAGGCCACAACCAAGTTTCTATAATGTTGTAAATATTTCAGAAACAAAACACAGCAAAACAAAACCACTTTGTAACTCATCATCTGGGGACCACACTGGAAACTTGAAAAACAATAGCAAAGAATGAAAATAAACATCTGTCTTATTCATAGGCCCCAGGCTGAACAGAAGCATTCCTGAGAAATTCTGTATTTGATAACAGAGCAAAAAAACCCAACTCCTGACACTAGAAGAGTCAACAAACCAGATCTGTTAAGTTAGTTTTTAAAATGTGTAGATAGTATGGACTGAAGATCCCAAATGACTGCTACAGATTTTTACTAGGTAAAATGGCCACGATGAATTAATTGCACTACAGTGATAAAGACAGCATGTCAGTATTTGCTGATGTAGAAGGATATACCTGGCAATCCTTTTCCAGTACCCACATTACCAAACTGTGTGTTAAGTAATTTTTCAGAGATTCATTTACCTTCTTACTAACTCACATAAGGAAAGAGCCTTAAAAGATAAGTGTAGGCCTTGGATACATGAAGTACATTGGAGGACAGATTTGAGTCCAATATTTGTAATTAGCTAGGGCCACTTGCCACTGCATTCCTCCACTTAAAACCAGATTTTCAAGACACTCCTGGGAATTTAAGCAGAATTTCTTTTGGAATTCTGGGGGCATACTATTTTGAAAACCTCATTCTGAAAGATTAAATAGCAATGAGCAGTAAACACTTTGCCTAAGCTAAGGTTTGGGCAATATTAAAGACTTCTCTGTAATGATGACACCGTACATGTAAACACGGAACACTTAGAAGAAAAATATCTCCTCAGGTGCCCAGACTGACAATGTTGCTGAAACTTGTGTTGATCCTTGGATGCAAATCAAACTTCAAAACCATGAAACAAGCTCCAGACTTAAATATCAGGCTGATTCCTCTTCCAATTCAGATGGCATTATACTGCACAGAACGCCTCCAGCTACTGTATCTATCCTGAACATGATGAATCTCAGTGGTCCAGTTTCTTTCTCCCTCTCCAAAAAATGATTTCATGTTCTAGTTGACCACAGATATGCATTTTCTCTTTTGTCCATCCTCCATTCCTCTGTCACTGAATGTTACGCAATTATTTCTTGTTATTTCTCCCTAAACTGCTCTAATCAACTACTCAACCTATTTTACCATGAAGAAAAAGAGACTTACTGTTCAAGCATTAGGCATTTTATTGAAATATTAAACAATATTGGTTTTCTCTTGACTTTTAAGCTAGTTTGAAAGCAGGATTTAAACTCGTTTACAAATCTCTGAGAATGAACTCCTGTGTAACTGGTGCCATAAATCATACCATTTTCCCATTAGCAGTAAACTAACTGTACTATCACCCTCATGTGGGATGGTTTCTTATTGTTAGGGATAGGATATGCCACACTCAAAAAAAGGAAATATTTTGCAGTGCTGAATTAACACTTTCAGAAACTTTGGTTTTGGTTTTGTTTTGTCAAACTAAATAGTATTACATACATCTTTCTAGTCATAAACAGTCACCTGGTGACTTCATAATCTCCTTATGATACAGAAATGATATTGTGAAATGTTGGAATATGAATATGAGTGTTCTATTGAATTTTTCATACAGCATGTGAGAATACCTGCTGATACAATTTTCCCACCTTTTTAAAAAATAATTAATAAACATCTAAGTACAGGTTAAAGGCAAAACTTTCTTTCTAAACCCTTTCATATCACAGAAGGAATGTTTCATTTGAAATGTCAAATGAAAACAGGGATTGCCAAAGAGCAGATTTTGAGTTCCCTCCAACTCTGCATATTGGTGACGTGTTTATAGCCACAAAAAAGGGACATCAGTTACAAGCTTTTTTTTGAATGTGGCAGAAAGCTTTCCACTGTTCTTGTCCTCTTCTTAGAAGTTAGAAGTTGAGATCAAAGTCTCAAGACTTCTGCCTCTAATCAGAAGGCAAAAAAGTCTCAGATTTAACCTTATGTGCAAGCACTGAAGAAACTTATTCAGGACAGGGCTTCTGGAAGACTTTATTCTCCTCTGGTTAAGGAGAGTAAAAAAATTGATTTAAAATGGCAGTGCTGTAGATCCCAGGTCAGCTGGCCTGGTCTAGCAGAAAAAGAACTTGTAGGTATTTTTCACATACTGGGTCCTACACTAATTATATCATATATTATATCATTCATAATCACTAATACTACTTAATTGTATTTAAACTCTGGGATTTGTTAACTCAGAAAACTTTGAAACTGGTCGGCACTCATATGTATGTATTTTGATTTAAATATAATCTAAATCTAACAATTAATGCATGACTTTCAGGATAAGTACTCTTCAGTCCAAAAGTCTGGACAGCAAATTGCAAAACCACTCAGTACAATTCCTGCAGCAATAGTGGGAACCGTACAAATAACCACATAATTATCTACTGTTCTTCTGTTAATTTCTTGGAAATTTCTGGACCATAGCTTTGAGTGTGAAATACTAGCTCTAGGGACTATGCTGCCAGCACCAGGTATTATGGATATTTGTTTCATTACTTGAACCCCTAAGTACTATCATAATGCAAACCAGAGTATTAAAAAAAACCCATATCCACCAAAACACAAACACCCCCGTGCACCTCCCAAACCAAACATAAGTTGAGTTAATTTGGTTTCGAGTTTTCCTGTGTAATTCAGATATTTCAACAGCTCAAAACTTCTGATTTGAATCTTGGATAAATCAAGAAATGGTAAACACTGTACTTGCAGTTGGTAATTCCAACATGGCCATGATCATTAATGAAAGAAAGCCATAAGTAAATGGCAAATCTTAGTATGCCAGAATGTGTTATAGAATTTAATTTAAATTTTTGCAAATGTCATCAGGTCTTTAGTTTGGCAAACAGAGGAGAAAGGCTAGGGACTACAAATAATGGATTTCTTGAGTATTTCAGCTGAACCAAAAAATTGAAAGAAAAAAATATTGATTTGTGTCAACACAAAATATTTTGTTGACTCAAGACGAAATGTTTTGTTCAATTTCAGGAAATTCTTCATTCGACCATTTTCAATTCTTCATTTTCAAGTCACTGTATGAGATCACCACTTTTGAGGCCCCAATCACATCAAAAGAAAAGTAAAAATTAAAAAGTCACTTAAGAAACGATTTCACAGTTTTGTTAAAGCAAACTCAGCATGCCAGGATGATTATTTGGTGGACACCCATGGATGCTCTGGCCTATCCTGCCCCTGAACTGATATTAGACCTCTTTCTTTCATGGGGCTGTCTATTGCCTGGAGCTGTCCCTGGTGCCTGTGCTCCCTGGATGGGGCTGTGGTCTGGGTTCCAGGTCCTGCTTACCACTCCAGAGGCAAACTCTGACATTCCTGGCACCCACCAGCCTCTGGCATTGACATTTTCTAATTCTCTTCCTCCCTACGTTTATGTTTTGGAAAAACACGTTGATTTCCCCGTGAATAGAGGGATTGCTTCTTCCTTTTGAAGCAGCTTGGGTGATTTATGTCTGATAAGACCATAATAATAAAAACGTTATTTCTAGGCTCAGACCTAAAAATCATGGAGCTCATGGTTATATTCTTAGTACATCAGTGACTCAAACACTCAAGTTTTCCACTTTGTAAAGTGTGGATAAATTTCATCCAGATATTCATGCTACACAAAGAATTTTATAGAGTTTTATGAAACAATTGCAGAGGACACTGAGCAACTTGACTAAAAATTGGAAAGAGGGATCAGCAATACCAGTGATCCAGAGGTACATTTTTACTGCAGAAAGGACAGAGCTTTGTGAAAAATCCCTTCAAAAACTTGTGAATTAGATCTTTTGTCTGAGCACTCTGTTAATATCTTGATGACTCCCTTTCCCTGTGGATGTCTCTTCCCTTCCCTGCATGCACTCTCAGTGACCACAGTAAAGCCACAGTCAGTTCCCTGCTGCTCCCTTGCCACAGACTCCCATTGCTATGACCACCAGAGCCCTTGCTCCCGAGTCCATTACAGTGACAACCTGTTCACCACAAAGTCATCCTCACACTTGAGGTTTTCTTTTTATTTAGCCCTTGAACTTACAGCTAGTGGTGGGCATTTAAGCACTGTGTGGGGCACTCAGCAACCCCAGGAGTACATCTCTGCTCCTCTCTAGTGGTGAAAACGAGAGAGCCGCTCCTAAGCTATTTCAAGCAATGTATGATTCGCAAAGACTTACCAGAACAATTGCATTTATCCTGGTGGTGAGAATGACAAAGTAGATATGAAGTAGAAAGCCCATTAAGCTTACCCCTGGACTGATTTAAAATCTGGATCTTGGTATCGCAGTAAATGATAGATTAAAGAAAGGCGGTCACATTTGTGAGATTCAAAATAAGATTTTAATGCGTTCCATAGAGAACTCTAAGAAAGGACGTAAGAAAAGATGATGCCTCTAGTAAGCCTCACCCAAACCCAAACAAAACCAGAAATGAAATATCTCTTTCCTTAGAAGATAGATGAAAAACATTGTATGCCAAAGGCACTCTTAATTGGATATTACATGCTTTATGGAATCCTTTGGCTACTGATATGTAGAAGTGTCTAGATAGCCTTACTGCGACCCGAAAGGGCACAGTTCTCTACAGCACACCCCTTAACAAAGAAGTTATTACCTATTAGACATGTGGGTGCCATATTAATATTTACAATACTTGTTGGTCTTTACTACAAGAGGTTTCTGACTACAGGATATCTCTTTTTCAGAGCAGGTTTCTTTGTCATATTTTCTGACTATTTTGATATATTTTTGCACTACTGAGAAAAAGTCTCCAGAAACAGGTGGCAAGAGTATGACCTATCTACATCTAGTAGCAAACAGAGGCAGATTCTTTTCAAGATAACACCATTTGGACTATATTGTCCCTTTTGCCCAGTATAACAATTTCATTACTGAAAAGCCTGCAATGATCAGAGATATTTCTTTAAGTTTTCAAATAAGCCTGTCTTTACTTGACAAAAATGAGAGAAATTTATGCATGCTAATTCTATAATTGAGCCTTGAGACAGGCAGATACAGCCAGAGATCAAATCTGGAGTATGATTTCACCTGACTTAATTTATTGAATTGGAACTGCCAATAGTGCGTTGCTACTCTTTAGAGAATATGTACTGAAAAGTAGGTTTGATAAACATATTTTGTATTTTTTTACTTATGTGTGTAAACACTTTTTTTCTCCTCTTGATTAGAAGAACAACATTTCCTTTCTTGGCACCATGTAAGCACATTGGTAAGAATTTATTAGGAGGGATTGAAAAGGATATATTTGTTGAATATTTTAAAGTCAAATAGCAGTTTCTTAACCAAATTCCCTACTCTCATATTCTAGTCAATCTTCTGGGTTTTTTTACCTCTGTTTGACTTTAGCAGCAAGTGGATTGGACCTCAAACATTGTTAATGCTGGATACCTGCAAGAAACCAGAGAATATTAATTTAACAAAATACACAAATAAACAAAATCCAAACAACCAAAACCCCAAAGAAGAATAATAAAATAACCTGAAAAGATTTATGATACAAATACATGTAAGATATGATAACAGATACACAGTCTGTCATAGATAATTAAATTGTCACCCCCCCAAAAAATTTTTATATCACTAATTCCAGAAATAGAACACACCAGACTTAGGAACTAGTTTGTAGATAGCTCACAACAGCTGAGACCACAATGTACAACTCTGCCATCAACCTCTGTCTGCTGATTCGAGCTCAGGCTCAGCTGATTGCCACTGCAGCAGCAGGGGGCTCCAGGGAAAGCTATGGGAGATCTGAGTGAAATAACGCTTGACAGCTCTGAAAATCATGGGTTTTCTGCTCCTTTTATCAGTCAGTTGTAAAAAAGACACAAGATTTTCCACTATAACAGACTTAACTTGCCTTCACAGAAAACAGCTGCAGTCAATGCTCTCTAATTTTAAATATTAGCAGACACTGGAAAATGAATTGTTAACTAATTGCATTGGTGAATAATACTAAGAAAACCAAAGAAGGAGTAGTCCCCAACATCTTTTCATAGGACACATAGCCATGCAGGTGTTGAAGTCTCCTAATTTTGCACATAACAATTTCAGTTATGTTGTAATACTCTACCATGTGATTCTTTCCATTTGCCTCCAAAGTCCTTAGTAAGAGGAATAATTCACTACTGTATACATTAAAAACAGGCAGAGCTCTTACTTAGTTTCATTTCATGATCATTGTAGGTCCCTTCCAACTTAAAATTATTCTATTTTATAAATAATTGCACAAATAGTGTGAGAATCTGATTGCCATTGAGTCTTCCACAAGATACAATAAGCAGCATATCAATATGTTACTTAAGAAGAACCCCTCACTTCTCATGTTCTCATACAGCTATTTTATTCCTTCCAACTTGACCACAAGTACCAGAAAATGATAACCACATGGTTTATCAGCCACATGTTATCATGGGTTTACTGTCATTCTTAGCAGACAACAGAAATTTTGCCAGTCCTGCTTGACTTTGTTGATTATTCTTGTTATTAACTCCTCCGTTTTTATTGGCAAGTAGTCAATCTGCAGGACATGGGAGTGTGTGGGTGTGAGGATTAAAGTAAATAAAAACAGGGGCAGACCTGAAAATTAGTCATGTCACATAATCACTGAAAAAGCTCAGATTAAGATAATCAAAGCAATTACTGGACTGTGGGTAATTGGCTTCCACTAGAGCTTTACTCGACCTACAAAAAGATTTGAGATTGGATGGCAAATTGTAGTGCTTTCGTTGCTGAATAGGACATATGTCTCTTCACTAGAACTGCTGTCTATATATTGTCTATTTATTTTTTCTTTGTGTTCAACTGGTTACCTGTTATCCCTATATCTTTTTTAAAAAATTTTGGAATACGGTTTAGTATTTCATTAAAGCCCCCCATAGCTTCCATCATTTACCCTGTCTGCTGCTGGGTAGAGTGCATGTTCTTGCCATATAGACCATGCCCTTTTATTCTCCCTTACCACAGCAGGATGGATAAAAATCAGCAGTTTCTCCCATTTTAGTCTAGAGCTTCTGATGGATGCAACCTGCACTGAAATGCTGCAGCATTAGCTATGCCTGAGTCAGGGCCACACATCTTACAGCATGATGTGCTCACACTCAAAAATAAGACCACAGCCTGGAGTTTTCACCTTTCTCATGTTTGCAAGGAGCCTAAAGCAAGTCTCAAAGACAGAGACACTAAATGCTGTATCTGCTTCAAGTGGGCAAGCCTAGGTGTAAAGCTGGATGCATATTTCAAAAAAATGGAATGAGTATGGTTGATCACCTCTCCTTTCAGATCAGAGAACTAACAAGAGACTCCCTTGGCTAGTGTTATGTTATGCTTTGTGCTTGGGTGGTTCAGCGATGCATATTTTGGCTTGTTTCAGCTTTTATTATTACATTCCTCCCCAAGGGGCCAAAAGACTACTGAGAATTTTTGTTTTTTAAATGCATGCATCGGCTTTTGCGATGAAACAGCAGGGGTGAAAGTCTGACTCCGGTGAAGGTGGTGGCTGTCTTCCAGTTGATTTCTGCATGGCCAGGTTTAAAGCGTTACCCAGCCTCAGAGGCTGAACAAATCCGTGTACCTACAAGAGGAAAAATCTTTGACACAGAATCTGCCACAGGAGTACTGCATTGCCAATTTTGTCTCCTACCCTAAAAGACCAGTAAAATGGCTAATTTAAATGCTCAGATACACAGACCTTGGCAGTGGGTGGTGATGACTGTAAGAAGTCCAGAAGGCGCAGAACAATCCTCCATTGCAGAAATGTCAGACTTAGAAGGGCTTCAACCAACACTTGTCAACTGACAGAAAGAAGGAAACAAGATTATTTTAGGCTATTGGTATGGGTGCTGTAAGAAAGAAAAATCTTATGAAATATTTTGGAAGATTCTGGGGATGTATAAAGCTTACTGCACCATGTTTTAAGGGTAGTGTGAGAACGTACAGAGCCTTTAGGGGAGTTTTGGAGGAAAGATTAAAGTTCAAGGAAGAAAAGAATAGGGATAGAACACCGAGGACCATCCCTGAGAAGACAGAAAATGGAGGTAAAAACGAACTGATCACTCAAGGCCTTCACTTGATCACCACTGTTCTTATTATCTTATTACCTTTTCTTTTGTACTATTTTGTGTGTGCATTTCCTGTATATGTGTATGTGCAGACGTGATCAACTAGTGAACTCAGAACTGGAGTAACCTGTTAGTAGGGCTGAGAGATGGTTATGGGATAAATGCAGTTTTAGGGGCAAGCTGCCATGGAAACCAGGAACACAGAACCCAGGCAGTGGTGATACCACAGGTCTGAGAGCCAGCTGCTGAAGGCAACCATGTGAACTTGTGACTATGTCTGTCCTTGAGATCCAGTGAATTTTGGATCTTATTTTCTGGTAAGAACAAGGTCAGGCCATGGCTGCATAAGAACTGTTTTTGAGGGTGCCTGCAAAGGCACTGCTCTCCTATTTGTGCTGATCTGTGACCATCTCTGCCTGTGGAGGGGGTGCACCTCTACTGGGCATTTGCAACAAGCTTCACCACTGGCTGGGCCTGAGAATGGTGAGAGTAGTAGCATCATATCCATGTGACTGGGAAGAGACCAATTTTTATGTTGGCATATCACTGGAGTTTAGAAAGAACTAGGTCTATAGCTGCCCTTGAACTGTCCTAAATGGATAGCCCTGCAGGATTTAGGAAGTCCTCCCAAGGGACACAATGGTATATATGTTACTAAGCCACACACAGTCTTCTGAGAAGTGTTTGGTTATCGATCATCCAAGTATTTGAGATCTAGAACACAGTAATGCTTGATGGATTTGGATATTTTCCTTTTCCCCAACACATATGATTAATGAATATGATAAGTATCCCACTGAACAAAGGGTTTCTAAATCCTTTTCTTCTGGTGGTAGTCTTCAGTGATAGCAGACCAACAGACTTACATTTGAAGAACATAAGTAGACATATAGCCATGCAAGTGTGAACCAGCTTAATAGTCTGGAAGAGAACTATACACTGAGCCATGCTCATATTTTAATCCCCATCTTCCTCATGGAACACACAAAAAGTCATCATAAGCTCAGTCCAGTGTAACTAGTGCAACATTTTCACGTTTTGTTGGCAGGAATAATAGTTCTTTCGACATTGCAAAGCTCTCCCTTCGGTTTCCTTTGTTCCATGCCATTAGGTGTTTTTCTCCTCTAGCAGCATGTTTTCCATCTTATAATGGAAGATGACCTACAGAATTTTGATTTTCAGTAGTGTGAAGAAAATGAGAAAAATAATCTTTGCCAGAGTCCTAGCCCTATGCTTGGAGAAGGGTGCTGAGTTTCATAGGTAAAAAAATAGTCTAGGAAATGTACACTCATGCTGGGGAATTCTGTACAGCTGAATCTGGCTCATTGGGTGAGTAATTGAATGTCCATCTTTTCTTTCAAAAGCTGACTAATAAAACAGTAACCCTCACAGCTGTTCACATTATGCTCTGTAAATAGCTCAGGAACTTTGTGCTCATACAGAGCTGAATACAGACAATGAGACAATAGTCTCCTCTAAGTTCTGTCTTTTTTGACTTCTCTTTCTACCCTCTCAGCTAGCTCCTGGTGCTAACTGCCGAGATAAAAAGTGTCCCAGTTTCTTGCATACATTCTCTATTACAAAAATATGGCATTTCCTTTTTTGTGCCTTTTTATCTTAGGCATGAGATGCTAATTTAGTCCAAGACATTAACTGAATTTTCAGCCTTTACTTTTGTAAGGCATTTCACACAGGCTTTGCAGCTCTTACAAAAAATTACAAGTGTACAATCCATTTACTTTTTAATAGCATGGACTTTTTTATTTTTCTATATTTTCCCAGGCCTGCAATGCATGTAGGGCATCTTAAGCTCTCACACATGGTAGCTGCACAGCCTAGCTACTCAAGAACCAAACCAACTCTGAACTTAAAAACATATTCATTGCCTTTAGGAACTCCATCTTGATTCCCTTTATTATTATATTCCCTATTATATCTGATAATAATTCTGATCTTTGGGCACTGAAACATAGTCTGTGCTGATTTTGCAATATCATATGTTCACCAAGAACAGATGCAATGAGGGCACATCACAAAGACTTGTCACTTCCAGTTCTTTTCACATCTTTCCTGATTCCATCACGTCCACAATAAATATGGTCTAACAAATCAACTTTGCTTTGTGACCACTCTTGTTTCATATTTGCTAGAATAAGCTTCATCTTGTCTACTGCTTACTGTTCTTTTTGAACATTCCTTTGAGACTTTTCCTCAGGGTCACCATTTACATGTTACTGTGAATTTGATGTTTTGCCCTGGATTTCCATTTCTGTATGGATTGGGGACCATTTATCTCAGTTTTACCTTGATTCAACTTGTTGACATGCTCTTCCCTCTTTGTCCCAGCTTTTAATGGTTTCCATCCAGTCTTCTCCCACCCTCTACAATCCATTCCCCACCCCACACATGATAAGATTTGTTCAGCCCTTGTTCTAGAAAAGAGATCAAGGAACTGGCCTCTCTCTTTTCCTGCCTTCCCTCACCTCTCTTCCTTCTTCCATCCCTCCCTCTCTCCTATATTTCAGGAGGAAACAAATTTTCTACACCTGATTAAAAAAAAAAAAATAAAGGCTTGTGGCTTTGCAAGAAGGAGCAGCATAAAACAGGGATATGGAGATGCAGGGAAGAATGGGGAACAGAATATGATCTGCAAAAAGTGGTTCCTGTTTTCCTCCAGAAACAAGTAGATGAGCAAACAGAGGTCCAGTAGGACTAGCCATGAATTCATCAGTTTTTTGCTTCAAAGGGAAACGTACAGAACGTTCTTGTGTTTCTTTGTTTCTACTGTACTTAACACAAATTTTCAGGGAGAAAACTATGAGAGAGGATGCAACCAAATTGAGTTTATTTTTAAAGGCAAAGCTGGGAGAAGATGGTTTCAATGTTGAAAACCATTTTCTTGCCTTGTGTCTCTTCAGGCGTTACCCTCATGTTGCCTGGGAGCTCCCAGAGCCAACACTTACAAGCTGTGGAAGGGCAGCAAAGCTCTTGGAATTGTGTCCTGACTGAAAAAGTAGAGAAGTACTATTCAGTTGCCCTTCTTCTGGATTTCATATCAGCTGCTTACATTATCATGCTTATTTAAGTCTCAGGTAATAGGATGGAAACTTTAGTGATACCATATGATTTCACTCTTTACAGCACTGTGTCCACAGATGGTGGCAGGTTCATTGCTACTACATTGCACAGACAAAATGATAACATATTCCAGAGCCCAGTGTAGCAGGGAGGGTAATGATTTTTACCAACGTAATTTTCAGAAATATTTTCATGATACGTAAATAGTAAAAAACACTCATTTAGTCGAATCTGTTCAAGATATGGCACAGACAGTAAAGGATTATTTGTCTGGATTTAAAATATGACTATTAGCCTTTTCTAAAACAAGTTATCTTATCTAAGTTTATATAATTTCAGTGTCAGCTGCCCTTCTGGTTGATTGGAGCAAAACCCTGATGTTAGTCATACATCAAGTAGTTGAGGGAATATGAGATAAATTTACCCAAATGGCATTTAGTCCATGTACTGACCCATGCGACTTATTGAAATTCAGAAATTTGTTCTTTTTCCTATCTCTCTCACTGCAAGCTAACAGCACTCTGTGAGAGCCTGAGTAGGAAAACCACAATCGGCAAGGGAAGGACTTGCACATCTCACTTTTGGAAAAGGAATGTCCAAATCCCGCACCTTTGCTCAATAAACCCTCCTGACAGGCAAAAATTTTTACAGAACCTGAAGTCCTTGAAAAGAAAATTTAAAAATATATGATCTTCATAATGGCATTTATACTTTGGTGAGATATTTCCATTACATTATTTTGTAATTACTGGCAAGCCCAAAACAATAAAAATACTTTTTCTTTTTTGTATTTACCATTGCCATTAATGACATGGTACCTGGAGATTGGTTTTAAAAAAAGTGAGTTCTGTAAGTTCTTCCCAGTAGATTGTTTAATTTTAAATATAATTTCTGAAAACCCACTTCTGACCAAAAAAAAAAAAATCTCTTCATGAGTCTGGCAAATATTAAGTTAGATAAAACTTAAAAAAGAAAAAAGGGAGCATTGATTTTCAATTCTACTTCAAACTAGGTGTCATTCCTTATAGCAAAAAGACAATTTATATTTATTGGATTTGAGTTATACTTATGATACATTCATGTAGGGCTATTCTTGTTTTATACCTGAAAGTATATTGAAAACTTTATAGACTGGCACAAAGTAACAATTTATCCTAAGAGATATGACCTTATCAAGACTGTAAGGATCATATTTTTCATTTGAATATTCTACAGAACAGATCTGTATTGTAGGTTGTAGAATCCGTTTGTTAACTGAAGGCTTTCCTGATGGATACATGAGATTTTAGAACAGTCAAAAAATTTTTTTGAAAAACTACCATTTGAATACTGAATTTGGAAAGTTTAATTGCAAGGTTGCCCACATGAATATGTATCAGGGGTATGCAATTACAGAGTATAACTTCAGCTTTAACAAATATAATCCATCTAACAATTAAATAGTTTCCTAATTTTGATCTTTTACATGTGGTATATTTTGAGCACAGATGTGATGTGCATGCCAAAAATCAGTTTTAAATGCATTCTTTTTTAGCATTTCCACCTCAGCAATAGTTATCTTATGACAGATTTACAAAACTATGAAAGCGAAATAATGCATGAATTCAGTAATTTTCCTAGCTTTTCTCCTGCTCCAGAATGAAGAAGTTCAGGAGAGTGTGTGCCTTGAAAGTTTATCACTGGACTAATCAGAGTTGTAGTCCTGGGAAGTTCTCATAGCCAAAAGAACTAATGGTGACTCTGCCTTAAGTTTTGGTCTGGTGACCCCTTACCACTCCTCATGAGACATGGCCCTGGTAAGAAGATGTATCCAGGAGAACTGGCTGAGGCTCAAGACATACCCTCTCCAAGCTCAGAATGATCTGTCTCAGTGAGCTGAAAATGGAGTAAGTGTGACAGAAATAGGTTCTGACTAGCTCAAATATAAAACTGGAGTTTATACAAGGTGTCAGCAGGGCAGGTGACCCTTGAGGAGTATGGAAACATTGATTGTGCTGGAATGGGTTTTGAAAAGCCAAGGCCTACCTGGAGCTGAATCCGGCAAGGGATGTCAAAAGCGGAAAGGACAATTTCTACAGGGAGTAGAAGGATGACTAAGTAAAATGGGGCACCACTGCTGAATGAGCAAGAATTATGGTGAGAAAGGACACGGAAAAGGTCAGTGTGCTCATTGCCTGTTTCCCTTCAGTCTTTACCAGTAATGCCTGTACCAGTAGTACCAGTCTTCAGCAATCCCAGCTCCTGAGACTGCTGAGAAAGACTGCATCAAGGAAGAGCTGCCCTTAGTAAGGGAGGACCAGGTTAGGGAGCACTTAAACAAACTGGACATGTGTAAGTCCATGGACCTGGAGAGCTGCACCCACGAGTGCTGAAGGCTCTGGGAGGCTGTGGTTGATTATTTCTGAAAGGCCGTAGTGACTAGGAGAGGTTCCTGAATACAGGGAGGAGGCAAGTGTCAGTTTTATATTCAATGAAGAAGAGCAAAAAAGGAGTATGTGGGGATTTGTAAGTCAGTCAACCTCATCTCAGTTCCCAGGCACAGAGAAGAGAAGATTTAGAGGGATCTTGTGCATGAATATATGATGCAGGGAAGTAAAGATGGCAGAGGTAAAAACTTTTCTGTAATATTCAGTGGAAGGATGAAAGACAATAAGCTGAAATACAGCTAATTCCACTTAAGCACAACCTCCTCTTTTTTCACTGTGAGAGTGGCCAAGCAGTGGAGTGGGTTGCAGAGAGGTGGGGGAGTCTCCATCCCTGAAGGTATTAAAATACCAATTGGACATGGTCCTAGACAATCTTGTCTAGCTGGCCCTGCTCTGAGCAGGTTTGAGTAGGTAGTATCTAGAGCTGCCTGGTAACCTCTAAGAGTTCTGTGACTGTGTGACTTTGATAAGCTTGCTTTTGGTGGAGGCCCGTTTACCATAATTGCAGTAAACACTGCTGTAGGAATTTCTGGGATAGAGACTTCCCGAGTGATGGGGAAGCAGAGTGACACAAGCCAAAGTGCTGCTTCTGTGAAGTCTACTTCTTCCTGCCTTGTAAACCTTACAAGAATTTAACTACTGTCATTCATAAATGAGGCTAAAAGATCTGAGGTTTCACCACTCCTACCTGTAAAGACATTTTGCTCCTGGCTAAAAGGAGAGGATATGAAAAAATCCCCTAAACAAGCAAACAAAGAAACTAATAAATAACCTTTCACCTTTCTTTCAAAATATGTATGTTTGAGACAAAGAAGTTTTTAAGTCACAATTTTTCAGTACTGTAAATATTTTTCTTTAAAGTACCAACTTTAAAAAACCGACTTATGGATTATTTTTGTTGCCAAAGGTAATTGCTTTTTTTCTCCTCTGTCAAAACTGTTTTTTATGCCATAGGCAAGAAAAAGACTTCATAGCAAATAATTTTTCCAATGCTATAATTGTTGGGTTTGTTTGTGGGTTTTTTTGGTTTGGTTTGGTTTGGTTTTGGTCATTTTTGGTGCTGTTATTGTTGCTTCTGAGTTTTTTTCTCCTGTGTTTTTGTTGCTACTGGCATTGGCCTGCAGAGGGAAAGATAAATACAGTGCAGAACTGTTAGGACTTTGTAGTGTATTTATTCTACCTTTATTTGCAAACCGCGCAGATAATTTAGGATAATATACACAGGCTTGTTTTTTCTCAAATAAGACTTTTCTACTGTCCCACCTGATAGTTCTGATTAATAGGTGAAAGAAGGATGCAAGCTGCATCACAGTTACAACTGATGCATGAAATAGTATGCTGTGACACATTTGCTGTCAACTCTTTCCCAGATCTTTCATTGATTCCAGCTTGGGGGAAAAAAGAATTTAGAAGAATGAAAGTTAACCTTGACAGTAAGGGTCTGGTCATCCTTTCTGCATTTATTTTTCCCCACAGAAAGTCAAAGCACAAGCCAAGTTTGGTAAGCCTTTGTGCTTTCTGTCCTCTCTTGTAGCTCCGTCACCTAGTCCTTGGTGAGAGCTGGTACAGCCCAGCTGAGAAAAGTTTGAGTTAATTATCGATGGAGATTCCTCCATGTGAAGCACCATGAAGCCCCATGTGTGTGACCTTCCCACTCTTCACCCATGTAATATTATCTGCAACCACTGGAATTAGGAAAAAAGTTCCTGTACCAGCCACAAAAAAAAGGCAAAACTAGGTAATATACCACTCCCGAACTCCTTATTGTAATATGCTACTGGTCTCTCTTCCAAACCAAAATCTAATCTCTCTGATTTTTGCTGCCAAGTTCACCTTCCTCCACCTGCATACTACAAACACCCTGTCACTTACCAGCAAATGAACCCGCCTGAGTTTGAATCATCAGTGGTGTTGGCGTGTTTTAGACTAGCTGTGCCATACACTGCTCCCAGACTCCAATGTCTACAGCTTTGAAAATCTTATCTGCTCAGAGTTAATAAAATGTATGTTAAAGCTACAGCTTCTATTTTATTTGCTGGTGATTATTCCCTTAATTGTGAGCAAAAGAGTGGCATTTTTATGGTTGTATTTGTACACAAATGCTTGTGAAGGAGGAAGAAATTTGTTAATCCATGTTTAGATAAAACATGCCTAGGTTCCTGAAATCATGGTAATTACAGCAGTGCTAGCAAAGTTATTCTTCCTTTCAGAGACTAAGTACTATTGAATTTTCGCATTTACATGTACTCACAAGGTAAATAGTCAAGTTCTCCTTATGTAGAGTTGTTTGCGTGCTGGAAGAAATTAAGCATTTCCTGCTGTTAAACCTCTGGACATGTCATTGGCAAAGTCTATCTGATGATCCCAAAAAAATTAATTCACTAGGCTGCACAATCTGAGCTTTTACAGTGACAGAGAAATGACACATGGGTAATATCCTCACTCGGATAGCCTATCATTCCCTTAGCTGCGTGTTTGGAACTTAAATTAGTGCTTGGAATCACCCAGGCCACACCAGCTCATTCATGAAGATGTCTGGTTTTCTGGAGCTCACTTTCAAAGTGTTTGCTTTCTTTCCTCTCTCAGTTTCATGATCCCATTTCTCCTGGATGGAAAGAGATGAGATTTTAGCATTTTATTTCAAGGTCAAAGGAGATTTCTGTGGCATACAGTACATTAGTGGGACCAACACACATCCTTTGCATTTCCCAAGGGTAACAGGGCTGAGCTAAGAAAACTTGCTACCAAAAAAGCCTTGCAGAGAAAAAATCTGAGACTATGTCAGCATTCAGGTTACTCTTCAATTCCACGTTTCCCCAAATCATAGGCAATACCTGAATTACACCTAAACAACATAATGCACATACAAGAGATCTTGAGCAGAAGTAGCAATACACTTATAAATTGCCCAGTCAATTTTTGACAAATTCATTCCTGGAAAGGAATAATATGTGCTTTTGACTTGTCTGCTTGCAGATGTTGAAGGTGCTTATTATCAAGTGATGCAGAAAGCCTGCTGAGCAATCAGAAATTGAATTCACTTCCTCAGCCACAGTACTTGTTCTTTTACTTGACACTTCAGTACAATTCATGCTGCACAGACTTTGCTCTCTTTATAAAAATGCCATCTTTTAGTATCAAACAAGAACAACAACAACAACAAAACAAAGAAAAAGTGACTGTAAAGCTCAGTAGTAGAGTGAATTTTTTTTATATTCTAAATCTCGTGAACTGTTTCCATGAAAGAATATTGAATGCATTATTAAATTATTAACCTGATGCTCAGGATACTCACATTCACTAGTTTCCAATAAAAAAGTCTCTAACTGATATATGCTTACTTGTTTTTCTGCTAGTGAAGCCACAATACTTCAATGATAATGGATGGCAGTATAAAGGTCCATGTACTAGAGATTATTAAGTGATACAGATGTAACAATGATGGGAGTTATATATGACTTTTAATTGGTCTGTATTACTGACCATGGTATCACACAAATTTGAATAAATTATTTTATACTTCGTCTAATAATTATGAGGAGGATGTCTACACACAGAACTATACTATCTTTGGGTGTGGCTGAACTAAAGGAAGCAAAGAGAAATATAAAAATAATATGATAGCTTTGGAAGGTCCAATGAGTGAGCCATGATCTTTGCAAAAACCACACAAAGACTGTCCAGTTTTCAAACTGCACATGTTTTTCCTGTTAATGAATGGATTATCACACTAGAGAAAGACAGTTAGCCACAGTGAAAAAAAGCGTACTGAAGGGTAAAATGATGGCCTAAAACTATGGCATATTTAAGACACATTAATAACATATACATGGCATAGAAAGAGAAATAAATTGTTTGCTAGAAACTATTTTTAGCACATTAAGAAATAATTTGGAGTAGGAAAAAGTAGCAATCTAATTTTTGCCCTTTCATTCTTATAAAAAAGTATATAAACTCCTCCCATAATACACTGACGGATAGGAAATATGCATCACTTTGTATATATCTGTGACAAAGGACATGCATTTACTGTACCATGTTTTGTTGATTCAAGGGCTTAGTAAAGAACTCTTTACTCTGAACTTTCAATAATTATGTGGCTAGAAATAATATTTCTACAAGCTTAAAATAACTCAGAGAAAAATTTAACTAGATCAACAGTAAAACTGAAAAAAACCTTTTTCCCTTCTTACTGTGCTTTTGCAGGGCAAGTTCTTGTTAGCAGACTTATTTCCACATAACTGTATGATTTTCTGGATGGCAACAGACATTGCCCACTTGTGGAGCTCTTTCCATCTTGTATCACACACAGCTAGCTGCTCTTTGAAATCCAGCAGCCATCCCCCATCTTCTCTGTCCGTTATTGATGGCAGCACTTAAGCCTCCCTCCCTCCCTCCCATTTTCTCCTCTGAGAAGGCTTAACAGAAGGACTATTCAGTCTTGCAAGACACAGTTAATCTGACCTCCTCTTCCTGAAGTGAAAAAGCAGAAAGGGAAGAGACAAGAAAACAGATCCTCTTTGTCACAGGCTGCTAGCTGTATACAAAACTAGTCTCGTGATCACATTTCCCTCTAAGCTGACTTTCCATGTTAGGCATCAAGGAGGGCCACAGAGCACTTGTGGTGATGTTCTTAAGGCAGTAGATAGGAGTCCAAATAGTGAACTAAGTTTCTTTCATGTTTTTCGGAGGTGCAAGAAGGAAAGGGAGCAGAAAATACATCTTCAATAAATGAACTTATATTTGTGTGCAGAAAACACATTACTTACTGTATTTCAGCAAAGGTACATATGTTGGGTTCCTCAAGAATTTGAGACTGCTTATTAGCCTCTTCTGGAGTTCATTTGGTCCAGGATTTTACTATTGCTATTTTCCCAAAGAAAAAGGAATAAAATAAATAAATACAAATATTCTAATTCTTCCTAATGAAGAAATGAAACAGGACACTGCACGCAAATATGAATAAAATTTGTCATGGAGGCGGTGGAAAAAACAGAATTGCATCATTTATGTAGTTTTTAAGTACTGTGTGATGTAATGCTGAAAGAAATATATCAGTGCAAATAGTGAAATAGCAAAAGCAACATAACACTGAAAGTATGGGTCCTGATCTTTATGATTTTCCGACTGAAACACGCGAGACAGAAAAAGGATCCTACCCCAAAATTAGCGAAGGACTTGTTTATAATTTATTTTGTGAATAAAATTTCATTTCTGTTTGAATCCGAAATTTTCCATTTTAGATTACTAGCACGAGATTGACATGAAGAGCAAGTTTACATCATCTTCTTTTAAGGTATAGCAACCCAAATCACTACCCGAATAAACTTTTAGAGGCAAATTTCTAAATTCTGAAGTAATATGTCCAAACAGCTAAAGGAAAAAAAAAAAAGCATAAAAACCAACCAACCAAATAAAAAACCAACCAACCAAATAAAAAACCAAAAAAAACCCCTCAAAATCCCCAAAACCCCAAAAACAACAACAAAAAAACAACCTCCCCAAAAAACCAAACCAAACCAAACCAAACCAAACCAAAAACCAAAAAAACACCCCAAAACAAAAAAAAACCAAAACAAACCCTCCAAGTTCTGCAGATGTGACAGACAGACACTTCAAGCTAGCTGAGAATTTATCAGAGGTCAAAATGTGCTTAACAGAACTATGTAGTTCCACAATTTCTGTTTCTGTGAACACCTACATACATAGATTTTAAATTTTCATAGTTGTGTTGGTAGATGGAAGATTTGTTAATGAAAAATTCTACATTTTGACCCAGGTGCCTGCTCTTTTATACTAGCATTCCACAATTCTGTTTCAACAATCACCTGCACTGAACAACATAAGCTATAAACAACCAAAAAGGAAATCCATGCTCTTATCACAGGTTCTGTCTTGAAAGACCAAAATCTCACTCCCATTGTTGAATATTTCTCAAGTTTTAATATTTGTCAAGCCATCCTGCATCATTCCTTCTTCCAAAGATTGCAGCTACCTCGTAAAAAGTCATGGTCTGACCAACATATAGAAACTTCTGTTTCTCAGTAGTGTTGACCGAGAGTGATTGACCAACACAGCACACATTGACCAATGCAGCACAGGTGTCTCTCGCAGTGGTCTGAGGACCAGCTCTTCTCTCACAGCTAGGGGCTTATTTAGCACAGAAATTTCCAAAATGCCTTAGATTTTGGATCATTGCTTTGGAGCTCTGATTCTTAATTCCTATTTGTCTGGACATCAGCTTCTTTCTCAACTTGCTGAATGTTTGCCTCGTGCCTCAGTCCAGATTCAGCCCACTACTGTGGATTCTGAAGCTATACATCTGCTACCCGGCTGCAGATCTAACTGCCATCTTTCATTTTAGGAGAATAACTTGATTGAGATGGATTTGTCCAAACCAAGGTCCTGACAGTTACTAGGAAGCACAAAAATCTTAGCTATCAGGTTAAAAATGAGCATTTTCCTGGAGAGAGAGAAGGTGATAAGGTGTGATGAAAAAATTTTGGTTGGTTTGTAAGTCACATGTGCAGGTAGACATCATCTTCAGCAGGATCTTATTCAGCTTCATCCCACGTGCCTTCTGTGCTGGTTCCTGTGATAATTCAGATACACTTCTAAGCTGTAGAGAGCACAGACTGAGCCACACTGCCCTTCTGGTGAGGCTAGGAAAGCCTAGGACAGCAGGTACTTCTTGATTCCTGTACTGAAAGCCCAAGGATTGCCAGGGCACTTGATGGTAATCCAGATAAATTGTAGTTACAAGCTGTTTTCAATCCTCTCATCCTTGCTCACGGTTGTGTACATGACTTGCCCTGGTGGCTGACACATACCTCCACACAACGTGTAGAACCAAGGGCAAGGCAGAGAAAATGTGGTGCCTTAAGGCTGATATGCCACACTGTAGATGGATGTGAGGTATAACTACCAGGCTCTTGAAATAAATTCTTGGGATTAAGAAAGGAACAGATATGATGTGACAGCATTTCTGTCAAGACAGCTGGAAAAAAGGCTGAGGCTTTTCTGTATGACTACGCACTGATTGTTGCTGGAGGCTTCAGGAATTGTGAGCAAACTGAAGTTTTATCAGGTTATGTTAGCCAGTTGCATTCAACATGTGACCAAAGAAAAAGCAAAGGTCTCCTTGAAACTGGGCCAACAACCTGGAAAAAACTGTAATCTTTTACCATATAATGAAGGTCAGTGAAGTTACATTTTAGAGCCTGGATGGTGTTTCTCCTGCTAAAGAGTCTCAAAACTAAAGTTAAAAAAGCAGAAGGGAATTTCGAGAAGAAATTCCTCATGTCTAGTGTCAAGCATTTTCTGGCACTCAGTCTAAGCAGGTTTTTTGTATCAAGTTGCACCCAGGCTTCCAATTTTGTAAAAATCTCGCCTTTTTTAAAATATGTGCTGCCAGTGGACACTATTTATTATAGATAAAGACTTCAGAAATTAAGCAAGTGGCAGCAGAAAAATGCTTATAATTTTATCTTTTCTAGCTACCAAGCAACAAACTCATTGCTTCCACTTTAGCTTCATAAAATTAATATCAAAAAACAAACACAGTTTCCTTTTTTTATTAGACGGTAAGACACAACCATAGTCTGCTGCTTTTGTTTATTTATGGCCTAGTGGGCTCTATACAGGAGGCTAATAATTGCTGTTTATTTCTGTCCTTAAGAAGATGAATATTGGAATATTTGAGATACTTGGTGTCCATGGTGCTGCTGAAATAAAGCGGAGTGTTCAAGAGGCACGAGCAGAGAGATTATTGCTAAGAAACACCGTAAGAAATGTCCTTGAATGTATTACTTTGCTTTGTTCAAACACACCATCTTGATGGCAAATAGATGTTGTTTCCATCCCAAGCATAAGCTGTTACCAGGATCTATTCTTCCCTTCTAATCAGTTTCTGGGCCATCTGGAGCCATGGTGTGAGAGGCTGAGCAGGCTCTGCTCTGCCTAGAGGTGGAATCCGTGCCGTATGCTGTGAAGACAAACATCAGTTCATGGCATCTTCCCAGGAAGTTTCTGCTCAGCCATCGTGGAAAACCTGAGCTCCTGCATTGGGCAGAAGACAAATCCAGCAGTCAGTCGCATAGACTTTATGTTTTACTTCCCTGTTTCATTTTCTTGGAGGGGAGTGAGGAAGATGATGACTGCCAATTTGGGAACTTAATTTCTGATTTAATTGCTTAGTTTATTTTGTGAACAGCTATTTCATAGGATAAAGAGGGAATTAATACAGTTTTTTTGTATTATATTGCCTTATATTGCATGTCGAAATCTGAGATGCTTCAGTATAAGATGGCTATGTACACACAAAAACACAAACAATGTGAGATACAAAGTCTGCGTGATATATGTACTTCAGTTCTTGCTTGAAGCCTGGAAGAAAACACAACTCATCTGCATGTCATATACTTCCTTTGCAGAATATTTAGCAGTGTCTCTTCTCAGTAAATAGTGCTAACAAAATACTTCTGCTGCCATAATTTTGAATCAAAGTTTATCTCTCTGGAAATCCCTAAAAGAGGATTGTGTTTGGTCTAATCATGAGACCCGCTAATCACAAAGCATAGGAAAGGCTTGAACCAGAAAAGGTGGTTTTTTGTAATTTAAAAACTTTAAATATCAGTAGCTTAGCAGAATAGGAAAATGCAACAGAGTCGTGAAAGAATTGAATGCAGGTCCCACTGTAGGGAAGCATTAAAATCTGACCAACGATGACAGAAGAGAAGAAATCCCACCAGTTCTTTACTCTTCAGTGGCCAGCAAAGACAAAATAATTTAAAAGGAGCTGGAACAAAGCAATTTGTGGCTGGCTTGTCTTGATTATGGTATTTGTGACCACAGGCATGTCTGTGACAGAAAAGGTGAGACAGGATCATAGAATCATGGAATAATCTCAGTTGGAATGGAGCTTTTGAAGGCTATGTAGTCCAACCTTCCAAGCTGCAAGGTCATCTAGTAAAACCCAAGGATCAGGTTGCTTATTCTGGTTTTCCTTACTGGTGCATTTCTTCATGGATATAACAGCATTCCAGGTACAAACAGGGCTTTTCATGTTTGGCAACTAAAAGGCCAGACTTTGAGCATCCCATATCTGTAATCAGGCCTATTTAAGGCATATCAGTTATAGCAAAGTATAAGGAGATTCAAAATGTGGTATTTCTCTTATGCTGCAATCCTGACATTTAATATTTTTCTTTCCTCCCAAATAAGCACATAAAGGCAAAGTGTTGACTTTTCTGTGAAAGGCTTTATGAAACATCTCCTTTAAAAATTACTGCAGTGGCTGAATCAAAGGACTCATAGACCATAAAACCTTGCAAGATTTAAAAGTTTTAACTGTTTTTTTTTTTTGGACAGACATTCATTGCAGTAGTTTGGCAACATCTTACTAAAATCAATGTATTTCTGTTTAAAACTTGAGGGTCAGCATTCTTGATATAGAAATATTATATTATCTTTAATCAGGGCATATTGAATTTTGAAAATTTTGGACATTAATTCATTCAGTTCAATAGCTGAAACTTAACTGAACAGAAAGAAATATTCTGCATGTTCTACTTCAGAGCCTGAAGTTATCTTTCAAATAGGATATACTGCAGGTCCCTTGGGCTTATTCCCTTTCAATAGTCATTCAGACTACACAGGACAGACGAGATGTCTTCTGTGTGGTTTCTCAGTAAGCAGCAACTGTGTCCTTAATTTAAAGTTTCTAGGGCACAATCAGTTTTTTGAGCTCTCTTAGTGTCAAAATAGTAAAATAAATTTTAAAAAACAAGACCAAAAAAACCCTAAATCTAAGACAAAGCATCTTTTAATGTCATCTGTTCCACAGAGCACAGCACAAGCTAGCAGCCTGTAACGTACGTTAGCCAGTGAAAGAACTGAAAAATCCTGACAGTCAACGTGCTGGTCAAGGTTGGAGGCAAAGAGTCAATTGTTGCCAGGGATTGGTGTATGGAAAAGCCATTGTGGATAACATCATGGCCATTGTGGTCATGAATGGCTGCTTAAGCTCCTTTCTGGGTCTTTGTCCTTGCTCTGTTTGCACATCATTGTACACATAGTTAGAGCCAATGTGTTCATTTCCTAAAACAAACACCTGTATATTGAAAAGTGAATGTTCAACAAAAAAATTATATTTTATCACTACAGACTTACAGATGACAATTCTGAAACAAGGAAAGTGAGATCTGCCGATGTCCATAAAAGTGGGAATTGTTTGAGTCTCAGAGAAAAACGCGTGTACCTTAAACGCTTCACCCATTCTTTGGCCAGGTTTATGTTTCATATATCCCCTTCTGCAGGGGCCCTGCCCATGCAGGCAGCAGCAGGCAGGCAGGCAGGCAGGTAGGTGCCCTGCAGAACTCAAAGTGTCAGATTCTTTCTCAGGCCAAGTCTTCTTCTGTCGCTCTCTGGCTTTGTATTGGGTCTGCGTGCCCGTGTTTTGGTAGCAGGGTAAAGGGCATTGGTAGCATTGGTAAAGAGGTGGCTTCTGTGAGGAGCTGCTGGAAGCTTCCTCAGAGCCAATGCCAGCCAGCTCCAGGACAGACCCACCACTGGCCAAGGGTGAGCCAATTGCACATGTTGGTAACGTCTCTGTGGTAACATATTTAAAAAGGAAAAGTTATTGCAGGGAAGTAATTGTGTCCAGAGAACAGAGGACCGAGAGGAGGAGCAGCTCTGCAGACACCCAGGTCAGTGGACAAGGAGGGACAGGGGGTGCCCCCGGTGCCAGAGCTGAGGTTTACTCGCAGCCCATGGTGAAGACCATGGCTAGAGAGGATGTGCCCCTGCAGCCCGTGGAGATCAACAGGATTGCAGAGATCCACCCACAGTCCATGGAAGACATCCACACCAGAGCAGGTAGGTGCCTGAGGAGAGGCTGTGAACCTGTGGGAAGTCCATGATGGAGCAGGGTCCTGACAGGGACCTGCAGACCTGTGGAGAGAGGAGCCCATGCTGTTGGAGCAGGTTTCCTGGTAGGACATGTGGCCCTGTGAAGGAACCATGCTGGAGCAGCCTGTCCCTGAAGGAATACACCCCATGGAAGAGTGACTCGTGTTGCAGTAGTTCATGGAGAACTGTTGCTCATGAGACGGACTGAGGCTGGAGAAATTCTTGGAGAAATGTCTCCTGTGAGAGGGACCACACACTGCAGCAGGGGAAGGACTCCTCTCCCTGAGCAGGAGCAGAAACTTTCATGATGAACTGACCATATCTCTCATCCCTGATCTCCCTGCACTCTTGGTGGGAGGAGATAGAGATGCGGAGGAGGGAGAGGCGGGGGGAAGGTGTTTTTAAGATTTATTTTTCTTCTCATGCCCATGACAGTATTTGGTGAATGATCTCTTGCCCAGTCGTTATCTCAGCTCATAAACCTTTGTTATTTTTTCTCTCCCTGTTTGAGCTGAGAAGGGCAGTGATGGAGCAGCATTGGTGAGTGTCTGGCATCCAGTCAGAGTCAACTCACTACAGACTTTTAGCTCTGGCAGCTCTTTTGCACACGTGGTGGTGTTCCACAGCAGGGGATTTGTCATATGAGCAATATGAATACCATCCTAAAATCTTCAACTGGCCACTTTTTACAATAGACTGCTCCCCATGGGTCTTATTGCTATTGGTATTTTTCAAAAAATAACATTTTTTCACCCTTCTGTCTTTCAGGTTGAAACTTGTAACCAACGTACTGTAATGTACTAACTCTAGCTTGCTGATTACGCCAGCAGTTTTGATAGTATTTCAGTACCCCACTGGGTGCAATATCTAATTTCAAGCCCTTTGATATTGCTAAGCTACTTGCAAAGTAACCAATTATAACTGCAAAAAATGGCCTGTGGACTTTTCTTCCTTTCTTATGTGTCCTGCAACAGTCAATTCCACAGAGTAAATAATTTCATCTCTGTTTGTTTTTAATAGCAGTTAATTTTGTTTTTCTTTTTCATTACATAAATTTTTTTTTATTATTAAATTCCTCCCTATTTAACCACACTTAAGCCTATGGGTGAATTTTAACATGAGCTTAAGGCCCACAGGTTTCAACAGGAGCTCAGATTATATTTAAAATCAAAGATTTCTGTGAGAGGCATTGGAGTGCTGAAATACAGATTGATTCAGAGCCAGGCCTTCTTTCACTAGATGCAGATTGTCTGAAAATCAGTCAGCAGAGCACATTTTAAAATGGTGTTTACATTTTTGGAAATCGTTCTTTGAGACTTATACACACAGAGAGATATTTATATATTTGGGCATGTATATGCACCTATAAGAAGAAAGTGGCACTTACACCTGCAGACGTATACACCTAAAATGGACCTAATTTTATATATATAAGAGTTTCCTACTATTTTTCTTGATCATTCTTGTGGCTTTTTTTGACAAGAAACCTAGATTAAAGAGCAGTACTAGCTTGGGAAGGTGCAGTAGTAGAAGTTGGTACAGGTATGCAAACCACTACTTCTATCTTTCATTTCTTCAGAGCCTACCTAACAAAACTGGGGAGTTTTCATTCTGCATACCAACATTCTGGATCCTGAGACTTGTTTATGAGAATGATCAAAACAAAATAACCACTACCGGCTATTTGATTTGTTTCCCTTTTTTTTAATTTTCTCTCTTTCACTCCTCTCCCATCTGTGATTGGGTTATTTTCCAATATTTTGGATATTTCAACAACCTCTGTGGCCTGGCACAACAGGCAATATCAAAGGGAAGAATAGACTCTGGACTGAATTAGAAAAATGCAACCTCACCAGGTCTCACCCAAGCAGTACATTAAAACAAGATGCAAGGAAATTTGGCAGGAATACTGTGTATAAAGGATAATCTCTCATAGAAATTTTTTGCCTGGAAATGTTATGGACACTTTCATTGTCCACACAACAATTTTTTCTCTTTTCTTTGATCTTTCCAGTAAAGCAGGTGTCTAGTAATGTTACTTGTGAATCAGGAATAAAAATGACAGAAAACACATTATAATGCAGTAAAACTTCATATTTTTATTCACTGAGAATAAAAATAATACATCTATTTTGCTGCAACAATCAATTTTGTTTAACTTTTCAAGTCCAACTTTGATGATTATAGGTGGTCAACAGTACAAATAAACAAGTGTTGGAAAGAGAAATGAGAACTCAACTGAATTGAATCCTAGCTTTTTAAACACTACCTGCAAATTAGATGTGCCATATTCACTGTCAGACCATTTTAGTTATTCATTACTCTGAGGCTCTGCACAAGAAAATAATGTACATAAGTTACTTTGCCATCTCTTTATAATTCATGTTTTTTTCAAAGTATTGCTTCATTAATACTGGGAGGTTGTGTTTTCAGGTTTTTCTACTTTTAGAGTGTTTGATGGTTTTCTCTCCAAAACAATAGAACATATAATGAATAGAGTAGAAATTTGGATTTCTTCTCATATTTTGAGATGACTAATTTCCTGCAGTTTCCAGGGGAACTGTATCCTTCTTGGCAGCTTTCATTGTCCCCTCATATCTAGCGTATTTCAATTAAAAGGCAGGGAGCTTCTTACCCTTCCATGGTACAGCCTCATCTGTTTTTCCCTGGAGTTGAACAGACAAGTGTCACATCTGTAAGTACAATTTTCCACATCTAAACAGAAAACAAAGTTACCGAATAAAATGGAAAGGACCTTCTGAGTTCCCTAAACTTGGATGACCAGACTCAATGGTGATTCATAAGGTAGTTCTGCCTGCTATGTAGTATTAAATAGAGCAGCTACGTTCCGTGACATGTGCAAGAGCCAGGCTGCCTCCTGGAGACATGGCCAATTTTGTGGAAAGAGCCATCAAAAATGGCCACTAATAATTCAGCCTGGTTTTTCAGTGACTTCACAGAATTAGGCACCCAGCATATTTAGAACATCTCCGGAAACAAACTGACTAACTAGCCTGCCTCTCCATGAGTCTGTAGCACCCAACAATCTGCCTACACATTACCACTCCTTGAGCTGAATTTGATTGTGAAAAAAACCTTATTCAGGGCAAAGTGAACAGAAAAACCAAATCAAAATAAAAAACAAACAAACAAACAAACAGACAAACAGAAAAGGAGTGAGCATGCCTTTTGCACAGCACTCAAAATAAATCCAGAGAGAAACTAACACTTATTTTGGAGGTGAACCTAAAGCACTGGTTAAATAATGTTAATCATTGTTAGGGTAAAATGAACACTGTCATCATAAACTGACAGTGAGTTATATCTTAATTTGCCAGGAGTTTTTCGATTATTTAAAAATTTTATAATTAACTATGTTTAATTAGTTAAAAAATATTTGACTGTGATTTTAACTGGTTTTGATTTAGATTTTTGTTGGTTGAGTACCAGTAGAAAACTCTGAGAAATTATCTCACTGCGCCTGCAGAAAGGAATTCCATGGACCCATATCTCTTAGAGACCTTAATCAATAGTTGAAGAACAAATTTCAATAAAGAATTGTTTAATAGTTCTCATATAGCTAGAGATGAATTAGATGTCATAGAACAAGAAAGATATCTTGAGAAAGTTAAGGAGTCAAAGGGAAAACTTGATTATTACATTGCAGGTGCGGTACAGGAGCCATTTCATAGTCAAGTACACTCCAGAAAACTTAATCAGTATAAATTGTCTAACTAGAACAGTAAATTTAATAAAGCACTGTTTAGCTGGATAAAACATGGGTTATCCATTAAACAAAGATAGATGAAATGTTGTGATAGTAATTAAAAGAAACAAAATATGTATACCATGCTGTAATAACTTGGGCAGACTTTAGGGAGTGTCTATAAAAAATCTGGGATGTTAGAGTGTATATAAATGCCTGAAAATTTTTGTTTTTTTGATTATGTCTCTGGCAAATAAATTCCCAATATATTCCCAATTTTGACACAAAATTATTATTAGGAATGTTCATCTAACAGCTTTTTGTTGTTAGATTTAAAACTGTTCCAAAATATATCTGAAGGCTGCAGAAACAACCACAACTTCCCCCCCCCGGCCATGGAACAATAGGAAGTAATATTTTGTGAAAGATTTCTGCCTATTTTCCTTTTTGTATGTATGGAGAGGATGCTACCCTCACATTCTTTGAGGCAGATAATGTTCCTATTCAGTCACAGGGAATTTGACAGTCTTACTAGGAAGTCTGGAAATTTTAACAGTCTTTTAGGATTTACTTATTGTTCATTTTCCTATTGTGCTCTTTCCCAAGACGGAGTACAGATTCAGCAATCATTTCATGGATCCTTTTAACCACAGGACAGAGCCACAAGATATTTAATTCTCAGTAACTTCACAGTAAATGACTTTATAATGGATAGTTCTACATTACTTCTGGCATTTTAGCAGCAGCTTTTTCTTGTAAGTGGGATGGAGTTTTGCTACCAGAGAAAGCTGTCTGGACTTATGGTTCATTTTTCAATGAAGGAGTCCAAAAAGAGTTGGAATTTAAAAAACTTACATTTACAGTTGTTTTTTTTTTTAATGTTACCAAAGTCCAAACTTTGGAACTTGGAAATAATATTAAGATTTTGCTGAATTAATAAGTAGGATCCTACTCTGCTGCATAAAAGTTCTGCTGATAGCATATAAGTACACTGAGTGACTATTTAGTATTCTTTTACAGTCTGTGAGACTGGCTGCCCATGTGAAAGAACTGAAGAAAAGACAACTAACACAGCAGAACATAAATAGTGTTATGAACACATTTTTGGTAGTAACATTATGTGCTCCTGCTAGGCATCTTCATAGATCTCTGTGTTTTGTTTTTATGAATTTAATCAAACTCTTGGAGTGAGGAAACACTCAGACTTTCAGACTGGCATATATTAAAAACAATTTGTCTCTGGAATGAGCCACGTATTTCTGAAGACTCTCTTTTCAGCCCCTGAAGTTATGAGAGTTTTCAAAATTTAAATTAGAAGGTGTATGGGTTTGAAAGGTACACCAAAAATATGTGACACAATTCCTTTTATCAAATCACCACCTGCTCTGACCTCTAGGTATCTGAAGAGGTTTTTGGTCCACCAGAAAAAAATAAATACACAAAAAGCTATCCGAGGTTGCATTTTTATGCACAGTTGATCGCTTTTCTGTTTCTCCTAGAATATTGTGCACGCATTTAATAACAGACAATTTCACAACATACATAGGTTTGTTGTTCTCACATATAACTAAGATTGTCTGTGTGATCTTGGAGAACAAAGTAACACTGATGGACTGTGTCAGAAAGAAAAGTTGAAAGTAATTACAGATTTTTGATGAAGCCAAACATTTTAAATCTTGTGCCGTGATCTAGTCTTCATACAGTACAAACTGCTTTAGCAAAACCAGGGACTTGGAACTTTTGAACATAAGTAAGTATTCATTCCAACAGCCTGTGAAAGTAAAATAAATTCATCACTTTTTCACACAATCACTTTTTCCTCCTGGTTATAACTTTCTTTGCTCACTTGCATAATCCCTCCCTTGTCCAATTTCCTTGCCTTTCTCAAAAGTCTACTTTTTTCTGGCGTATATGCAGCGAATCAAGACGATTTATATTTTACCAGTTATTCTCTTTCTCCCCTGTCTACTTGCTGATCTCTTTAAAATTCTTGATTCTGGAGCAGAGATGGTTCTTTTTACCTGAAAATATACTGTGGATCAAAATGCTTATAAATAGCTGTGGATATAATGTTCTCATTTAAATTAAAGCTGAGAGTTTAAAAATTTTCTTCCTACAAAGATAGACTCACAGAAATTTTGTCCAACATGTTGAAAACATCACAACATAAAATTAAATTTTCTTTATTTCATATTTTTCTCCCATTTCTGTATCTTTTTTCTACAGCAATAAAGAAAAAATAAGGGAAAATAGTGGAAGAAAATTAATATGAAGAAAGGGAGAACTAAAATTGCTGAGTCTTACTTTTGGACCTCCTCCAAGATGCAACTGACAAATATTATTTTACTTAAATATATAAAACATGATAATTGTGAATTTTGAAGAGACTATTAGTCCAACTATTTGCAGCTACTAATAAATAACAACTCAGTGAAAATTTCTGGTGTTTTTTTAATTAACACAGTGAGAAGGAGGAAGAAATATCTATTCTGCACGTGTCTGGCTGAGTGCCTGTTGAAACTACGTTTTGATGTTGAGCTTGAGCTACAAAGATGCATTAAGACATCTACATCTTTCATTTACATCCTCTTAACTACTTTGCAATGTTATAAAAGTTTTGGTATTTCATGTGTTCAAGCATATTCAATGTTCCTAAATGTTCAGTGTACCAAGAATTAAATAGCTGTGTGAACATGAGTGAAATCATGTGCATTGTTATGTGTCTGCTAAAATTTCTGTGTGCTTTTTAATGCATGGCATTAGAAAATGCATATGCTGACCTTCTCAACAGTTTTCCTTATTGTGAAATGCTCTGCAGTCTTTAGTAGAGGTTTTTGGGAAAAGGAGGAGAACATATCTCTTTCATAGCTACAGTGCATAGGGCAAAAGGTAAGTGGAATTCAAATGAGTCTCCATTCAGGTTAAATATAAGAACATTTTAGATGAGAAAATATGTAAAAGTACTGAAAGTACTTTTGAAAGGTGAGGACAAGAGAGCGCTGCAGCTGACTGCCTGAAATACTTGCAGAGTTGTAGTAACTTGGCTCCTTATGAGTATCTGTCATGAAAGACACAGAGAAGGTAGACACCTCCACGGGCACAGATTAAATGACCCCCTGAGATGCTGCTCAACCCCGACACTCAGTTACAGAAAGCAGGAATTTGCAAATAAAATCAAGTACTTACTTATATTCTCATGATTTCCACCTACACCCATCTCTTAACATTCTCTTTTTGCTGATGTTTGCAGTGGTAAGACAGAGAGGATATGTCACTCTTTGTTCTAGTAAAGCTCAGCAGAAAGGAAGAAAAATCTGTCATTTTTCTCCATTTTTAGTATTGTACAGTATTTTTTGCCCATTTGGCTTTGGCTATTCATCAATCCCCTGACGAATCCATTAAAACCGGAATCTTCTGTTCCAATTAATTTATAAAATGTTTTAAATAGGATATACTGGTTTGAGAAATCTATATGCGCAGTACATGAATGTCTGCTTTCTATTTCCATTTTGGATGCAACAGGCTATTTTTCAATAAATACTTTGATTTCTCTTTTTATTGTTCACCTTTCTAAAAAGAACTGACAGTTCTTTCACAAATAAAAAACTTCCTTTCTCTTTCAGTGCCTTCCCTTTCAGAGTCTCCTCTCCAAGTCAGCTAGGAAGAAATTATTAAAAAAGCATGATTTCTTGTTTGCAAGCTTGAGAAAGTATCAGTGCCTATTCCAAACTACTCCTTACTCCCAGTAATTCCTACTCCCAAAGAAGCAAGCAAGAAAAGAATATATGGAATTTTACTGCAGAGTGGCCTTATGACTCTTATGAATGGGGAGGGGAGTTTTGAGTGAATTTCTGTCTTTGTCCAGGCCTTTGGCAGTAGACAGTGCTTTTACAGAGGCATACAGCACCCCAAAGCCCACTCTCATTGCAAGTTCTTAATAATGGCCGATTAGGTCTACTACAAAATGAATTATTTATTTGATAGACACAAATTTAACAGACATAAGACTTTAACAGATTTACTTACTACGCAGGATGAGCAAAGGAACACTACTAGTAGATAAACAATACAGCACGATTGAGGTACCTGTACTACAGCTAGCAAAGAAATAGTATAGATTAGGATTGAGTGTATCATACCATCCATCTGATGGGGCATACATAGGACCCTTCCTCTCAGTTTCCAGAACAGTATCCATGGAGATGTGTCCAAACTTCATGGGAGAAGACCTGCAGGTTTCCAGGAAGTGCATAGGAGGCTTCTGTCCCGGTGATAATTCGTGTGGCTTTTCTAGCTGTAAAACCCAATGTCTCTCAGCCAATGATTCCTGGCTTATCTGTCTCCATCTCACTCTCAAGGCAAAGATGTTTATTTCTCAGCTGGGGGTCTCAGCCCTCCCGGTGCCAGAGATGACCCCCACTGGGCATTTGTCCTGCCTGGGTTGTCTCACCCATATGCACCAGCTGGTGGA
Organism: Melanocharis versteri; assembly: GCA_013397845.1. Lineage (NCBI taxonomy): Eukaryota > Metazoa > Chordata > Aves > Passeriformes > Melanocharitidae > Melanocharis > Melanocharis versteri. The sequence continues at coordinate 251,544 of VZTG01006518.1, forward strand.
CAGAGCAGATAAGCTTTCTGTGGTAGACGGGGGACTTGTCCTGCCACAATGACAAAGAAGAACACATTTTCTTTCAAGTACAGTGACATTACAAATGCAATATTTTGTGGCAGAAGCCCAAGGCTGCTGAAGATGGAGTTTTGCCCAGCTCTTCCATGCATCCACTTTCTTCTTCATTCTCCCTTCTCCGTCCATATTTTGCGCGTGTTCCTAATGGCAATGGCAGAAGGTTGCCAGTGATACCAGTAATGGTGTTGAGATCACAGTACTCAGAAAATGTCACACTTTCTGGTGCTACAAATGCTCACCGTGAAATTTCACACCACATTTTTATCAAAATGGCTGTGCATCAGATACAGGATGGCAGTAATACCTGAGCACAACTATTTTCCGAAGAGATCAGAGGAGTCACCCAAAGAGAAGAATCTTGAAGGTTATAAAAATATCTCTGAAGGATAAGGATAGTGATAAAAGTGACGGTGAGTATATTTACATAATTAAAAAATATAAGATATTAGAATAAAAACATCATATGAAGTGTGTATAACAAAGAATTTATCACTTGACCAACACCAATTTCACAAACACCAACTTTCCAAATACCAACTTCACAATAGTCAAGGTTCAAGTAAAAAAGCAGATATTTGGTTGCCTGAAATTAATGTGAGAATGGAAGGAAAACTGTCTGTGGAGCTCAGCCAGGAATACAACGTTCCAGCTCTCAGGGACGGGATAAAATGCCACAAATAAGGTGAAGAAGGTGGGCAGAAGGTGGGTTTGAAAAGACAGAGGGGCATGGAATCTTCTAGGAAAGGGCCAGCTGTTGCCTGAGGTCTAGTGGCTCTGGGAAGTCACTCCTGTGATTCAAAAGGAGAGGATCAAAAGACAAAAATGTGACTGCTGGATGTGGGCTAGAAACTTGGTTTTCACCCTGCCTGGGGGCTCCTCAAAATAAAGTCCTCTTTGGTGCAAGATGTGGGATTCACAACACACATTACAGGGCTAGGTCCTCTCTATGAATTTTTGGGGTCTGTCACGATCCGCTAACATGAGCGGGGGTCGTGATGATTCGTTATCCTGACCTCAGAGTGCAAAAGAAACACAAACGGGGAAAGTTTTAATGCTTAATCAAAACAATGCACTTTTATTGAGTGCCAACGGTACGACTATGCGATAGAAGAGGGGGAGAGATTTAAGGAAACAAAGGATAGAGAGAAAAAGGAGGGGGGGTTTAATAGCTACCAACGGCGAGTCGGGATCCTCGTGGTCCGTCTTCTTCCGTGGGGAGATCTCGAAGGGGGTCTCTTCAGAAGGTCCCTTTATAGTCCTTTCAAAGGCGGAGGGCAACTAGCCAAAGCGGTAGGGGAATAAGACCCATTGTGTTGGTGTAACGGTGCAGGGTCTGGACGAGTCTGGGCACGGAAGAGGTAGGGGAGTAAGTCCCATAGTGTTGCGGTACAGAGTCTGTACAGATCTGAGCAGTCCTTCCCGCCTGGGCAGCAAGGAACAGCACCAGAACAACCTGTTCAGCGTGCACACCTGCAGACACTTGGCAAGCATTCCCCCCTCAGTCTGGCCAGGACTCCTGTGCCCGTTCCCCTTTGGGGATTTTTTTTAGGGTCTTTCAGTCTTTACCCTCGTCGATGATCGTGAGACAGATAAGGGATCTTCGGACCATCTCTTACAGGGTCTGTGGGCAGACTAACAAGCCAGAGACACCTTTGGAGGGGCAATTGTAGTCTTGCTCTTCATTCTGGCAGGGGGAAGGCATAAAATGGCAAGAAGCATATTGGAGAAACACCTGAAAAGAGGAGAGAGGGGACACCTGAGGGAGTAAGGTATTCTAATGAGATTCTTTCCTTTGGCATCTCACACATAAAGGTAGAATACATACGGCAACTTTTCATCATTCTCTGCCAGCAAAATATACAGATAACATGCCCAGCTGAAGGGGTTTCCCTTCCTCCAGATCCCCTGGCAGATTGCACACAACTCCTAGTCCAGATAGAGCACAGATGCAAAACTCTGCAGGCAAAAACTCCACTGAAGCAAAATTCAAGGTAAGGTGGTGTCACCTGCACGAACTTTGCCGAAGAAATGAGAAACAAAGCTATCCTCCCCACGCCCATCTGCATGCACATTGCATGGAAACAGAGCAAAGCTGCTTTTCCACAGTGTCAGAAGGGAATCTTGGATAAATCAACTGGTGCTGCTATGTGGTGAGATAATGGCTTTATGTTAGTAATGAGACTAATATAAATGACATGAAACAGTAACATGAAATTATTTAACAGGTGTGTGGAAAATAGCACAAATACCTGGGGAAAAAATAGCCCTGTATGAAAGCAAACTAGTGTATTTACACCACTTTAAAAGAAATTTTTAACTTTCCAGACAGAAAAATACACAGTTTTATAGACTTAAAATCTCTAGACCTAATTGATGTAGGTGTCATCTGGTGTTACCTGTCTGTCATTTTGCTGAGGAAAGGGTGAAGAGGAGAAAAATCTCATTAGTGCAGCTATGAAGGAAAATTTGGGAGGCCACAATGGTAATGGGAAGTACCAGGTGAGGGAACAGGCAGGAGAATCTAGAGATGTCATCTGCCACATTTCTTATATTTTTGGACGAAATTTATTGTAAAATTTCCCACTGTCACACTTTCGCAATGTCGTAAGATAATTCACTCTGGAGGCAACCTCTGGGAGTCTCTAGCCCAGCCCTCCACAAATTCCCACCAAGTTTTGACACAAAAATAGCTGTGTGTGTGAAGATGACATCTCTCTGGGGAAGGTGAAACCCAAGTTACTTTTACTTACCTCTTTATGTGTTTGCCTAGTAAACAAACAAGCCCAGAAGCAGATTTGAGATATCTTCTAAGCTAATATGTGCTTTTCCCCCTTTACTGATGTTCTTCAACTGTTTTGACAAAAATATCTCAAGATATCACTTCTGAGTGATGAAAGATATCTTTTCCCAAATAGTTGTGTAATGCTTCTCTTACTTGATAATTTGCCTCAAGAATATTTATGTTGTAAACAGTACATTAGGTTCTTCAGTTGAGATTGGTATTAGAAGTCTATAAACATATATTCAGGGGAAAGTGGAAAGAAAAGGAATAATATCGCAGCAATGGAGCACAAGACAGGAATTCTGAGCTATTTAATAGTTTCCAGTGTCTAGTGAAATAATAGTTTGAATTGCTTGTTTGGAAAAGGGTTGTTGTTTTACTGAAAACTTTTATTGAAAAGATTATGTGCTCTTGAAGTCAATTTTTATTAATTTTCATAGCAATTTTCTGCACTTTCTGCTCTCAAAAGACAAATCTTTCCTTATCAAAACCAGCATCATCAGCTCTACAGAGATTTCTCTTTTTTGCCCCTTTTAAGGAGCAATTCAACTATTAAATGTTAAAAGAAAGGCTGCTGGTACTCCACCTGCCACCCAAACCACACCAAGCAGAACTGGTTGTCTTGATTACAAGTCAGTTTAGCTACGTTTTCAGAGCAGTTTGATGGCTATTATAAAGGTGTTCAATGAGTAAGGTTTGAGGATAAAGGGGTATGTACCAAGGAACTGCAACAAACGCCATTTGTCATTTTCCCGTTTTGGCATTTGTGCATGCTGTCTTTGGCACTGGTCCTCCACATGTACAGCTTGCAGAGGAGAGTTGAGTACGTCATGTAAAACAGATTGACTGCTTCATGCTCCTGCACAGCAAAGTGAAGGGAAGATTACTGCAAACGTAAGCGTAGACACTCCAGGTAGAAAATGAGATAACAAAAGAAATGAAAACATCAACACTGGACTTTGTGTCAATTTTATGCTGACAGAATTTCCAAAGACTCCTAAATATGTCCAAATACTGTAGTTTCTGAGTTCTGTGAAAGCCCTTCCTTTCTATTAATCTATTAATATTTCCACTGCTAGATTAAAATTTGTGCAGATATAGTTACTTTGTGGCTGTGGAGACATATCCGGGTAATACCAGAATTAGCTTATTGTTCCAAAACATTTTTTTCTGTGAGAACAGCACAGCCCAGGATACCAAAAAAGCACTGTATTCTGCTGAAGTGTCACATGGACTATAATGGTGTCGGATCTTGAGGTAAGGGGATGCAAAGCGAAGGAAGAAGTGCTTTTTGATTTCTCACCTCTGCTGAGGGCATTTTTGAAGGGAAAAACACCCAAATGTATCAGGCCAAAATAAGAGCAAAATACCACTTATGATGCCACTATTAATTCTCAGTTCCATGGAGCAGCAATTCAGCTGGCAGACCTCTAATACGGTCTATTTCAGCATGCGTTGCTTTCCCTGAAGTTTTGTGTTGGTTTTTAACACTTCCCCACAGATTTTTGCAGACCTGTCATGGTTTCATTGCAGCCAGCAACCAAGCTGGGAATGGGGAGAAAAAAGGACAGGTAAAAGCTAGAAAAACTCATGGGTTTAGACAGTTTAATAGAAACACCAAAAGCCACACTTACAATTTTCTAGAGATATGTATTTTCAAAAAATCATAAAACTAAACAGTGGTGGCTTTATGGTGTTTTCAGCCTTGATTTCAGTTCAGTAATTGTCACAAAAATAACACCCTGAAAATGATTATGTGTGACAGCTTCCATATTTGTTCTATTTCAATGTTCTTTCACATTTAATTTGCTCAGTTTAAGAGCTAGAAGATGCATTTTCCTGCTGTCAGACAGAAAACTCAGCTGGGGACTGGAAAGATCAAGCTGAGATCTTTTTACTTCTTAAATTGTCTGCAGGTACAAACTTGGCAGCTTGCAGTCGACTGACAATTCAGTTGATGATGAGTAGGGTGGGGTGACACCCCGCTCATTAGTTTGTTCTTCTGGTGATATTTTTGTGCTAGCATATTGTAGAGATTGGAAGCTACAAAAAGATGGTTTTCCTTCTGTTTATTCTAAACCGGTGACTTCCACTGACAGTTATGTGCTTCTTGTTAATGAGTTTGTCCTGACTGGAGTTTTTATTTTGAGTGTTTAGCGGTCAGCAAATCATTGCTGAAGCACTAATTACATGAGTATATTGATGGTGTCTCTTGGGCTTGCAGTGCTTTGGTATCTCAGAGGATTGTTGAAGATGAATACCTTCCATTGATTCATACCTCACATCCCTGTTGTGGTACGGTGTCTGCTGAATGCTGAATGCTTCAACTCCTTCTGAAGGTGCCCAGCATGGGTATTTTCACCAGCATAAAAGGAGATGTAATCCCCACCAGTTCTGGTCAACACAGCACATTATTTTTTTGACATTAAGCTGCATTTATGATACAATTATATTTTTGCCATTTCAGACATGGCTACGAAATTTTCTATGGTTGGGAGCTTGAGAACGGTTTAAGAATGGAACAATAGGCAAAATATGTGTGTTTCATCATTTATGTCACTATCTCCGAAGAGTATTTTATGACCCGCTAGATGCGGAGTTACAGTGGACTAATTCAGGAAGAACATGCAGCTTGGTCCTTCTTTATGGAGAGGCCATTTTGTATTCCAGAGCTTAAAAGCCTAAGGAAGGAAGCCTAACAAACGTGGCAATAAACCCAGGACAGAAGCTACAGAAGAGTATACCTATGCAGTCATTCCAGTTCCCCAGAATGACTGAATTTGACTGGTAGTACTGAGATATACCAAAAATTCATCCCTGTAAGGGTCTGGACACCCTCAGTAACTCTGTGGTCTTGGTAAAGGGTGGGTTTAGGCACACCTTTGAATATGTTGCATGTTTTCTATCCAAATATGGAACTTCAGAATGGGCAGTAACACACAGGAGGAATATTTTTCTACTTTTTTGGTTTTTTTTTATAGATCCCCTCAACACCTTTTGTTGTGAAGATTATTTTCATGTCTCTGATTAAGAAGAAAAATTGATAGGATAAATAAAAATCTTAATATGAGCTTTCAGAAGAAAGAAAAAGAATGAAACAGAGTATTTTACCATGATTTTTTCTAATTTCTTTTCCCATTACAAATTCTTAGACTCTGTTTCATAAACAAATACAAGTCTTTTATGCTGTTATGAAAGACCTGGTTACCTCATTTGAAATTTGTCACATTAATTAGCCTTGCCTATTTATCTGTTTGCTGAGTGGCAAAAAGGGTAGAAATATCACTAACAATTTAGTATATAGTTGTATAAGGACTGTTTATGAAGCCTTTTATGCACTTATATAATAATTTCCAACAAAATGAAGGAAAACACACATCCAGAGAGACAAGGTTGAGGCACGTGAATCATAATGTGACAACAGACAGCTTCAAATGCTTACATTGTAAAACAGTCTCATACATCTAAATATTATTTTTCTATCTCCCTGTGCTAGCCCTGAATCAAATTAATTTTGTTGAAGTATTAAAATGTGTATCCTTGGCTCTGCTGAGTACACTCCAGAATATTCACAAAATTCATCTGCTAATACACAAAATTCATAAATACAGCCAAGGTCTCCATTAAATAAGGTATTTGGAGAATATGTGATCACTTTTCTGCAATGACATTCTTTGTAGAAGGTCCTTTCATGAGGGTCCAGCACACTTCAGACCTGTAAATTATTACTGTACCTTGTATCTCATTAGCTGTACATTATGGAAATCTACCTAAGCTGCTACCTGTAGTTTCATTAAAATAGCAAATGGTTAAAAGAGCAGGAGACACATTATTGTGTCTTTGTAATTAAATTGGATTTCTAACAAAGGTAGAAGCTCACAGTTTTACTATTTCTTTGGCTGTAATTTAAAAGAACCATACGACATGCAGACTGATGAATAATTCATGCTTCATTTATTAGCAGGGTAACCCTATTGCTGGCCTCATAAAAATGAGGATAATAATTTTTTCTTTTTCATGAGGCACTGGAGAACTGTGTGCATGTGTACGCACGTGCGTGTGTGTTTTTTGTGCTCGTGTATTTCAGTGTGTGTTTGTGTATGAATACTTTGATCAAAAATGAAGGCTCTCTAATAATTTCAACTGTACAGTACTTGCACAAACTACATTGTGGATGGAAGACCTCACACTTACATCAGCAATAAGGACCACAATGCTAAAGCTCATCAGTATGAGAAAAGTTTTCTCATGGGCTGGCATTTTCACACAGGCACCGAAGAACAGCTCAGCCCCAGATCATCCTGCTTGAAGCACAAAAGCCACCTAGTTATCCTTGCTCACTCTAGCATAAATATGGGAACAAATCCAACAAATGCCTTCCTGAAAAACAGCAGATAAGAGAGAAATGGAAAATGGGTATTTCTTAGTTTTTCCCTGGGTTGTGTGCACCAAAATTGTGACAATAAGGCAAAAGAATTGTTACTGAAGGAAGTTTTCCTGAAAGTTCTTTAAGTATTAAAAACTTTATAAAAATAGACTGAAACTGAAATGCAATCCAGTTTCCTCTTATGGCCACAGCTGACAACCTCATTAGTACCTAACCAATATTTTTCTATCAAAAATGGCACTTTGAAAAAGCAAATCCTCTTGCTGAACTAATTCAATTGCAACACCATTGTGTTTTGCAAGAAAAATAGAAAAGACTGAATAAAATTGAACAGGAGATTTTGAACTTTTCTGTTTCAGGTGACCTTATTAAGTCGAAAAGAATCAGAAGACAATGATCCAATATTATTTAAATGAAACATTTTTATTATGCTGAAGCTTCTTCTTCTTACTATTATTATTATTATTATTAATGTAATTATTAATTCATTTACAGAAAATTTCTCAATGTCCAGATTCATAGTCATTTTTACCTGCTGCACACCCAACATATCATTACTTGGCAGCCTGGAGAAAAGCTGCTCTTGAACTTCTTCTTGTAAATAAACATTCTTATGATGTTGTTTCGTTACTACAATTAAAACACAGCTAAAAGGAAAATCTTTATTGAGAGCAGTTAAAAACAGCTTTCAAGGAAAACATTTAGGTAATTATTCTTCAAAGATTATGTCAAAACCTGCATGTTGAAAAAATGGATTTATTTTACAGGAGAAGGTGGCCAGCCAGCCTTCACCTACAGAAACAGTAATCATAATAATTACTGAGCACAGAGAGATTGTTTCGTTGTGTCAGCAGGAATGCCACCATTGGTACCCTTTCTCAAGTACTGAAGCTGCTGTGGCATCTGTATTTCATCCCCCAACATATGCACTGCATATGTTGCCTCATTTTGTTATATTCTCTATAACTGACTTAAAAAAAAAAACCCAAATATTTCAAACTCTGTCTAGGCTAGAAGTTCAAAAGCTGAGACTACTGACAGACTACTTTGGCAGGAGTGATAGTGATGAACATTAATTGTCTTAACATGACTTTTCAGTAAAGAGGCTGTAGTCCCCACAGGTCTTCTGCAAAACACATGCTCTGATTAAAGAGCTGAGATCACATGTACTCCATCCTGAAAAACCCAGGGCAAACACTTCAGACTTTGCACACCCACCCTCAGATCCATGTGACCAGAAAAGCTCCGAACATTGAGCCAAGTATATGCTTTAATCCAGTTTAATGTGTACATTTGCCCTTTGGGTCACCTCCAAGACATCCTTCCCCAAATCACACAGTGCTCAACACTGTTTTTTAAAGACTTCTCCTCTTTATCTCAGGCAGCCTGGAGCTTTATCTGGTCAAGCTTTATACGGCCGACATCTGCTCAGAAGGATCCTGATCGATAGCAAGTCAATGAGCTAAAGTGCTGAAAAGCACAGAAAGAAGCTGCTGGTTCTCAGTTAGCCTGCAACATCAGCAGTCTTCTACCATTCCTCTAATATTTAGCAATTTATGGTCAACAACATTAGAATCTGTCTCAAGACAAACTCTGATAGCGGGCTAGTGTGGGATACAAGACTCCTCTACCAGTCTGTAATAGGGAATGTGGGCAGGGTCTCCACCACCGCTCTTTTGTGAGTGATAAGCCTTTAATATGTAATTTGGCTCAAATTTATTTGCTTCATTGTTGTTTGGATGTGTTTTTCTGTTTGAAGAAATTAAGTGCATTTGAAGGGTTAGCAAATCTTTTGATGAAGCTCAGCTCGATTTAGAGTGACACATGCAAAATCAGGAAAACATCCTGTGTCTGCATCGTGGATGCTACTGCACAATTTGAAGATAAAATTTTTAGGAACACTTAAGAGAGAAAAAGAAAAAGAGATTGGATAAAACCAGATGAAAGTTGCAGGTAGGATGAACCACTGGTTTTGTGGCAAAGGAAATCCTCTGTATCCAGCATCTACTTTTAATTGGAGCTCTCTTCACCTAGCTTCTAGCTGCCTCAGGAAATTTTTATCGATCTGCATATTTCCACCGTGAAAGTGCTGAGCACAAAAAAGTCTTATATGTCTTCAGTGCTACCAACAGGGAGTGTGATGAGTGATGCCCATTCTCTGCTCTGCTGGGCACTGGCTCTTTGGAAGCTTTTATTAGGAGATAATCTGTAGCCCAGCTCCATGGTGGATTTCAAGCCTAGATGGTGAATTTTTATTTCACCATCTTTTCTGGCAGTTATTGTATTTCTTGCGCAGTGCTCTGGGACCTTGTGTGAAGGGCGCTATATAAGTATAGGGATTGGGTTGGCTGAGTAATTCTTTTTGACTTCATCAGGCTGTTAATCCTGCATGCCTGTGGTGATAAACCCAAAAAATCCCAGATAGTCCTATATAATATTCAGGAAGGGCTGGCAACATCTATAAATACATATCAAACTGTCAAAAACCATTACCATTTAGACTACTCTGCAGTCCTTTCCAAATTACATTAGAATATCCAGGCTTGACTTCAACTCTTCTCCCCCACACCCCCTTTCTTCTTTCTTAATGACAGGGTGCTGCCTGTGGCTTAGCTTGCCAGTATAATAATGCATGTTTCCTGCACACCTACCTTTTCACTACGGGTCTGTGTTTACCCTGGTCCCACTTCCACATGACTCACAGGCACAGTGAGTAGCTGTAGCTCTGTATATAAACAAACAATTTTTGTCAGTTTTCAAAACTAAAACATCCCACTGCCAAAAGGCTTCTGTTTACCACACAGAACAAATGTTGTTACTAGTGCAGTTCCAAAACTGCATCTTATATACATCCTTTCATAAAAATGCTGTGGTAGTCTCAACGTCTGGTTAGATACACAACAAAATAACAGAAGAGGTTTTTCTTCTTTTTCAGTTTTGTCTTGGATGGTAACCAAAGATAAATAAGAGTTTAGCATCTGCATTGCTCCACAGGAACACTGTACTGAATAAAATTATAATTATTACAAAAATGTTAGCCTCCTGATGAGATGAAAAGCCTGCATTTGCTCCAAACTGCTCACATGTCCTTCTCCCCACCTTGTAAGGGGGGAATAGTCACCAATACCAGAAAGAATGTATCTGACAAGCACCTTTGCTGGATAATTGCACCAGCGCAAATTGGGGATGTCTGCGCCTTTGTCAGTGGAAAAGCTCTGAAAAGAGATTAAATACTTCTCTCAGAAATATATAAGATATGCATGATGCCATTGTTTTCAGTGCTAGTTTTTTTCACTTGGCTGTATATATAAGGGTACATGCAGGTACTCAGGCTGAGAAAAACTGCAACCTAAACATTGCACACCAGAAGTTTTTGAAAGCGATCAGCTTTTGGAACACAGCCCGGTTCTAAAACCTTTTGATCCTGCTCTTTCAACTGAATGAAGTTCAGATTTTGCTCACGCTGTAATGGGGAGTGCATGTCCTATCTGCTTTCTATCTGGAAACTTTCTGCAGGATGCTGAGAAATAAAACAGTGGCTAGATATTTCCTAACATAAAATGTTTCTATAGCTCTTTGCTTGCAAGTATCCCACTGTGACTCCTGCACTATATTTCATGTCTTCATTCTTCCAGCACTGAGCATATTTAATTGGTCATGTACTTAAAGAGCTGTATCCCTGAACAGATTAAAGGGAGCCCTAGTCACAATTAAATTCCTGCAGGTGGAGTCCTCTGGTGGTGGATCCTCTTCACCTGCATGGAGAGGAGCTCACTCACAGTCAGGTTCTTTCCTGCCCTTCCCCTCACCAACTACAGCCTCTCTCTTCCTGTTCTTTCATTCGCTCTGTAGAACTTTTTACTTTAGCACCGAAGACACATCAGCCAGAAACTACCAGCACGCTCTTCTTTTCATTTTCCTGAAAATGGGAATTTGACTCTTTTTTGCACTAATGTTTGCAGATGTTGCATTGCAGGACATTCTAATGCCATGTAGTGAAACTGATGGAAGCATGGTGAGATACCTGGGGTACAGAGAAGGATATTGTGGGATTCATTCTAAACCTTCCAGTACTTCTACACAGCATGTGAACATACAGACTTGTGTTAATGCACCGATCATGACATCACTACCTCCCTGTTCTTCACCACTTTGAAATCATATCTGCTCTTGCAGGCACCAAGAAAGCATCAAAGAAAAAGCCTGACATCTTACAGAGAAAACACTACATCTTGGAAACCATGACTATTTCCACTGGTACTATGCTGAGGTAAAAACCATTTCACAATATTTCACAATGGCATCTAAGTTGCTCCAAATGGTCTTTACCTAAATACAAAGGCAGAGAGATGCAGTGTGATAAAATGATATATGACGGTGGGGAAATTAAAGCCAAGATCCCGAGAAACTTTGCAACACTTTAGTACTTAAGGGAATGGTGCTGGTTCTGCTTGCTGTCTCTGCTTTCACTCTCTATCAAATATGCGCTTTCACATTCTGTAAGAGCAGAGAACTAGGGAGTGAATTTCTAGTTTATTTTCCTGTACAGGATGTAAAATAAGCCTTTAATAATTTAGAATGTCCTTACCCCAAAATAGCTGGGCTCCTACTGGTTGGTATCTCTGAAGAGGCTGTATGAAGAGTGAAAATTACTTAAATGTGAATCAAAAGACAAATTGTGACTATGGTTGCCGAAAAGCTTCGCAGGTATCCAGGCTAGCAGGTGGCATATTCATTGGCATTTCTGGAGTCAATGCAATAGGACTAAAAGAAAGGCGATAAATCTTACTGGAAGGACTTGACATGTCTCTTTTTATATTTAATGTTCAATGTCTTTTTGCTTGTGTATCTATTAAAGCCAGGGGTGTGGTTCTGGGCAAGGCAATGTGCTGTGTTTATTTCTGATTCATAATTTGGACCTTCTCTTTCTCATGAAGATCAGAGCTGTGTATGTTTGCTTTTCAGGCCCTTGGAGTAGTATCAGATATTTCAGGTTTAACTAAAGAGAGAGAAAATGCAAAGATCTTTGCAAAATGCAAAAATTTTGGTTTTTTGTTATTTTTAGAGAATAGAGGTTTTCCAACTCGTTTTTTCAAATACCAATGCATTTTGGACTTTGAGTTCTTAAGCATCTGTCTATTTCAGGTCAACTGTCCCTCATCACACCCTATAAACAAAAGAGAAGATATTATTCCTTTCTTAAAGTTGAAGAACATGGATACATAGATTCTCAGTGGTTGCACCATACTCCCTCAAGAAGAAAGTTATAGCTAAGGAATTACATTTTTTGTTACCAAGAACCTGTCAGCAGCCTGCTGTAGTGTAGATTATTGCACACCTTTTTTGCCAATTCAGAGTAATTCAGTTTCCAATTCTACCTTTCTACAGAGTCAGCAACTGCTCTTTGAATCAAAAAGATAAACCATATCAGAGTATGCACTCAGACTGCTTTCTTTCCTAGAGATTTATTTCTTCCTTCTATTAAGAGCCTTCTTAAACAAGAGCAAATAAAATTCTGCAGGTCTTATACAATTCCTTATGGTTAAGGAAATATTTAGCGTGTTGTTTCCATTACTGGTTTTAGCATTGGTGTCCTGTAACAGTACATTGTGGAATTCAACTACATTTTTTGTCTATCAGAAGATGAAAACTGCCTCTTCCTCCCTAAACACAAACACATACAGAGAGTATTTAGCTAATTCATGCTACACTGTATGGGCTAGGAACTGGAAATAATTCTTATCACCAGTGTGATATTGACCAGTTGGTGGATTTTGTGTGCATATGTGAGTGTATTTGACTGTGAAACCTAGAATCACAGAATCATAGAATATCCTGAGTTGGAAGGGACCCATCAGGATCATTGAGTCCAACCCCCGGTCCTACACAGGACAATCCAAGGATTATAACACATGCCTGAGAGTATTGTCCAAACCTTTCTTGACCTCTGTCTGGCTTCGTGTTGTGACCGCTTCCCTGGGGAGCCTGCTCCAGGGCCCAACCACCCCCTGGGTGAAGAACCTTTTCCTGATATCCAACCCAAACCTGCCCTGGCACGATTTCAGGGCATCCCCTCAGGTCCTATCACTGGTCACAAGAGTGAAGAGATCAGTGCCTGCCCCTCCTCTTCCCCTCACGAGGAATCTGTGGACTGCAGTGAGGTCTCCCCTCACTCTCCTCTTCTCCAGGCTGAACAGACCAAGTGACCTCAGCCACTCCTCATATGGCTTCACTTCAAGGCTTTTCACCACCTTTGTTGCCCTCTTTTGGACACTCTCTAACAGCTCAGTCTCTTTTTTGTATTGTGGCACCCAGAGCTGCCCCCAGCACTCGAGGTGAGGCCGCCCCAGTGCAGAGCAGAGTGGGACAATCCCCTCCCTTGCCTGGCTGGTGATGCTGGGCCTGATGCCCCCCAAGACACGGGTGGCCCTCCTGGCTGCCAGGGCACTGCTGGCTCATGTTCAACTTGTCATTGACCAGGACCCCCAGGTCCCTTCCCACTGTGCTGTTTCCCAGCATTTCATCCCCCAGTCTGCCTGTACATCCAGGGGTGCCCCATCCCAGATGCAGAATCTTGCCCTTGTTAAATGTCAGGGGGTTAGTGAATGCCCAACCCTCTAATTTGTGGAGCTCACTCTGCAGGGCCTGCCTTCCTTCGAGGGAGTCAACACCTCGTCCCAATTTAGTGTCTGTGGTAAACTTACTCAAGATCCCTTCAAGTCCTGTGTTCAAGTCATTTATGAAGATTTTGAAGAGAACCGAGCTTAAAATGGAGCCCTGTAGACCCCCACTGGTAACAGGTCACCAGTCTGATGCAACCCCATTAATATAACGAATCCATGTTCTGTATCCGTGCACATGCATGTGAAACTCACAAATGTATAAGGAGTCACAAATAGAGGGAAATATTGTGATTTCCAGCCGATAGTGGTAGTTGACAGCAGATAAAATGCTGCTGTCTGTTTCTAGAGAACAAAAGATTAATATTCCTACCCATCACCATCCTGTTGCACAGGAAGTTTCTGTGCTTGGAAGTAGGTGATTGTAGAAAGACACAAGTCAGTTACCTCTGAAGGATAGCCCAGAATATACAAATTTTTATTTACTTTCTTTTCCTATTTATTTTTGATTTCTTCTGCGCTTGATAGTTTTCACAAAGAGACCTCACTAGTCAGAACCATAAAATAAACTAACCGTTCAAAAGGAAGCCAGACACAGTATTTTTTGGAATGATTGAAAGTGTGAACAAAATCCAATTGTGTGAGCGAAGGTAAATTTGGGTGAGAGAGCAGCACACGCAGAGACAAAGAATTGTTGATTTTATTCAGTCCCAGCAAAAAGATGCCTGCTCAGCTTAAGGGGGCTGACTTTGCCCAGTGAACAAAAGAGTTGAAAAATACGTACAGCCATCTGAGAGCACAACAAAGATAAAATCAGTGCGGTTCCTTGCTTTAAACCAGTGGCAGAACAGTAAGCATCCACTCTGTTGCACCCATGAAATGATGAGACCTAAGTAGCACAACCCACAACAGACATAGCTGGTCAGCTGCAATAAAAACACTCCTCCACGCTATGGGGTTGCTGCCTCCTGCAACATATTAAACAAGAAATTCAAAACTAGGGCCCAGCATCTAATACGAATGAAGCAGCAGCATCCACAAAAAATATGCCCACTCCATGTGCAAGCCTGCTGGAGCAGAGCTGGGAGACCGGAGCAGCCTTCACACCAAGCGTCCTGCTGGTTTGTCAGGTCTGAGGTCAGCATTTGCTGTGGGTGGAAGAGCAAAGCCTCAGACACACTAAGTTCAGTGAGCAGCCCTCTCGGCGATGTGGCTGCGAGGTGGCCAGAGAAGGGGGCTGCATCCCCAGGGATTGCAGAGCAGCTCTGAGCTGCGCTGTCCTACATGCCTCCTCCTGAAGTCAGACGCACCTTCATCCCAGAATTGGTAGCAGAGGGGCATGAAGGATCCCCCAGGAACAAGCAGTAGGTAATGACAAATCTTTTGGAGATACAAATTCCCATGCCTTGTGGTGCTCCTGTGGTGTTTGTGCACGACTTCCACTTTTAGAGAAGCACTAGCTAAGGCAATGTGCCTTAATTTCTATTTTCAGTGAACAAAACAAGCCATAGCAGAAGCTGGTTCACCTTGACAACAAACACTGTGGCTTTTTCCCCTCTAGTCTCAAGGGGACTGATATTAATGAATTTCCCTTGACTTTAAGACTGATTGCATTGTTTTCTTAGAGAAAGAGATAAAATGTTTAGAAAACATGAAAGATACCTCTAGGTCTTCAGGATTAGTACTACTCACGAAAAGCTTCAGTTTTCTAGCTTCCAGAGAACAATGTAATTAGCAGTGTGATTAAATACGTAATTTCTACTTAAGTTGCTCAGCTTCTCTCTGCTTTTTTGTTTGTTTTCATGTGTAAACAGGATTTATGAATTCATCCTTTGTCCATGAACATTCCCAGTAACTTCTTTACCCCAGTCACCAGTTTCAATCACATTTAACACACATCTTGTAGATCATTCAACCCCTATAGATTTTGCAAATATTGCCGCCACATTGAGAACTGAGAAGCTGTAAATTCCTCCTTTTTAGGGCAAAGACTAAAGTATGGACTAGTGTTTCCACACAGGATGAAATTAACAATTTTTTAGACAAAAAACTGTCTGACCACAACACACAAAACTAAAGTCACAGAGGTATTTCTGGCACAGAGAGCTGCTTCCTAGGGTATATTTTCTCTGTTCTCACAGGAGGAGATGACAAAATAAACTGCAGCAACACCACTGCAGTTTTATCACAGCTCTTTAAATAGTAGTTATTTTTTCTTAGGATCTGAAAAAAAACCCCCAAGAAACCAAAGAACAAATTGACTGTTTATTACTTAGTGGCTATGAAAGGAACATGGGGTCTTTTTCTACTAGGATTTTGGAGAGAGCTCAGATATATGTCTTGAACCTAAATTTAAAAAAAAAAAAAGAATTAGTTTACCTCAGTTGCATTGAGAAGGAGTAGTAGTGATCTGCATTATGGTTTTTGCACATGTGAATACTGCATAATACATTTAAATTCTCAGTTTAGGGAAAAACACCACTCAGTTTTGATTACCTTCAGCTCCTGGATTATCCCCTTTCTCCTTAATACTTGCCAGATCTCACAGATCTCCATGCTTGTAAAATTTTGCTCCATGGGGCTTGTACACTGAAAATAAACCCCGTCAGACTGCTCCCAAACTCTCTGCTCCTTCACCAGACAGAAAAATGAAACAGAAATCTTCCTCTCCCTTGTACAAAGGCAGCAAGACATGTATGTCCCTACTCAACATCAGGGTACACAAAAAGGTACCCTTTACCCATTCACCACACGGGTGAAGTGCAATGACATAGAAAGCACAGTAGTTCTGTGATCCAAATATTTTTCTATTTGCTACACTGGAAATAAAACTCCACCTGCTTTCCTTCTTGTCAGCATCCCCATGCACTGTAACACTTCTTTTTTTTTTTTTTTTTAATGAGATGTGTTTAGAACTGCTCTATTGTTACCATAATAACATTAATTTAAACAGCTTTTAAATAAGCCAATTATTCTTTATACAGATTAGCCCTAAATATTAATTAAATTATGTAGCTTAGACACGTCTTTTTCCAGGAAACAGTGCAATGCAAACGTTAATACTTCTCAGTACATATTCATAGCTGATAAATTATTTTTTTTCTGCTGAATTTCATGAATCAATGCAATTGTTTTTTCTCTCTTTCTCTCTTTTTTTCTTTTTTTTTTTTTAAGTAAGAACATAATCTTGTTGTCTTTCTTAGCTGGAAGTGTAAGGACCTTGTATTTGATTGGAAAAGGCACAAAAAAATAATCTGTCTGTCTTTACAGAGGGTGCAAATTCTCTGGTGTTCTATGTTTGACATATTACTTTCTTTCACTGTCTCCAGGATTTATTTCCTTCTTATCCACTAATTTATATTCTTATTGTATCTGCTATGTTCAGGCTTTTTTAAGATGAGCATAAATTAAGGTATTATTGTGCAAAATATTAAACATCCCTTCTAAAGCCTAGAGTATCTGGGTAAATATTTTCAACCGTTACATCTCTCTACAGGTATTGTCAAATTATTTACCCATTATCCATCACAACCAAAAGACATATAAGTGATTTAATACTTAAAGCGAAGCATTCTCATTGATAATGAAGAGGAGAAAGAAATAAGGCTATTTGATATCTTCATATTCTCAACATCTGGACAGAAAGTGATAACATCTCATCCCTCTGCTATGTGGTGGTATCTCACCTTTTCTTCCTTTTTTGAGGATATTTTCTGGCCCTTTTTTGCTACATTCCATCAACATATGTCATAGCTTGTTCATAATCACCCCTGTGCTTTGGAATAGCTTGGAAAGAGTGAAATCCATTCTGCAGTCCCATGAAGGACTGAGACCACGACAGAGGCACTCACAAAGGTACCATTCTTCTAAGTGTTTCTTAGGCCTTGAACCAGACGCATAACGGGCCCGTCATGAGAAGAGACTGCGTGGCACTTACTAAGTGGCAAATGAAAATACCAGTCAGCAATTAGGCAGAAGGTCACAGGAGGGCTGTGACCTGCTGCAGCTGTAACAAATCCACACCCGTTGCTAGACCCCTCGAAAAACCCACACCAATGGTTTATAGTGCAAGAACCATCCCATCTGATACTTCCTGCCCAAGATCAATCCACTTGGCTCAAACTCACGCTTCCTTTTTTCCTATGAACTCACCCATTCCTGGCACCCAATATTACTCAGTAGAAAAAACAGACTGAAATCTTCCCTCTCCCAAACTAGACAGTCTATTCCTACTTAGAAAATACAGCAATTTTATTTATATACAGACACAGATACACACATATATGTGTATATGAAAATATATATTTACCCATTTGAGAATTTTTAGGTTTTTAAATGGAATTTCATATTGATATCACTGCACAAAGGGATTTTTTTTAGTTTCTGAATACTCCAGGAAAATCAACAAGTTAAAACAATTAAGTCTGAAATTTGACTCTAATATTAAAATGAGTGTTCAAAGTTAGAACACTTAAAACCATGTGCTACAGGTAGCAATATCAGATTTGAACACATGCTTGACCTTTGCTGTTTAAGTGCTCATGTTCTCCAAACAAGTTGCAGTTGAAACTTTTCTAGCAGGATCTCAATGCAATCCTGTTGAAATAATCAATGTTAAATCAACATGGTTTAACGTCTGCTTAGTGACATAATGCTTGTGTAGCATAAACTCTGTTAATGTAGCTGCTTAGACTTCAGGAGTGGCACAGTATCAGCTTGACAGAAATTAGGAAGCCAGTAATATTTTTTTGTTGTTGAAAGGCTTTATTGGATATCTGCTCAAGGCTTCTGAAATTAGTTTTTTGACTCTCCGTATAGTAGGCATTTATGATGTTTTATTGACTCCTTACCACCATTTCTATTTAGCTTGAAAGCAGAGATCCAGGTTTCAAAAAATGATGCTGATATACAGCATAATTAAATGTGAGTTTCACATTCATGCCACATTATCAAAACAAAAAAAAGAAAAGCTGGGCTCGGAGAAAAAAAGCAAGTCAGAATTTAAGGTTCCTCAGTAACTCAGCTGAGCACATCAATTGCATACTTCTGTGACATTAAGGTCACTAGGAGAACCATATAAAAGAAATAATGAGGAAATTCAATTTAAGGAAAAAAGGTACTAGTACAGAACGACTGTTGCACATTGGTGAGTCCCACACTTCATTTTTATCATGTATCACTGACGCTTTTCTCAAAAGCAGCTGTGACTGAGAGGACAAAGTTTTCAGTCTAAAATATTCATCTCAGGAGGATTTTGGCAGGTGTAATGCATCTAAGCACTTTTGTTGGTACTTAAAGAGCTGCTAAAGCAGGAAAAAATATCACTTTTAACACTTGTAAGGCCAGAGATGAGAAAACTTCAAATGCTGTAAAAAAAAAATGGCTGGAATCTCTATGTTTGAATAGGCCTGAAATTGATAATATTCAATGGATACTAGCAGAACTTCTTAGGAAGTGTAATAAAAACATTTGTCACTCCATATGCTGTCATAACCCTGTAACAGATTACTGACAAATAAAAAGAAAAAAAAATACTCTGATTGTCTTTAGATGCTGTGATAATTAATAAATTTACAATGTGTTTAATTAATTTTTCCCTCTTGCCCTTGCTTTCAAATACATACTTTTTTCTTTTCTGTGTTGGCCTCTCAGGGTTAAACAAAATGTTTGTCACCTGAAGTAGCTTCAAGGTAGATTTGCATTGACTTCTTTCATTGATTACATTACCAAAGAAAAAAGACAATGCAAAGAATTCCTGTTTCTGCTTGGTTGGAGGTTGGTACAGTTACAGGCCTGCTTACATGGTACATCCATTGATGGTTGTTTGCTTTTGCTAGAGGTGTTTCTCTGCAGAATTGGATATTCTGGTTACAGGAAGCTTAGCGAAAGAAGATCTGTATGAACAACTCTCTGTGCAAGCTGAGGGGCTGAGGGGCTGCATTTGGCTCTGGAGTTACCAGGAATCACAGACTAGGGAAGGTAGAAGTCCTTCATTTTTATTTACTGTCTGAGGTGAATGGTTACCAAAGCTTGCACTGTTAACAACAATGCAGATTCTGTAAGGAAGTGGCCACTTTCACTGCATGAAACAACTGTCATAACAGTTGTTGTTTCAGTCATAATGGCCTCCTTCACACCTTTTCAGACCACAGCCAAAGAATCATAGGATCACGGAATCATAAGATTATAGAAAGGCTTGGATAAGAAGGAACTTTAAAGATCATCTCATTATAACCCAACCTTCCACTAGACCAGCTTGCTCAAAGTCCCATCTAACCTGGCCTTGAACACTCCCAGAGATGGGAAAAAAATCTCTGGTCAACCTGTTCCAGGCTCTCCCCATCCTCACAGTGAAGAATTTCTACATAATATTCAATCTAAACCTGCTCTTTCTCAGTTGAAAGCCATTAACCTTTGTCCTATCGTTACAGGCCCTTGCCAAAAGTCCCACTCCAGCTTTCCTGGAGTCCTTCTTTAGGTATTGGAAGGCTTGCTATAAGGTGTCTCCAGTCTCCTTTCTCCAGACTGAAGAACCCCAACACTTTGAGCCACACGAGAGGTGCTCAAACCCTCTGATCATCTTTGTGGCCCTCCCCTGGACCCACTCCAGCAGTTCCATGTCCTTCCTGTGCTGGGAGCCCAGAGCTGGATGCAGGGTTCCTGGTGGGGTCTCAGCAGAGCAGAGCAGAGGGGCAGAATCCCCTCCCTCCCCTGCTGCCCACGCTGCTCTGGATGCAGCCCAGGACACGTTTGGCTTTCTGGGCAGTGAGCACTCATGGCTGGGTCATGTCCAGCCTCTCACCCACCGGCACCCACAAGGCCTTCTCACAGGGATGGTTTTAATCCATTCTGTGCCCACTCTGTGTTTATGGTTGGGACTGTCCCCACCCAGGTGCAAGCACCTTGCACTTTGCCTTTTTGAACTTCAGGAGGCTTGCAGAGGTCCACACCTCTCAAGCCTATCAAGGTCCCTCTGGGTGACATCCCTTCCCTCCAGCACGCTGACAGCACCACACAGTTCGGTGTCATCTGTCCGCCATAAAATCAGTAAACCAACTGACTCGAAGTATGTCTTTAAATTTATCACCTAAAGCTGGAGCCTGTTCCAAACAAGATTATTACCCAATTCACTGTCTGCAGTACAAGACAATATGTGAAATGGACCCCAAGGTAAATTAAAAGCTAGTTTTACTTTAGACGAGTGGTTTGGGCGAAAACAACAAAGAATGGGAAAATTAAGTAAGCCTGATATTCAAGCTTATAATATGGAAACGTGAGACTTCATTGTTTCTGACAATTTATAATCTACCCTCCATAACAAGAAAATTTGTCAAATTACTGTGAATAAGCAAACAAAACCAGCCCAGAGATGATTCTAGGAATCTAACCCTTTCCTTGACAGTCTTGCCTGCTTCTTCTGTTTCAGAAGTAGTTTTAATTTTCTATTTAAAAATATTTCATTTTTACCGTTTCATTCTCTGTTCCCCCCTTAGTGCCTCCATCTCCTTCCTACAATTTACCAATTCCACATGAAAGCAATTTCACTCTGATAAATCACACCACCTTACTCTTATGCAGCAATTCTCTTCTGCAGACCTGCAACAGCTGTACAAAAGGAAGAAAGTTTCAGTACCGAGTTTGTGTGAATTACACAGGGTAAAAGCACAGTATATACTTCATTTAAGCAAGAAATGGAAGGAAGGGGTCATTTGTTCTACCTCCTTTCACTCCACGAATTACTTTCTATAATACTGCTTTCATGTAATTTATCTGTAGATTGTTTCAATGTGCCAAGAAATAGAAAGTTTGCAGGGAGGTTGTTGGAATATGTTGTTCATGACACTCGTGTGGTAAGCTTACCTTATCTGGCCCTCTATTCGCCCTTTCCTAACACTTTTTAAAGTGTTCTATATAACAGCTCTTTGTTATTGGTTCTTATTTGTTTGTCAGTGTAAAGATAACTCTTTTTTCCATTAAAGAAATACATGTTTCATGAAGTTCACATCTGATCTGGTTGCACGACTATTTTAGTGTGTGTTTTCAAGTCCTGGTGAGGAGCCAAATGGGGACACGGTCACGGGCTGGCAAACACTGCTGGGGGTGCTTGCTCACCTCTCTTGGGTGTAGGCCTAAAACACATGTGTACTTTTTGCATGTTGGGCCTTTAAACCATCCCCAGAGGTTGCTATTCCCAAGACTCTCCTACTGCCACCGATATTCTCTGTGCTTTTCTGGATCAGCAGTCCCTTTCTAGGTGAGTCAGAATACAGTTCCAGGGAAAGGATATGGTTATAACAGCCACGCTGCAGCCAGAAAGAATGGGGAAATCCGTCACTGCTCTGTGAAGTGACATTTTTCCGACAAGAAACTTTATGAATAAACACGTTATTTTAGCATCATTATGCGAAATATATCCTGAGTGCTAAATTATATGAAACAATTATAATTTTCATTCCTCACATCTATGAAAGAGTTGGAAATCCTAATCACAAATTGGTTTGTTGCTCAAGTCACAGGTCTGCACCCAGAAGTACAGAATGCATTCCTGATCTGTTTCCCAGCCACACCTCATTCTGTCACCTACAAAGAACCACCCTGGGAAGGGGAAATTCCCTGCCCTTCCATACAAATTCTGCACCTGTCAGCCTTTGATTCTCCTGTAATGGACTGCCAAATGTGTCACTTATCACCAGCAGATTTAGGGGTTACACCACCTGTGCCACCTAAGTAGAAGTGACGTGAGAACATGATTTCACTGGCAACCAACAAAGACACGTCTAAATGTCATGATCATTATTTTTCCTATTATATCATCAAATCCTTGCACATCAAACAATTCTGACAGAATCTGTACTTTTCCTACAGAAAATAAAGCTGTTAATTGTGACTAGATAATAATTATGGCTGTTTTGCCTGGGAAATACTTTAGGCATAAAGAAAGTTCCTTGTACAGGTCTAAAAAGAGCTTTCACTGTCAGTTCAAAAGACTCAGATGTTTATTTCTGTTCAGATCCAAAATAAAGGTTTTCACTTATTGCATTTTGTGGAGTTCATTGTGTTTATGTGAGTCAGTGATCAAAAGGACCCATAAAGATTAAAATTCTGACATTGAAAGAGTACTCTTACATTGCAGCATATAAGGTCATGAGCAAACACAAACTAATTATTAGTCTGACATTAAGTTTAAGCAGGGAAAATGCCAAATGATTGAAGTTCATTTGCTGAAGAAGAAGGAGGAAGAATGTGCATGGAGATGAGCTTTTAAAATTTGAAAATACAATTCCTCTTTGTTTAATGTGGGAACAATCCAGAATATTTTGAACATTTTGTCACAGAGCACAACCATGTCCTGTCTGTGTCCATGAGGGATGCCTAGAGTGCAAAAAACAGACATGCAGGCTTCTCCTTCACTCATTTAGTCAGAGAGCTGCTCAGCGCTATTCACTGAGTCCAAGAGAGTCCAAGATACATCTCTGATGGGAGATCAGATCAAGGTCCTAAAATCTATGCAGTCTTATTGGCTGCTTCTGTGTGTTTTATGGCTACACCTAGTCAAATAAATTAGGTGGAATTTATGTCAATTGAATATAAATTTCAGTTGCTCTTACTGCTTAGACAACATAAGAATCTTCGAGGTGGAAATTTGTCCAACAAACAACTCCTGCAGAGCATTTCAGCCTCAGAGGAAGCATATATTTTATTGCATTATATTTTGTTGCATTGTCATATAATGTTCAAGGGCTCTGTGATTTCTTTCTCAAATCCTATTTTGGTGTTAGATAGAAGAACAAGACGAGTTTTCTTACATTACAGTTTTGATTTAGCTTTTTTGTTTATTTTTTCTTTTTTCCTTTCTTTTTTCCTTTCTTTTTTTAAATTTTGGTCGTCCTTTCTTCTTTTCTTTCTTTCTTTCTTTCTTTCTTTCTTTCTTTCTTTCTTTCTTTCTTTCTTTCTTTCTTTCTTTCTTTCTTTCTTTCCTGTTTTTTTCCCCCTCATCAATTAGGACAATATCTATAATCAGAACTATGGAATTTTGTTTTTATAAGAAATATTATTTACTCTTTGAACTCGTCCAGCTTCTCCATGGGATATGCTTTCCTGAAGTCACTCGAGGCTATTATTGTAATCTCCCATCATATTTTCTAAGAGATGAACACATATTACCTGGTAATTGACAGAACTAGCTTTCAAGAAGTCAGAACGGCTTTTGTTGAAGTATATCAAATGGTGCTTAATTCTCTTTCTGTTTGTCTCACATTCGACCTTGGGCTGAACTTCCTTATTTTTTGAGCTATTTAATGATCAACTGTATTTCACTCCTTCATCTGCTCCAGTTATTATATACCAGAGACCATTAATCACATTAATCCTGCACTCTACAGACTCAAACAAGCCCCCTGCAAACTCTTCCATGGGGCACAATTTGTATTAATTTGTTTCATCTGTAGATGCCTGACATGGATTGGAGTGGACTCACTGTTTCTGATTCAACCTTACACCATTTATCTGTACCCACTGGCCAGCCCTTAATAAATGACTGTTGTTAGTGAAATAGGCCATGCTCCTTAAGCTGCCAATGCTTTGAATATTAACCCAGTGGAGAAAAACTTCTTTTTCTAAAGTGAAACACTGCTCTGGCACTAATGAGAGTAGTAGATGAGCTCGGTCAAGCTCTGTCTTCTGTTGGTGGCCACCCAAAATGTCCCTCTGAGAACATGGTTTCTCTGCAACACCTCTGCTGCTGGCACATTCTGCTGCCAGCACATTCTGCTGCCATGACAAGCTAGGAAAAAATAAATAGAGTGAACCTCAACTCTTTTCAGTCTTACCACGGCAGTGATGTTCGCTGGTAAGTCTGGACCCTGGTGGGTTTGTACTTGGGCTGCCCCATTTGTAAGTGAGGGTCCAGGTGCCATCATTAGTTTAATCCACAACCGGGAGAGATAGGGAAATGGTTTGTCTTCTTCACCTGGAGGAAATATGACAGGTTGTTTGGGCAAACTGCAAGAAAATAGTTTTGCCCTGAAGAAAAGTTCAAGATTATTTTCTCCATTCATCTTACTGAAGGACATATAGCAAACATGGTAAGAGTATGGAGTATGCAGACTTACCTGAGCAAGTCTCCTGTCGTGTCCAAATTTAGGCAAGTAACCACAGGAGACCTTACTTTCTGAGGGGGTAGACATTTTTCTTCCCATTAACGTCACTCGTTACTGTTCTGTCAAAGAGACAGTTATACAATAGTTTTGAACCTTTTCATACCTTTTTCAGTGTAAGGAAAAACAACCTTCCTGTCCCCAGTGACCCTGTGTAAAAGTTACAAATGACTAACATAACTTCGTGATCTGACTTTGATGCAAGCTGGGGTTATGAAGTTTCACATCCAAAAAAAGTTTTAGGTGTTTTCATTTTTATGGATGTGTACCTGAAACTTCTGTTTCTGTTCTTCTTCTTCTATTTACATTGTGATCTGAAGGCTATAATATTAAACACAGCCAAATTGATGACAAGTAAATATAATTTGAAAAACTCACAATATATCACCTTTATATACGTCAGATTTCCTAATATGCTGTGTTCTACCAAAAAAAAAAAGGAAAAAATAAATACTTATATCCATGAAAGTGCAACACATTTGATGCACTGCCTTGAGGGGTTGCTAGAGACAAGTAGCAGTTTGTATGAAGGGAGGGTGATTGAAGGAGTTCAGGGCAATATGTAGAAGAAAGGGTGACACAGAGAAAGTTTTGTTCTACTCTTTTCCTGAAACAGCAAGTAAAAAGTGCATTCACAATGAAAAGTCGTGCACTGGAGGCTTGTTGGTAATGTCCCACCTACTTCTGGCCAGTTGTTCTGCAAGCTGGCATTTTGAGACTGTCATTGTCCAAAGTATAATTAATCTTTCAAGATAGTAAGGAGTTGTGAAGGCTGAGGCAAAATGAAGAGTTTAACTCTTCCCAAGAAAAGGTAGTAGTGTCAGAATGAAAGGAAAATGAAGCTGGTTTCATTAGAAAATTACCATGTTACATCAAAAAAGAGGCTCCTGAGTTGTGATATTTGCTGTGATATTTGTGATATGCAAACAAAAGACAGCAGCCTTGGATTCCCCTACCATCCGTGCTAGGCAGCTGTGAGGAGTGTGTGCTGAACAGATTGCTTGTTAAACAAACATACCTGGGAGGAAAAGGGAGGCAAATTGTCACAGCCCAGCTCTCCCTGCTCCCAGTACACCCTCAGATGTGACCAAACCCTGTTTTCATCTAATTTGGGGTAGAGGTGGATTCCTGGATGTGAGATCAATTCACAATATGAGACCAAGTGAGTTTCTGGACACATTCTTTGGGCAACATGGCAAGGAGTGCACCCTGTGCAGAGGTTCAGTGCCCAGCTGTCACTCCTATTCCTCTCATCCCCAGCTGCCAGGGGCTCGCCCTGATGGCAGATTAAAGCAAAATGGAGTGTATGGATTGCCATGCGTCTCAACTCTGTGCTCACTGGCTTTCTCTATTCATCTAATTAGCAAACAGCAATTTTCCATGCAAAAGGCTTAGACATTCAAACCTCCACATTCATGCCACCATCAAAGGCTCATTTTTATCTTAGCCATAAAATGTTATATTGTCACAGCTGTCCTCATTATAAATGATAAGTCCTGATGAACAGCATTATTTTGCAGTTATGTTTGTGATTATTATTTTAAGCTACTCATTAATAACATAAATCCCTTCCTCACTGCAGTTATGCTGACAAAATATTTCTATTATATATCTTCTTGAAAAATATCAAATCACCCTAAAGTTTAAGAAACACTTTAAAAATCAACCACATGGATATCAGCTAGGTAATAAAAGCAATCTACAAATGCCAAAACTTAATAATCTGAATGATCGCAGAACCTCAAGGTACCTAAAAATGAGGCAATGAAACCAGAAACTAAAAACACAAAGGAAAAAAATAAAGGTACAGCAATTTCCAAGACATTAAAACCCTACATGATGGCTGGATTGCTTATATTTTAAGGTGTTTAAACCTTGATAGCATGGTGACTTACTGGTAGCAAGATTTTACTGATTCAAACAGCTGCATATAAGAAATCTTCCTTTCCCATGAGATACAAGAAAGAACTTCACAAGTGGGAAAGCAGTGGGAAAAAAAAAAAGTTAGTTTTGCCTGTATTTATTTTGCGTGTGTTTTGAGACCTGGGAGGAAGGAGATTTTTAAAGTGCAGAATGGTCTCCTGCTCCTTTATATGTATGTAAAGGAAGATACGCCCTTGGATGTCATTTGTCATAAATCAAGGTGTATGAAATGTGCAGACTCAAACTAAAGTATTTTTTTTTATGTAGCAAGAGGCTGTAGCAATTATACTTGTTTCTCTGAAATTATAGAAGTTTTACATAAGAACCATTAGATTGAGTAAGTCAAAGTCCATCAATCAAACTATTTATGGTCCAGATTTTGGGTTTTCTTAAGCTTTGTCCCTGTGCTGAACTTTTCCAAGCAAACAGTATTTGGGGACACATTAGCTTGTCTCAGTGAAATTTCAGATTCATTTCTGGGTGCAAACACTCTCCTGCTGCACCACTGAGAAGGACGAGATTTCAGCAGTGTTAAACTGCTGTCAGCACAGCAATGCACTCTGTTCCTGCCTAGCACAACTATCAGTGATGTGATGAGGCATCAGCAATTCCCTGTTTCAGCTACCCATCCCAGGGGATGTTCATCACACCCCGCACTTCCCCTTCCAGATTCCATAATGGGATATCTCCAGTTTTTAAATGTACCGCATACTAAGAGAGATAATCTATTTTGCTTCTCGCTGTAGTTAAAGGATGTGCAAGAACACAAAAATGTCACTTTTCCAAACATGTCCCTTTGAGATCTCATTCCTGCAACACCCCACCTACCTGCTACACTCAGGTATTTTCTCTTGGCTAAAAGATGGACAACTGAGTATTTCACACAATCAAATAATCATATAATATTTTTCAAGACCAGAGCTTAATTATAAATAATATATCATAAGAAATCCATAATGCAGTTATCACATGGGAGCTAATTTCAGAACAGACTTTAACAAATACTTCCTTAAAAAGATTAACTGATCACATTTTATTTCAAAGGTCTTATTTACCATTCAAAACATCAACATATTGCAGGGTCTTTGAAAAAATGGCCTCTCCAGTCCTCCTAGCATATTTTTGAATAAAAATTCACTTGAGGAAAGGGAGAGACCCCAACAAAGAAATATGTATTGACACAGCTATATGAAAAAAATAATTAATTACAGAGTCAGAAAGCAGATATTTCTAATTAAACGACAACAACAACAACAAGCCACATGAACACTGGCTAAGAAGCAGGCAGTATACAACAATACTGTCTTTGCAAAACCGTATGGATCATGTATCCTGCAGACTGCGTTCTCTGATGACAATTGCAGGTTTAAACTGACCAAGGTGAGCACAGGTGAGGTGTAGAAGGAAGACACATTTTCCTCCACCAGCACAGGCTATGGAACAGCAGAACAGAGACTGTTAAATAAAACATATATCCATAATATGGGGAATGCAGACCACACTCAAGTCCTCCATTTTGTGACTGCACTCCCTTCTGCACAATGTTAGTCTTCTTTTTTTTTTTTTCTTCTTCTCCACAGAAACATCCTGAAAAATTCTGCCTCCAGCCTACCCTGCTCCCTAGCTGGGGGTGCTGGCATGGACCCTGACTACTAGGTCGTGCTCACCCCTCAGTGTCACCATAATCTGAACAAAGCCTGAACAGGTAAAACAGTTATCATCATGTTTATAAAGAATTTCACAACGTTTTCTCCATATGGTCATGGTTAGTTTGGAGCAACAAGTGTAAACTCCAGGATAACAGCAGCCTTACTAGAGAATACACATTTTTATCCCCATCTGTTTGGAAGGCAAAGCTGTTTTCAGTTCCTCACCAGTTATTGCTCCACATCCTCCACATGAACGAATTCTATGAGATGACATTTATTTCACCTCTGAAAATTACTGAGTTCTTCTGTAATTTCAAAGACAGGGTTTGGGTTATGAAGAATTTTATATATTAACTAAAAAAGCACGTGTATATATATATATATATATATATATATACATATATATAAAGCCTCTCAGTTGTGTCAAATTGTGAACATTTTTAAACAATGAAAAAAAGCAACTGAGAACACTGGTGCTCTTATGAGCCTGGAGGTGTAAGAAGGAAATTATATCTCGTTATTTCCTCTACTAACCTTCTGATCTAGTATGCAGTTTTGTGTTTCCTGCTTAGAAGGGAAGAATGCTTCTCTGCAAAAGAGGTTATGAACTTCTTATAATTACTCATCTCTCTTTGGAGGGAGCCCATGGAGAAGATAGTGTCTCACCTATACGAATTTTTGATCATATTCTGGGATCCTAACTCCCTGGAAGAAACTGAGGGTGGAGCCCTTTGCATCCAGGAAACTGAAATTTGGAGATGACAATATTTTCAGTGACTCATCAGCATATTTGGAAAACTTGAGAAAGATTTATGTGCACATTTTGTGGTGTTAAGAGCTGATTTTCTGCTTTTTCCTGATGCTCCCTGAAGTTTTCTTTCCACTTTAACTGTGAGAACCCATTCAGACAGGCAGTTTTACTCATTTAGGCAGTAATTATTCAGAAATTTCACAGCATTTATGTTCATTTGGTGCAATCTTACACAAACACCTGCTAGTACACACTGTTCAGGGTCACTCTGACATTGTATAAGCTTTCAAATAGAATAATAAACCCAAATCAACAGTTCCTAGTGGGAATGGCTCCCCTGTTCACTCTAACACTGTCTGCTGTGCAGAGCTGGAACAAAAATAAAACACATCTTCTTAGACAAGCAATTAGTATTTCATAATATATGGGAATATGTTTTCAGCCCTCAGATGTTCACGGCCCTTCTCAGACAGGAAGACAAATTGTCTTCTTCCCAAGATGCAGCACTTCTCTCTTTAGCTCAACTGACTCAGAGAGTCTTATATAAATTTTGATTTGGGCAGGCTACTCAAACAGTGTATGTATTCAAAATTTTTATCAGCATTATACGGCACAGGTTTGTGTTTTTAGGGGAGAGTCATGTGATTTGTTTTCTCTCTTGTTTTACCACAGTAAAGTAGGTATTATCAAGGGTTTTGAAATAATTGTCTCTCTTGACTTTGATTAGAAAAACACATCCAAGGATGGATCCCCATTGCCTACTGCAGTGCAGAGCCTTGGCAGCCAAACTATTTTCCACCCATATTTCATCAGAGAAGATAGCAATATTTTGTGTTGCCACACATCACTCAAACACAGCACTGGCCCAGCTCAGGGTCCACATCATCCCTGAGCCAGATTGTGCTCACACCTCCTGTGCTGGCTTGACCCTGTCCAGCAACTAAGCAATCTCTCGGCCACTCATTTACTCTCCACTACTCTTCCATGCACCCAGCAGGATGGGGGAAAGAATCTGAATAGCAAAAATAAGATAAATATGTGGGCTGAGATCAATACAGCTTAATAAGTTAAGGAAGAGGAAAAAAAGCAAGCAAGTGATGAAGATGCAATCACTTACCACCTCCCACAAGCACACAATATCCAGCCTGCCCCGAAGCAACAGATACCTTGGAAAGTTCTGCCTGGTCCCACCAAATTTTTTTGCTGAGCGTGACGTTGTATATCATGGAACCACCTTTGGACGGTTTGGGTGAATTGTCAGTCTGTGTCTGTTCCCAGCCTCTTCCCCACCCATGGCCCACTGTCTGAGGAGATCAGAGTGAGAAAAGGAGAAGGCCTTAACAGTGTGCAAGTACAGTTCAGCAATAGTCAAAGCATTGGAGTGTTATCAGCCAAAAATCCAAACCACAGCACCGTAAAGGACCCAATAAAGAAAATTAACTTCACCCCAGCCGGATCCAGTACACCCCCTTACTCTGCAGTGATGAAGAAATCACTTACATGGAGATACCTGAGCTGCTGGGCCCACCCAGGCAGCTAAAGCAGCCAAAACACAGACCCTCCATCTCAGCTTGGTCTGTTGGCCTCAGTGAGGTGCAACTCTACTGTAGAAATGCCAGAAACCTGAAAAAAAAAAGTAGATTAAATAACTGCTACTACATGGCAACACTTCACATTTAACGGAAAATGAGGCTGTTTTCAGTACCAAAGGTAGTTTGCTTTTTACTTATTTAACTAATATGAGTAATCATTCTATTTTCTTTTAGCGTGTGTTTTCTTGATACTAATTATCTCAGCATAGTGAAAGGCTGGAACAACATCCTGAATCTCTGCGTTACCCTAGTAACTATACTGTAAGCTTGTATTGTTTTCGGAAGGAGCATTTGATCTTCCTAAATTCACAAAACCACAAAGGAACATCTGAGCTAAGGACAACTAACCACTCTATATCTCTAATGCCCTAGACACAGCCAGCGCTATGCCTGTGTTTTTTGTGCTGTGTTTTTGCATTCCCTGTTCTAAACTAGTCTGCAGTGGCTGGTATTATGCAGCTGCTCTCAGCAAAGCTGTTCTACTAGAATGAATTACCTGATACCAAATCCTCACTGCTTTCACTAAAACATAAGCATATAATTTCTTTCCTAGCTAATACAGTCATCATGAAGAGATTATTCCTTTCCTTGGCTGTAGCCAGGTACATATGTGAAGGCTTTTGCCCTATTTTCTCTTCTTTGCCCTGTTTTCATTTGTGTCGGTGATGCAACACCAGTTAATCCACTGTTTTGTCAGAAATCATGCTTTGTAGACCTGTAGTGATTCCTATCATTCTCTTCCCTCCAGTCACAATGTCTCAAAGAGGTGAAGAATTGCTGCCCTGAAGGGTCAGACTGATGGGTCCATCTATCCTTCTATTCTGGCTTCAGCAGTGAAAACAGGAAATGAGGAGAGGGAGCCTGGCCACTTAGACAATGCTAAGTAGAACAAATGGGTTTGGATTATTATTGCAGGGTATGGAATTACTTATTTATGTCACTGTGATGTTGAACCAGTCACTGCAAACATGAAAAGAGGTACGCCCATGACTTAACAGGATAGCTCACAAATTTGTCTGAGAGAAGGTCAGAGGACTAGTAAGTTAGAGACAGAATGATCAGTCACAGTATGAAGTTTTTTCCAGTTTCGTCTGCACTATGTTGAATCGGAAATAAATCTGAAGTTTACCCTAATGTAACTCAATATTTTTGTTTTCTATGTCAAAAGAAGCCAGAAAGTTTAGTAAGAGTTGAATGAACAAATGTTTATCCAACTACCTGCATTTTTAAAACACAAATGGAGTCTGTTTAAATTTTCGATGAAGATCAAAGACTTGTTTTATTTTTTCTCTTTTTTATTCAAACTAACTCACTGATAAAAGCGTGGCAATCCAAAGACTGGAGGCCTCAGTAATAAAAAGGTGTAGTTAAGACAAGTAAAATGAAGTTGAAAAAGAATGATGAGTGAATAAGAATTGATGGGAAAATGAGTTGAGAATCCCTCAGGGGATTATACAATAAACCAAAACATTAAAAACATTTACAACCTAAGGACAGAAATATTTGTTCAAGCAGCATAGCTTTTCCAGAAAAATGGTTAGAAATTGTATTGCTTCCCTTACAGGACTAGTGAAAAGAACACTGAAGAAATATTTGATCTGTATTACAGCTGCTATATTTAAAAATACATCTCATTATAAATTTACTTCAGTAACTAATGTGCATCTTAAGAAATTATCCAGTTGTATATTAATTTATAAAAATGTTTTTCCTTTTCCAAAAGCAATCAAAAGAAGAATGTATATGAGCCAGCACACATAGACACCTCTTAGTCAGAGTCGCTGTTGAAACTCGACCACCTTTCACTGTCGGTCCACAGAGTCAGCTCCCTCCATATCTGAAGATCACTAAGAGAACTCGTGGTGCTGGCAGTACAAACCAACATGTGAGGTGCAGGTTGTGATTGACACGAAGACCAAGAAAAGAAACAACTGCAAAGGCAAAAGTTAGTGTACTGTGAACGTAGTGCTAATAGCCTGCTGTAATCCCCATATATGATGCTCACACTATGCCATCTGGACTGGCCTGCACCTGGCTTACTTTTCACCCGTGCAAGTAATTATCAGAGTATCTTTAAAATACAGTATCTTATGCACATAAGACACAGGGAGACTAAAGTTGTTTTACATAGAAACCTTTAACTTGATTGGCCTTGGAGAAAAAAAGACCATCCAGTCATTGAAGCAGCAGGGGTAACTCGTTCTCCTGGACTTCTTTCCCAGTCCTCAGGATGCTATATGGGCATAGGGACTGTCAGACATATGCTGTAGTAATTCCAGATTTTTCTACCTTGACTAACATTCAAATACACTCTTCATTAAAATACATCTTATCTTTATTTAGTACTGTACATAAGAAAGCTTTTTTATAAATTTATTCAGAGTTTACTATTACCCTAAGTACTTCAGAGAGTTTATACAGCTAAATTATTTTCATTAAATTAGTTTGTTTATTCTAATTACTATCTGAATCATAGCATTCTAAGCCATTTATTATTAAAATTGCCTCAAGGTGATCAACAGAAAAACTTCACTTCAAATTTTTCCACTCCTTCCCTCTTCTCAAAATGAATGAATTTCAGAGGGTGAAGTGCCTGGGAAAGAGTATGCAGAAATATTGAAATGTGGCCACAAATAAAACCATACAAACACCTAAACAGGTTTCCTTAATAATAATGTTGCACTTCAGAAAGAAAGGAAATCTTGCAGTGCAGAAGAATCTTTCTGGCAGCACAAATTACAGTGATGACACAGCTGTTAAAATAACTAACTGGCAGCCTCACTGCAGTAGGTGCTTTGAGCGTTTAGATGGAAAGTAGAGGCAAGAGACTTGAGTCAGCAGGAGCCAGCAGACAGTTGAAAACAGGATCTTCTGTTAGAAATGATATCATTAAACTTTTTTTTAACAATACAGCTTGTGCCTTGCTGCCATCTGCTTTTGAAGCCTATCCTAAATCTTTACATCCTTCCTTTGTATACCTATTCTTTTCTTCTGTCTCCTTCTGCTGACCTATTTCTATGCAGTATTTTTAACAATTCATTTCTCTGCAATCTATTCCCTGCCTCATGTTCACTTTAGTTAACCCAAAATACCAGCCTAGAATATTGCAAACATTACAGAGCATGGTCTGACTCTCTTGTCAGATTTCTGCTGGCCAAAAGAGTCCAGACATATATGAATGCGGATGGGTTTTAAGCCCATAAATAAACAATTAACCTAACAAATCTTTTTTTATCAATCTCTTTCTAATAATTTGGGAACATACTTTCAGCCTCTTTTGAACAGTTTTACATTTGAAATATGCAGAGAAATAAAGTAGCTGGCTACTCCTGCTTCTTTTCTCGGCTGTAACAAGGACCAAGATTTCTTTCCGCTAACAGCTAATCCACAAAAACAATTTTTCTCCCTGAGTTAGAGCCGGCAGAACTATATTGTGTTTCTGCGTGTTTGATGTTGGATTCAAGTCAGATTATCTTAGATACTGTTAAAAATATTAATTTGCCCTGCCTGGCATTGCACTGTCTTCACACAGGATGTATAAAACATGGTTCTGTCTTGAAATGTTTTAGAAATCCCAGGTTTTTTTCTCTCACTCCTCAGAAACTCATCATGACATAGGTTATTCTGTTTTTTATCAGAAAGGCCCAAGTGTGAAGTCTGCACTGGAGTTTTGATTCGGTACTTTGGCATACACAATACTATGTCAGTGGATCCACAATTAAACTGTGCAATGAGCTTTCAAGTGTAGCTCAGGGTGGGTGACTGTAAAAGTGACTGAGCAGGTGGTTTCCACCAGCAAAACATTTGAGAATTCAGCATTGCCTATAACTCATGCTCTTGCATGAGGAATAGCTCCAACTTCTGAGCAGCTATGAACTTTGTACACACAGCTGCAATTTACTTTAATTGGTGGTTCACAAAGATCTCTGGATGGTGGAATTTCAGAGACATTTCAGACAGGTACTCCCTCAGTCTTAGGTATACAAAAGGTAAATGTTTGTTGTTTTGCAAGAGACATCAGGATTCCAAGCCATTGTAGGATCCAATCCATTGCAGGATCCTAAATTCCTGCAGGGAAAGGGTATAAGACTAATAGCGAACATACTTCTATGTCTGTATAATTCAAAAGGAAAAAATATGTTGTTCAATCATCATAGCAAGATGAATTATTTAAATACCTAGCTTGTTATATTGCATAATTTCTCCTACAAATATTTTAACCTAATGTGACAGAAGTAGAAATATTTTTCTAAAATCAGACTTCTGAAAAGTCTCTTAGAGAAAGCTGTAAGGAAATTCCTCTACAGAACTTCATGTTGTATCTCCTGTTCTTTGCAACAGTGTGATTGTCCCCTGCAAAGCAAGACAAGCCCAGTAAAGCCGTATGAAAATTGTACTAATACTAACTGCTCCAGGACACAAAAGACCTTGTTTTATTCACAGCAATTGTCAGTCTGGAAGAGCTAAGCAGAAACCTTTGGCAAATCACAGTCTTCAGAAAAGAATAATAATTGACAATTGTCATCCTTGATGAAATTATTTACAGTTTAAATATTCATTCTCTTCTGCAGCAGCCACTGATGAAAGTGACTCAACTTTCCTGCTCCAGTGACTCAACTGTCCTCACACACAGTAGGTCCCAGACTGTGTTTCTCATTGGTCCATCATTATGAATTTCGTGACACTACTGTAGACAAAGTTTTCAATTATGTGTTTTGAAAAAGCATGAAGAAAATAAAGCCTGATGCACTTTGCTCAAGAAAGTGGAATTTATGTTCAGGATACCTTTAGGGAAACAGGAGACCTCAGTGAAGGCTACAGCTCTGATGATGACCTCAGTTGACTTGGCTGTCTTTCCTTTCTGGGTCATATTGATGTGAAAGGCAGAGACAGCTCTGAAATGTGCTGAAGAACCACCCAGCAAGAGACTGTACACACCCAAATTCCTCACGTCTACTGTGTGTCGGCCTGTTCTGCAAACAGAGCCCACAGCAAGTGAGACTGAAAAAGGCTTTGACTTCATTTAGCTCCTTGTCAGCCAAATCTTAAGGGTCCCATTCTGATAGAGGAAGGTCACCCTGCCCACAGCAGGGGGTTGAAACGAAATGATCTTTAAGTTCCCTTCCAACCCAGACCATCCTATGAAGCTCTGAGTACCACTTCCACGATTGCCGCGTTTAGCTGGTAGGGATTCTTAACTACTGTCTTAGTAGTTTAATAAAGTGGGTCGGGAAAAGTACAGATACTTGTGAATACTTGTATCCCAAGCCACTTAGAAATCTGTTAAAGGGCTTTAGATAGAAAATTATCATTTGCACAGTTTAAAGGTCTGATCCCAAATGGAAAAGGACAAATAATACGTCAAATACAGAAAGTGCTGAAGTACACAAAAAAGGAAAAACATAAATATTGCCCATGCCTCAGCAGTAGAATGCTTGCCAATTTTTTTCTCTAGCAACCTTTTTAGCAGAACATGAAAATATAACTATTCAAATATTCTCTTTAGCTGAGAGCTAGCAGAGACCAACCTATGAGGGAAAGTCCAGGGAAGAAAGGAAGCTGTCCCTACTCAAGGGAAACTGGATTTGTTTTTAGTGTTTTCTGTAATAGAATTTTTGCAAGACATTACTGTAAATGCTGAATAAACAAAGGAAAGAATTAGCTTAAGAGAACCTTTTTTTTTCCCTTGCAGATATGACAGTTGTGATTTAAGTCAGGTGTCCCCAGTGCAAAGTAGCTCATACTTGTGGGCAAAATAAATTTCTGACCTCACCTATTCTAGCTAAACAGGACTATGAATTTTACACACAAGGATGTTGCATGCCTGTTGTGTGGCCCTGGATCATCTCCTCCTGCTCCACATGAAAATTAACCTCAGATATGGTCCTGTTCAGAAAAGAGGCTGAACTTTCACCTTTTCCACCCATTGCATATGCCTCATGATGAAATTGAGTGTAATTTTCCAAGCCGTACCCATCTGGAAACAGGGCCACTTGGCTATAAATGTTCATTATGCTGTAATTTAGTCCCAAGAACAATCATGCAAATCAGTCAATGGAGTGAACCATTCAAGCCTATGAACAAAATAGAAATATAAATACAGAGTTAATTAATAATTCTGCTTCTTGCAAATGCACAAGGCAGTTCAGGAGCTTCACACCTCCTGCATTGTCAATTCTACCTAACATTTTTCAATATTCCGGTGGAGCCAAATGAAACATTGTTTAACAAAGAATTAAAAAAAAAATATGGCAGTTTGATGGTACAAATGAAGAGGTTATAATATTTACAACACATTTTACTGTTTGAATGAAACACATTTCCTTGCTCATTGAAGACTCTGCTCACATGTATAGTTGCCAGAGAAATCTGATTTCATTCGTTAAAATTATATTTATTCAAAAAAGTTGAAAAACTTTTGATCAAGTTCTACATTTGGTGGAGATGTGAAAGGCATTTCAGGAGAAAGGAATCAATACCCACACTGCAGAGAGTAAAATGCAAATTTGACATTTGCAAAAATTCTGTCACATTTTCCCCACGCTCCTAAAAAAACCAAATTTATTTTCTCAACACATTAAAAAATAAATGTAACTCTAGCTGCCTTAATAAACATAAGCCCTACCCCAGACTCCTTGATCTTCATTTTCTCAGTGCTGTTTTAAGACAAACACTCAGTGAGGCTAACCACTAAGAGAGGATGGACACACTGTTGGTACAAACCAAAACTCTGCGTGGACACAAAAACAGCGGGGGCATTTGTACGTGACACACAGAGGACCAGGCTTAAAAGTGTTACTGCTGCTTAAAAGGGCATTCACCATGAACCCATGTGAATTTGCTTTTATTCCATCAAAGCAGAAAGGGTTTAAAATATTACAGTTGAAAGGAATTATCAAACACAAGCCTGTTGGGAAAAAAGAGCAGGAAAAATGCTTTTTTATTTTACACTACTACAATGGGCGGAACCAAAACTATTCCAACTTTATGAATTTAAAATCCTCTCATCAACATGCATATTGAAAACTTCTAGAAAGAAACAATTCCTGAATTAATTTCAGTTGAAAAGACTCAGAAAATTTAAAACCTCTTGGAAAATGGTCATTAAAATGCAGCTGCTTCATCAGCTTTGAGTAAAGGCACTTTTGTTAGTTCCAAACCTAGCCTATGTTTAAAAAAAAGGAAGGACAAAAGAAGGTGGAAATTACTTGAAAGCTGGAGCAACTCCAGCTTTCATTCCCACTGCTCTTGTTTGCACAACACTTATTAATGTTGTGAGTTTCTTTAAAATTTACTGCCAACAACAAAGGAACAGCAAGTTCCCTTTTAGTCCAATTATGACCATTGTCCATGATTCCCTTGGCTCTGAATTAAAACAAACACCTGGCACTGAGTGCACACCTGGCACAAAGTTTCCAACCAGTCTCAGCCCAGCGTAGATACCACTGCAAGGTCCTGGTTTACAGTTTAGGTCAATGACAAACATTTCTTTCCTTAGCAGCAAACATATTTATTGAAACATTTGCCATAGTACAGCTAGAGATAAGAATGATCTGCTCAGGCTTTACTTCTGTCAGACAGCAACAAATATTTATTTGGTTGTAAAAGCAACCTCCAAAAAACCACAAACTCTGCAGAAAACTTTGGAAGAATCTTGACCATAAAAACTAAGCAATCAAAACCCAATGAAGATTGGGAGGCATGATTGCTTTGGAGCATTTTCCATTTAAGTTCTCACATCCCAGTTACTGTGGTGACAAAGGCATTACAAATGCACAAAATGACAGACTTCATTTTGACAGATTAGCTTAGTAAGATAAACACATAAAATGAATAAATAGTGTGCAACAAAGCAGATATTTTTCCTTTCCAACTAGGGTTTATAAAAGGTATAGTAAGTATCTTTGAATCCAAGCCAATTACCTTGTTTTTTCAGTTACAATGAAACATTTGAGGATAATCAAAGGCACCTTTTGGTAGTTTTGCCTGGTTTCTAATTCAGGAGGAGAAGGCAATAGAGACTTACTTTACATGCAACACAAATATTTAGCCTGAAATAAACAAGAACAAAACAATTTTTGCTCTGTTTTGATTTCAAAGATAAGATGAAGTATTAGTCTATAAAGTACTAATTATATAAATACATCCTGTTTTCTGCAAATGCTAATGGGTTCATCTTCTTGCTTAGCCAAATGATTCAGGCTATTCTAATTCCTTGTCAGGTTTAATTTGTTTTCCAGAAAGCGAGAGGTAAAACTTGATGTCTGAGTAAATATGTACATTTCCCTTACAGAGAGTTCTTAATTTTGCCAGATAGAGCACAGCTGAATTCACTTCCCTTAATACTGGTTATAAA
Organism: Melanocharis versteri; assembly: GCA_013397845.1. Lineage (NCBI taxonomy): Eukaryota > Metazoa > Chordata > Aves > Passeriformes > Melanocharitidae > Melanocharis > Melanocharis versteri. Next base: position 290,829 of record VZTG01006518.1, read on the forward strand.
AATCTATTGCAGAGTTGGAGCAAGGGAGGTTTTAAACCTGGAAAAAAAAATAAAGTTTTGTTTCCTATCATGTAGCATATTTTGCATCTCCCTTTCTTGTAGCTATTCTGTTGTGGTACAGCATCCTGTCTGCAGCATTACATGATGTGGCAAAGAATCCACCCAGTCTGAAAGGAAGAGGGTTCATAAATAGGTTGTCATTTTAAAAGAGATTTATTTCTACAAATGGGTCAGTAGGTACCACTCTGTTAGGGATTCAGTCTTTGCTGAAGGTGTATGCAGCTCCTCTTCAGGGTCCATATTTAAGGCAAGTACCCAGCAAATTCTGTCTCCAGGGAATGACTTTCAGGTGTAGAGTCCATGATGTGGTGGAAACAGAAAGACGAAGGTATTTTAAAATAAAGTTATTCTAGAATTGCTGTTCCAGGTAATATTATTTTTGTTCTAAATACTTCTATGTAAAACATTGAGAATGTTTTGATTGATTGCACATCATGTATGGAAAGGTTTGTCTTTCTACAAGAACTTTTAAAACAAATTTTTGTTTCACTTTAAAGCAGCAAAAATGAACAAGGTTATTTTTACAAAACAGAAAAACAAACTGACACCCTCAATCCTGACAGAGATTAGAGTCTGTAAGGCAGAGAAGGCCTCACAGAGGCATCAGGACTTACAGTGGGAGGGCATTCATTCTCATGAGTGGCTTTTGATCACAGGATCACAGAGTATGCTGAATTGGAAGGGGCCCACAAGGATCATCGAGTCCAGCTCCTGGCCCTGCACAGAACCGTCCCCAATAATCACATTATGATGTCTCCATTGCCACCTATTTCCAGCACATAATGCCAGGAGAGGAGGAATGCCACTTGCTGAGTTTTCCAAAAGTCTGTCTTGACACCTTTGTTTGTGCTAACCCTATTCCAAATGCTGAACAAGTCAATTGAAAAGAAATTGTAGCAAATTTGAGAACAAGACTGTGGTGATTTAGCGGACACTCAGTCCTGTTCTCTCATCTTTGGCATGGACCCTCACACTCACAAGCCCTGTTCAGGACACTGGTGCCTTTGCTGGCAGAACACAGTGCAGCATCTTCATGTAACACACCTACCAGCTGCACCTACGTTTAATTTTCAAAATAATAGCGTTGTCCTTTAGTGGCACCAGATTATCCCAGGTTTTCACGCTGCTTCTCTGCTTCCCGGCTCTGGCAATTTCTTGGCAGAAGGGAAGACTCCACACAGTAAAGTTTCTGGAAATAAAGTGCCATTTCCCCACTATGAAAAGTACTTAAAGGCAAGATAAGGCATTAAGAACACAGATGGCTAAGTAAAAAATACAGGAAGAGGAGCCTTCATATTTTTCACCCGTGGAGAGTCTTTGAAGCTTTCCCTCACTTAATTTCTTGCTGTACTCCCTGGAAGGAAGGAATAAGAATGAATGAGCTCTTCAGTCCTAACACCATCCAGCCATTGTAGCCTTTCCTAAACACCTCCCCCACACCACCTCCCTCCCCCCCCAAATGAATTACCATCACTAAAGGGATGCTGGCATGCTTGTTGCAAATTATTTTGACATTTTAAGTGGTAAGTTAGGGGTGCCTTAAGAGAGAGAGACAACAAATATATGAGAGATGAGAATTTGCAGATATGATGACAATTGCCAGAATTTAATTTCTCTAAGAGATTAGCAACACAAAATTATCTGTTTGGCTCGTTTTGGGTTTTTTTTTCCCCTTTTTTCTTGTCCGTTTAACTAATACTTTGCATGTATCTGAATGTTTAATTCCATTCAGAGCAAGGATCTATTTGATACGTATGAGAAATTATACTAGCATACATTTTGGGAAAGGAAATTGAAAGCTGATAATAACAATGATAGTAATATCTGTTGGTCTATGAAATAACATGTTTTGGGAAGGTGTAAATTTAAATAATAAAAAGTAATGAAAAAGCAAACAATGAACCGTACTGCGATTGTTAGGAGTGTCAGTGCAATTTATACACTGATTCTCTTCATTTTTGAGCTGATTTGGACAGCCTAAGAGAATTTATTTTCCCTCTCACATTGGCCACAATTTAGGCTTCCTCTTTTCAGGTCCAGAGGATCAAGTTTTTTTTCCTGACAAAGTATTTCAACAAAAAGGATTATTTTTTGTTGGAATAATTCATGTGAAAGCGAGAATAGCAGAAATACTCCATTCAACCATAATTAAAACACACTAAAAATTTTCAGCAAATGTTTCCCTTTAACACCAGCTTCTTTTCAGCCCTGCCGGTACCAGTACATGCTTTTGTGTTCTGGTGTGAGCTGATGGTGCTTGACACACTTGAGTGTGAATATTTCCATTCAAGGAGACAAGAAGACAGTGCATGGAGGCAAAGTATTGTAAAGTCAGCCTTGCTCTGTTGTGTCTGTGTCACGAGCAATCTGCCACAATGCTGTGCATGGCTGAACCTATGGATGAAGCCATGAACAGACATAACATGAAAACATTTCATGCAGTGTGCCAGGACCTCAGCAGATAATAAGGAGAATTTTGTACAGTGCTGCACATCCATCCTCATGCCATCCTTCTACTATTTTGCTTAGTTCTGGTCCAATGAACAAGCCTAGAAAGAATAAAACCAAAACCCAGCTACTCTGCTAGCCCAGTGATTTGTTCTAGACAGACATTCTACTTGAAGACAGTCTAATAACACAGGCTCATTTCAGAAAGCAATACTGAGACAGTCACCAATGAAACACCAGCTATGTTCAGATGAGAGATGAAAAAGTCAATACATGCCATTACAAAATCTATAATTTCAGTGCCCACCAAATCTGTTCAAGTTCTCTTCATTGCTACAGTTTTTTAAAATAAGACTTAGTTCTGCTTTGTATGTTCCAAATGACTTATGTTTCCATTTTGAAAACTAGTTAGAAACATACCTGTTTTCATGAACTGCATCATTGCCTCAAATAAATCCATTCTCAGTCCTGAAACCATACCTTTAAACCTGAAGAGTGTGGGAATAGACAGAAACCCTTGTAGAGAATCCAGCATTGAGAGGCATCTGACTTGCTTGTCCCAGCATCAGAATCAAAACATTTCTCTCTGTGTTAGTCTCATGGAGGCTGTGTTCAGGGAACCTGGCAGTATAACTATCATTGAAAATGAAACCTGTGATTTTTTTTCATATAAAGTATAAAATAGTTATCCCCCAATTCAGAGCTCTTTCATCTTCCACTAACTCAATTCACTTTCTTCAATCCCTATTAAAGCACTCTTTGTATCTCTCCAATCCTGTGGAGGGATATGTGTCCGGTTTCAGCAGCAATATAAGAACTGTTTGTAATCATCATCATCATCATCATCCCTTTGCAAAAATCTGAGATATGGCTGTACAGAATCTGTGAGCTCTCACTGGAACATGAACATCCTTATCAACTGATCCTTTCTCGGTCCTCCCTTTGCCAATCTACACACCTGTCAATAACACTGCCATGTCATGGGATCTCAGTCTTTTCTAGAAGCACCAAAACTTAGGAAAAAAGGGGAGACAGTCTCATACTCTATCAGTCTGTGGCAGAATTAAAACCAGAGTTCCATCAACAGTCATGGCCAATAAAACGAACCGGAGTCTTCATATCTGTGTTCTCAAGAGAAAAATATGTTCTGGCCTGTTCTTAAGAGGAAAAAAAATCTCATAGTCAAATGATATCTGAAACTATATTCAAATGAACTTATTTTGCTATAGTTATGAATGCTTCATAGCACAAAACGAAGTGCGTGTATGTGAGGGGATAGAGGAAGAGAAATACACGCCACACTGAGCAGTGATTTTATAGTCCATATGAATGGGACTGCTTGCTTCAGTTTTACTAGAATGGCATTCTTTTGCATGATTTTGCATTAATCTGACCAACTACAATCCTGATAAGGCATTCAAATAACCCGCATTTCATTTTTAGTAGTAACTTACAATGTAGTTTACCAGCCAATCCTGTTAAATCAATGACAAGAAGGGAAAGAAATGTTTGAGAATATTTCTGTTAATCTACAGAATGAATTTCCAATATTATTTTCACTGTTTTTCCAGAATTATGCCCAAATCTTGTTGCCGCATTACTTAAAGCCAGTCTGGGCCAGAAAACCTGCCACTGGGTGTAAGAAAACCTGCATCACTTCTGTTTACAGACACAAGACTTGCTGCCAGACCAGGATTTCACTTTGGCTCTCAGGCTCTTTTTTTTTTACAGCTTTTGTTCTTTTTTTTCATTCTGAAGAAAGAAGATGCCCTTGAAGATTTGAAATCTCATCAGCTTCCTTTCAGAGACATAGGATTTATACACCCTTCTGGATATCTTTAATGAGTTTTAACTGGAATTCTGACTTTAATGTAACTTCACAGTGTCTGCACAAAACCGTCCAAAAACCATAGAAGTCTGTCCTAGGCACTCCTACTGCCTCATGTCTTCAAAACTAACCTTTCTTAGTGTCCCACCAGCACATAAAACTTCATGTGGCTGAACTGAACTCTCTAAATCTTTTTCCTTTCTGTTGATGCTGGCTTTGGCACACTCCTCTGCTGATGAAACTCATGACCAAGGAGGGGGTTTTGCAGCACAGTGGCCCACAGGCTGTGCAAACACAGCTGCTCTATCTCCTGACACCACATGGAAATTGAAGCATCAGTAGCTATTTCTCTGAGCAGAGTCTAAATTAATTATTCCTTGACAAGCACTGTCAGTGTCTTCATAACGTATTTAGAAAGTGAATCATTATTTTGAAGTGGCAAAAGGACCAACTAACTTGCTGAGGAAACCAGCAGGACTGTCAAGTACTGCCTGATAGTTGATGAAGTGATAAAATACTTCCTGTTGCCTCTGACTCTGTCCCTAAACCTCTCATCTATTGCAACAGTTCAGAAAAAATCTTTCCCTATTGCTCCTCTTTCTGTCCCTTCTTGCCAGAGATCCCCTGCCATCTCACACACAGATGTCCATCTCCCTGGGGTAAGGCAATGCACTTTGTTAGTGTCACCAATAAGGTCTCCACACAACAGAAGGGCCATGAGGGGATTTCTAGACGTCACAGCATGGGAGACAGATGTGGAAATGGGAACTCTTGTCAGAAAGAGAGTTCATTGCATTGTTCTCCCTCCCTTTCTCTCACTCTCATCTGCTTCTGTATTAATCCCAGAATTAATTTACTATAACAGTGGTAAATTATTTGAATGAAGAAATTACTCAAATTGTGAAAGGATTATGTACTTATGTTTTCAATCTCTTTGTGGAGAAAAAGAGCTGAGTTTATAACATAATAATGACTTGTGTTTAGACCATCCTAAAGCCCGTGATACTTTCCAGTGTTTTATCTGAAAAAAATACCAGAAAATCAACACTGCTAAGACCCAGAATGGCATGCAGGCGTCTTCCACTCAGCATGTTCAAATGAACAGAGGTATGTGAATTACAGGTAAGAAGCAGAAACAAAACCAGGTAGTGGCTGCATCATCCTGACCAGTTGCACACAGAGGTACCCTTGGAACTCACACATGCCACTGAAGTTCAGCCTCTTGGTGTTCAAGACAGCTTTGCTACAGATGGCACATATCATCAACTTTTTGCACGTGAATATGGTGAGAACCACCAACTGGGCTCCCTTGCTTCTGCACAGCTGAACTAACCCAAGTTCTTAGCCTGGTCACATACCTCCTGTGCTTCAACCCCCAAACCTTTTATGAGCTTTCAGATTGGCTAGGCACAAATGTGTGGCACTGGTGGCCATTACTTGCTTTTGAAATATCAGGTTGGAAGGTAACAGAAAGACCATCTGTCTGTTTTGGACAATCTAATAATTTGATCAGTAAAAGACCATGAAAATCGCTGGTCTGCTCTCGTTCTGCTCTTATGAAGCCATCACCATCGCCATGCTCCATATCCACATTTTCTCCCAAGCAAATGTGCATCCATGGTGTAACCACTCCGATGTGAAAGCTGTTTAGAGTGCAAAGAGAGTAATATCTGTTTCAAAATTAATTTATTTCATTTCTTGAAAATAAGCACGATTTAATTTATCAGTTTCTTGTACTTCTAAAATAATTTAAATAAATCATGTTGAATTTTAGAGAAGTATGCAGAATGAGAAAAGCTGTCTTTGATTTAGGAAATCATTATCAAGAAGATCAGGTGGCAGTTTCAGTACTAAAAAATTAAATCAAGCCCTCCTCCAGAACTGAACTGTGGTTATCTGAATGTGCCATGAGGAAATGAACCTGGATTGTCTCTGCAGGACACTCAGCAGAAAGGGATTAATTTCAGCAACCGTTAGAAAGTAAATGTTTGCATTTGATCAATATTTAAATGTTCTTCGTGGTCAGTGGAGTAAAGTGTTTCTTTGGAAGCTCAGTTCATCTGACCTCTTTAAAACAGTTGCTATATGAAGGGAGAAACTTACCCTGAGGAGGACATAATTTTTTTCCCCCAAGGAAACCGCATCTCCCGTGGGATGCCATTCCCACGTGTTGTACAAGAAGCAGTCATCAGAAAACATTGAGGATTATTCCAAGTACTAAGAAGACCAAATAGGCCTTTCTGGCAGAACAGAGAATACACATTTCAGGGAGACGACATCTCCCCAGCTGAGAAAATGTCACAAAATCATATGATTGCGTCCAGATTATCTGGAGATTAATAAGGGGAGCTGCTTCAGATGTAGATAATATTATTGCAACTCCTTCAGTCCATTGTACCCATTCCTCCTCACAAGTGTTTAGGCATTAATAATTCGAAGAGGGAAGCTTATTAGGAGATGATGCAAGCTGGGCATAGACTGAAACACAAAAGCCCCCCCAAAACCAGTAGGACAGTCAGGTTGTGATACTGGCTAATGCTTTCTGCAGAAAGCAGATAAGGTCTCAGTTACCCACCTCAGGGTGAGTGCTTTCCACTTAAACTCAGCTGTTTCCAAAGACCTTCAAATAACCTAGACAGAGGTCCAGAACAAGACAAATCACCATCACCCCAAGGTGAAGGGCTACAGTTTTTTGGTACAGTTCAGTTTGCTTCCATTCCCAGAGTCATGGAGGCATTACCATCCCTGGCAGCAAGTTCCTGTGGTTGGAGACCATAGCCTGAGTGTGGTAGGAAGAACAAGCGTCAGCTGGTGTTTTCTCATTTTTTTGTTTTTTTTTTTTCCTTTAGCCAACCTTTCCTCCCTGCCTCAGTCATCTCCGCCCTCTTGTTCCCTTCATTCTCTGTCGGTAAATGTTATCTTACTTGTCAAATCTCAGCTTGCAAATGCCTTCCTTGACAAGAAATAAAATCACTAAATTTGGTAACATCAGAACTTCGTTTTAGTTAAAGTAACCTAAGAAATCCAGACCCTCCCCCCTACAGATATTATAGCAATTTTTGCTCTCCTTGTAGGTGTGTTGGGGTCCTTCAGGTTCACATTAGAGTTATGTTAGTGTAATGGAGAAAATAAATGAATCAATGCTCTGACTGAATCTTTACGATCCCAAAATTACCAAAATAAAAGTTCAGCTTACTCATTTTGCAGTCACATTAGACTACTACATCTGCTTAGGAGCAGACAACAGTGCTTATAACACTGTTTCAAGGACGGCTGTAACAGGAGAACAAGCCTCAATGCCTCTGTGACCATGGCCTCCTACTCTTTGTCATTTGGGAGTTGGATTATTTGTTTAGACTTGTTCCTGTAATTTTACTCGGGCTAATGCAAAGGAACTTTCCCCACCATAAGGCTAAAAAGGCAGCAAGGGGATGAGTTCAAAGAAAGAAGGCATGTTTGACTGAAGAGACTCACAAAATTTATTTGATTGATTACTCATTCTGGGATCTCCTTGCTCCTTCTGCAAGCCGCCTCTGCTCCTTTCACCTGACTGTCTCCTGGCTCCCCACAGCAGACACAGCAGCATTGGCCCGCATCTGTACTGGGGGGGGAGGAGAATGGGCTGTCTGCAATGAATCATTCTGAGTAAAATTGTGAGTCATATAGAAGAATTCTTTAGTCTTCAGCTGCAAACAAAAAGCTTGATTTTAACTGCCACATCTGCACTCCCTCAAACTCACTGCAAGATCAGTTTGCCAGGAGGCATCTTATGAGTTGCTCCCTCCACAAGAAATTCTGCCTTACCTGATGCCAAGCCTTGCACTACAACAAAGCAAGTAATGGAAAGCCTTCTTTGTGTACTTCCCCAGGAGAGATGGGAGAGACTCTGAAGATCTGCAGATCTGCAGCAGTAAAATTTCTGGTCTTCAGAGTTTTTAACACTGACTTCGAGCATCATAATGGGAACAACATTTTGTGCACAGACATCCATCTCTGGAAAAGGCACGGAGCAGGGAACCAGATTAACTGAAGGGGTGGCAGGGCTACCTGCCACAAGATATTTTCAGGAAAGCATAGTAACACCAGGTGTCAGTGCTCAGTATTGGGCTCAAGAAGAATGCTCAATCTTAACCTCAAATCCTCATAATTATCTGTCATCTCACCATGTCAGGGCCCTACTATTTCTGCCATTTGGGAAGATATGCCAGCATGTGGTTTTTTTTAAAGGCTGATTAGCATTCCTTGATGGATCATGTTTCATTAAATTAAATAATCCTCCAATTAATTGATCTGTTAGCAGACATTCTTAATTTAGCAAACGCTGAGGAGAATGCTAAAATTACCATTATATTTCTGACAGAAGTGCCACTGAAATCTGGTAATTGATAGCTTTGCTGTTTTGTCTGATGCCCTGAAAATCTTTTAAACCTAAATTCTGTAACCATGTTCATCTTTGGAAATTAGTTTTGTGGAACCACACATTTAGTTCTTGCTGAGAAATCTCATTTTAATAATTTTTAACACAATTTATATTGCATAAAATAAATTAGCTTTTGTAGCTAAGCCAGCATATTTTTCTTCAATTTTTATCTCTTTCTAATATATATTTGACCTTGAAAATGGCAGTGTCTGTAGGATACTGCAGCCTAGAACAAAGAAATAATTTCCATTCCATCACTATGGTTACACTTTCTTCTATCTCCAGCACCGAGCCGTCTGGAAGTGTTTAATACAGAGTCCTCTGGAGGGCAAGAAAACTTCATTTAATATAATTTAGTTCTGATTACACAAACACACACATTCACAAACAAACACACAAAGCAGAGCCCTGTCTATAGCAAAAGACTGCATTCCCTTAACATTGCATAGAATCAACAACAGAGATTGTAGTATCATGGGCCTTCATCCCTCACAGGCAGTATTTTCAGTCTCACATGCTCATGTTTGCTTGTCTCAAGTGGTTCAGCCAAAACACAATGCAAACACCAAGGCTTCCTGTGGGCTTAGCTCAATGTTAGCTTCATGGACACCTTCATTCCCCGTGAAGGCAGACATGACGATGACGACAGACTAGAACTGAGAATCATGGCTTCCCTCTGCCCACTGTGAGTTCTATTTGGAAATAACTTTGAAATGTCCTTTAATTCCTGTCTTTATTCTGACCAAAGCAAGCCATGGACCCAAGAACATGGAACACTTCTTGAGTAAACGAAGAATCTTTACACTGATGGTTCTGCACTCTTTCAAGTAACTTTATCGCCCCCTTGGCAACTGAGTGTGGTGGGTCAAAATTGTTCTGTTTCTTTCTTTTCTTATGATGCCGTCTTGGTTTTTGCCTTTTACTCTTTTAAATGTTCTCTGTATTCTTCGCACATATATTTGTAACTCTGTAGCCTGTTATTGCATTCTAGCTAGTTTTCCCAGTACTTTTCCATGGCCTTTTCCTAGACAGAAAAACAAATTCCAGAGCTCCAAACCCCGGGGGGTACAAGACCCCAGTGCTGTCTTGGTTCTTCCAGGGAACCAAGGCCAAGAACAGCTCTTCAAGATACATTTCATGGACAGAGCACAGCTAGTACCAAGGAGGAGGGGACCCCAGAGAAGGGGCTTGACCTGGAGGGGAATTGCATCACCACTTGTCCTCCTAATTGGTGCCTTTTTGTCAATCATGCTGATTTGCTGAACTTATAAAAACTGTATTCACTCCGTGTGGGTGGGCCTTTGTGGACATTCTCTATGTCTGCCCCTGGAGGCCTCCAAATAAAGATCCACTTTTATATTACCTGCTATACTAAAATCATCTTGAGTTACATTTCTAGGCTGGAAATGGCAACACTTAGGCAGAATTACTACATTGCTTTATGACACCTTTTTTTTGGTAATAAAAATCTTGCCTTCTGTTGGCTAGAACATATCCTGTATTTGTGCAGTATTTGTGCAATGTCCCGTAACAGGCATACCTCTTCACTAAGAAAAAAACTTCTCCACAATCACACTTATTAGTGTCACAGTATATAAAATTGTATCTCTCATGTGAGCTCAACTAATTAGAGACTTCATTCAGATCTAGGAGGTGTTGCTAGGAATTAAAAACCTGAAAAATATAGAAATCAACTTATAGATTTTAATTCAGCAAAGACTTCTTGTTCCAGAAAATATTAAGTACATGTTGAACTCAAAGCAGAACATCATCATTGATAAACCTTAGCTCTATGTCACGGTCTTTAGAGTTCATCTCTTTTTCTTTGATAGCTTCCTTTTTCCTGTATTGTTACGGAGCAAAAGTTTTCATGCCTCATGGAGATTTAAACAAATATTCCTGTTTGGGTTTTTTTTTTTTCAGAGATTAAAAAGAAAAAAATGTAGACAAGTTGGAAAAGTTATCTTCACCAAAAGCCACATTTGATAAAAATTAATATTTGCCAAAAATAAAATACACAGCACTTCATTTTAAAATTATGTTTTTCATGAAAAGTTTTTTGACAAGTAGTTATCATTAAATTCCTTTGAGCCAACCAGCTCCCCTGAAGTTCTCACATCACAAAAATTTGATGTCACGTTTCTTACTTTATTCAGTCCCTGCAAAATACATATACTCTTCTCCTGGACAGATTCCCATTGTGTTCTGTTCCACACTGCCAGCTTCATCTTGTTTTGGGTGCTGATTTTTCTTATTTTCGTTGACCACCATTATTCTGAAGCACTATTTCTTCTGCTCTGTAATGCAACCAAAGAGCAAATGCTTTACCCAAAGGCCAGGTGGTCAGTCACCCCAAAGGACTAATGCCCAGTCAAGGTAGTTCTCCTTTCACCAGCCCCAGGTGAGCCCCACAGTACCTGAGCCTTCATAGACTACCTTTAAAGAATTGTCCTGGACAGAAGTTTTAAAAACATTAGCATCTGAGATGCAGAAAACATGATGACCTTGCTGATAATACCTATGAAGTATGAAAAATCATATAAATTGAATAAGCTATCCACTTTGTATTACAACTCCTGTCTACAAAGACCATTTTTGAGCGCGCTGGTCATGTTGAAAAAAATAGCTCAATTTTGGCAAAACATTCCTCAAAGAAGTTAGTGCTGTGCACAGCAAACAGGCTTGGAAATGGTAGTTCGTAAGACAGAAAATGTAGGATGAAAGCCCACCACCACCACCACCAATCTCCTCAGCCAAGGCATTACCTCCCACCTGACATGAGCCCTTTCCAAATAAGGTTTCTTACTTCATCCACTCAGAGTGCTACAGGAATCAGCTGTACTGTTGAGAGGACATCAAGCAAGGAACTTCTGAAATGTCACAACAGGAAAAGGAAAGAACAATCTTTCCTCCAGCTATGCCTGAGACAGATAAACAGTATATCCTCTCAGGTTCAAGCCTTCAAGAGTGCAAACAGACCTGAAAAGCTGAACAGGTCCTTCCAGTGCTGGGAATGAGGAAGAGGTAACAAAAAAACCCACCTCAGGCTGAGCTGTCCTTGTCAGCCCGAAGCCTGAGGTGCAGCTATGGCCTGATTTCTCCCAAGATAGAGGTGAAGAAGATGAATGTTAGATTACATTCATTTTCCTCCAAATTTCTCTCCTCTAGACAATCCAGAGTTCGGTACATCTTCGATCTTTTACTAACATGCCTACTTGTATTTCTCTGAAGCAAAGTGACATCATGTTTATGTACTTAATAGGAGCAATTCTAATGTGGTCATCCTAAATTATCATGCAAATCATCAGGCAAAGTGCCGTAACACTGGAAGTGCAGCAAGTCTTCTGCTGTCTTGTTCATCCCTCACCCTTTCCAGTAAACCTGAATGGCGTATTTTCTCACCTTTTATTTATCTAGGTATTCCTACCCACAAGTAACTGAGCTGGGGGTACTACCTCCTTGTCTGTAAAGGCACTGATAGTTTTCTTATGAATGTCTGGTACAAAGAGACCTCAGACTCTATACAGAAATTCCGGTTGCATTCGCAATTCATTTGGCTGGGCAGTGTAGCTTAAATTGTGAGACTATTACTCATGTAACCTGTTTCTTCATAAAACTTCTTCAGGATATTAGATGTAATGACCAATTCTACACTGAGCAAAATGAATAGGTGTACGTCAAAAGGAAAAAAAGCATCTCTTCTCCTCCCTAGCGGAATGGTAGCAGAACAGAAAGGAGAATCCCTCAGTTCCAGGTATGAAGCACCAGTAAAGATCTATACTTGAAATACGACAGGGTGGGATTTTTATGGGGTTGCCTTAATAAAGTTTAAGAATGTACCGTGGGAGATGATGAATTTGAAAAATGTGACTTAAGCTTCCTGTATGGGGTTGATTCCTGATTGGGCAATTAAGGAAAGAAAATGACTGCATGCAGAGAAAGCCTATATGATGTCCACTTGGTATATTTCAGAGCCATAAAAGCAGCTTCTTACTGCCCCTCTCTCATTTCTCTCTGGCAGGTTTCCAGCCCACACCTCTAGTACTGACAAACTGTTTCTTTTTTTTTTTTTCTTAAGTGTTTAAAATTTTCAACAATCGTAATTTTGAAATTATCTTCAGACATTGTACGTGGGCTGTGAGAATAATCTAAGGAAAAGTGGTAATAGCAATTAACATTAAGGGGGATTCTTAGAAAAATGTCATTCTTTTCAAGCAGAGTTGTAATGCTATTTTCTGCCAACACAATTTTTCTTTTCATAGGTAACACATAAATAAGAATATGTTTAAGATCATCCTTATTGACAAGTTAGCAGACCTCTAGAAACTATTTTTCTTGTTCCTTATTTACCTAGACATTAAAACTTTGATTCCTACTTCCTCTCTATAAGTTTCCTTACAGGAATATGAATCTGTGGGTTATATTTTCTGAAAGACCTAAAAATTACTGTTTGCAATACAAATTTCTGATCTCTAATGAACATCTACGCATATATGTATACATACATACCTCCTTTAACCGCATGAGTATATGACATTCACATAATGAATTGGTGTATTGGTCACAAGTACACATACTTGACCCCAGAAATTCTCATTTTAAGATTGCTTTCTATTGATTATATCTTGGCCTGGAGTCTTTCATGCTGGGACTTTCCTTCAGGTTGAATTGGTTTGTAAAGTTTAAATGTTTCATGAGCTTCTGTGAAAGAGGTAAAGGAAAAAATAAGCGCTACACCCAGTGAAAAAACAAAAGAAAATCTCTCCATGACTCATCTTTGGACATTATCTTCTTATGCTTTGAAGAAAATATGCACTATTTTGCCAGGAAGTTAACTTTTTGGACAAGAATATGTTCTTTATTGCCACCGTACCTTTGAAAAAATAGCAGTTCCCACTTGTGCAGCCGAGACCTGCCCAGCAGCGGGGGTAGCTGCTGCCTTCACAAATGCCCCAATCTTTACACCTTCCTCATGATCACAGTTCTGTGCTTGCAGAGCCACAGTGGATCCACGTCCAATCCTGAGACAAGAGCAGGGAACTTATTACTGCTTGGAATGACCACCCTGACAACATGTGGGCCTCAGCTCATCTAAGCAAGGAACAGAAGATAATACCTGGACTTGCGTGAAAGTGCCAAAAAGAACAAATCGGGATAAATGGCTGGGAAACCAAGCTCAGCAGGAATGAGCAAGAAGCTGAACCAGGAAAATAAGGCTACAGTTTGGTCTGATTAGGGGCAGAAGAGCCAATTCCTAGCCCCTGCAGGCTGAAAAGGCCTTCTGAACCCTTTTCAAAACTATGATTAAAGAATTCACAGTATCTTTACGTAAAACAGAAACAGGAACAAATTAAAATTGTTCAGCTGTCATTATATCTGCCACTATGTGTTCATAATTAGCTTGTATACTTTGATCTCTTTATTGTGAATATACATTTACACATCTCTAAACACCTCTGATTAGGTAAAAATAAATCCAAAGCTGAATTTTTTGTGCAATTGAAAGTTATTGTAGATTTGCCTTGAACTTCAGCTGACGGAGGACTCCACAGAATCTCGATGAGTAGCACATTGCATATTAACCCCTTCTTCATGGGTTTTGTGCTACAAGGTGTCATTATTATTCCATTAGGCTTCCAGTGGTGTGACAGAATTCATAGCAGCAGAAAAAAGTCTGTTCTCTTAAACAATTATCAGCAATCAAGCAGTTTCTGAGAAAATGTGGGTATGTAATTTGGTCTCTAAAAACATTACAAAGCATAAAGAGGAGATGAAGGAACAGCACCATGTCACAAAAAAAGAAAAATCACTTACTGTTGGTGCCTTTAAAGAAGACAAAAACTTCTCATTAGGCGTGTTATTATCAATCAGAAAAAAACCACAAACAAGCAAACAAACCCTCATCAAAACCATGTCCTGACAAAACCCCAATTGCAATAATCTTCCATTGCAAATAGCAATATTTTTGGTGTTTACATGCTTCATGATTTAAAATATGAAGCAAGAGTTTTGAAGCACAGAAAAAAACCAACTTGCAGCACTATTAATGCAAATGTAGAGGTGAAAAAGAATTATCCTTTTACTGGAACTACTAGGTGATCCTTCAAGACCTTTAGCAAATTGCAGAGAAAAAAAAACCAAATAGAGACTACCTATTCTTTTGTTCGTAGGGGTCATCAGCTGAAAAAGATCAAAAATCATTAGGTGTTATACAGGTTAATGGCTTGTCTTTGGTCTTCAGCTGCTGAAATACTAGGGTTTCTGTATTGCTTCATTTCATGCTATGAAAAAACCCAAGAATTTAAACCATTTAGGTATGTCTACTTCCAACCGAAACAGGTAACTCCAAATATTGTAAAATTTACTTTTAACAGAAATATACCAGAAAAACATATATTTCCCCTGAGATTCCAGGCCATTCTGAATTCATTTCAGTGTTTAGTTAGAGAAATGAGGATGTCTCAGTCATCTTCAGTGGTATTTAATTCTCTATCACTCGATTTGGGTCCCTAAAGAGCAGCCTGAAGTCTGAAGGAGAAATGAAGTTTGCTTCCAAGTAATAATTTTATCCAGAACTGGAGGGAGAGAATTCCATCACCAACACAGCATTTCTTCCTGCTGCAGGAGAAGTGAGTGTCTACTGAGTCCAGTGCCACACAGACAAACCAAGTCAACAGCATGTTTGTTTCTCACTGGAGGTCTGCCTTCGAAAAATCTCACCTGCCCTCTTGTAGCTCTACTTAACACAAAGTACTGAGAGCAGAAAAAGGATAATAACACACATGGTTCTCAGTGTGGGGCTGTTACCTTCAAGGTACTTGAGCCCTACACAGATGTCAGAGAGGGAGTGACTCAACTGCACCAGACACACTGTGGTGGGGCAGGGAGAAGAAGTCACCAAAAACAAAGAAAACAAAATAATGTCTTGAGTGTATCATTTGACAAATCTCCCCAGAAGCTGCACTATAAAAGCAATCTTGTTTCTAGAAGTCTTTGCACATTTTGTGTGTAATAAGAGATCTGCTCACCTGCTTGCTATAGTGGCAATTATTTTAGCTCCTGACTCCAGTTGCTCAGGGTGCACTAGTACTCAGGTTATCCTCTGTACCCATTAGCACAGGACACACTACCCTTCCCACACCTGACTCTTCTCGGAAGAGAGCAGAGTGGGAAACAGGTCTTCAATTTTGCATCTTCTCTTCATTTCTGTGTGATGTGAGCAACTGCTGGTAAGTTTTGCCTTTGGCCGGGGCAACACAGGACTAAACAGGACAAAGAATCATAAAGAGTGCCTTTGTTGGACTTCATGCCTATATCATAAAGGAAGTAGCAAGGTAGCCATTGCAGAAATGGTGAAAGACCAAGAGCACTCAAATCTTCCTGGAATCGAAGTGATTTGATTCAGGTCTAGCAGGAAATGGCTCTTAAAGCGCATAGCTAATGTAGCACTTTTAGAATACCATTAGAGTTCTGATATATTATTAATTAGATGAAATAGGGAAAAAAAGACACAGCAGATACCAATTACTATAGCACAGGCTGTAAATAGTCTGACTTTTCAATTTTTCAAGCCTTCTAGATATAACTATATTAATGCTTTATTTAATAAATACTAATTTCCTATCAAAGTGAACAGCCTTATCAAGCGTATTTCATGCATATTGTACAGGTGATGCTAAATGTCCTCTGGACACAAACAGAATTCATTCAATGTTCATTTCAAGATCTGTCTCATTTTAATAAATGTACATAAACTGTATTTAAAGAATATATATATACAGGTCTAGCAAAAAGCTATTTTCAGCTACCACTCTGCTCTAACAATTCCAAATTTCTATAAGAAGTACTATAATGTTGAAGGTGGTACTGGGCTGTTATCTAAATTGGACCAAGCACGTTCCTATTGAAGTCAACTGACATGTACAGACTTCTCTGGGATAGAGCTAGAGCAGGAGTCCTACAAAAGCAGTTCCAATATTTTTAATGCACTTCAGATAACATGAACTTCTGAGAGATTTTTGGCATAAGTGGTTTGGCAGCAAGATGAGAAGTATATAATTCTTCAGGGTTCTCAGCAGAAAAAGTACAAGACAAAATCCTGCTAGAGAAGGCACGAGAAAGAGAAGGGACTGGCTGATGAGTATTTCTACAGCAACAGGCTCCATTAATCATTTTTTGAGAAAGCAGGGGGTTATTCGCTTTTCAGGAAAAGAGATTATAAGTGCTACTAACTTGTTTTCTTTTCCTGGTGAGTTTAGACATCCTGTTGAGTAGGAATATACTGAGGTGAAGCATGAGAGAATAGAAAAGAACCCCAGTTGAGCCAAATACACTCTATTATACAGCTTCCAGCATTTAAAGATAAATATGCTCACTTGGACAGCATCATATTCCTAATTTTAACATTCTGTATAGCTTAGTGCAGTGTGATGGAATCAGATTGCTGAAAAGAAAATTATGTTTAAAAAGTTGGAGCTGCTGCTTTACAGAAGCTTTACTGAAAAACCGCTTTTAGTTATAACCATACAAATATTTATATAAACATATTCATTGTGCTTATGCCATATAAGACATAGTAATATAACCTTTCGTTCAATTTTATATTATCATCCTAAGACTTAAAATCTGAAAATTGTATTCCATATCACAGTGACTCATTGTAAGTGCTGAATATTAGCAGAACAGTTAGCCTCTGTATGCATATTACCCACACTTTACACAGTACCATGGACAGTGATGTTCATTGGACCTCAGCCTATATAAGGTCCAAGATTCAACATTTTTAGTAATTCTGAGATTATCTCTGCAATTAAATTCCTCTCCACTAAGTGCTTGTGACCAATATCCCTGTCATGGACACAAACAGTCCACACACATACTTGGATGTTTAAAAGCTGTTTTCATGTTGCTCCAAGCAGAATAAGGAACATATTCAGGAAGAAATGAGTTGTTAGGCTCCTTAAATTCAAGAAATTATGACCTGAATCCAAACTTGCAGCACATCACTTTACTGAGGCATGTAAAATATCCACAGATACATTTGAATTATGTGTAGTAGCCATTCCAAACTGCAAAGATATTACATGTTGGCAAAATAATACTTGGGGGTATACTAATGCTACTATACTAATACTGTAGTTGCTACCTCTACCATGGATAAAATAAAAAGGGTGATGGCTGACTCAGAGCAAACTTTGGAGGTTGTTATTCTAATAAAGCATCGTCCCAGAAACAACCCATCCTCTCTGGCCACATCTCAGGTGTTTGCTTTGAAACTCTGACAACAGGCAGAGTCAGTGACTACTGCTGTTATTCTGCTAGGGGAAGGTAATGTCAGGGAGCAGGGGACCTGACAGTGGGGCCACAGCAGCACTGGAAAACCTGGATGTGCAACAGGTGTGGCGGAGAATTTCTGTATCTCACAGGAAGGCAGAGCACAGAAGGGCACAGAGTAGGAGAGTGATTTGCTGATTTCCTAATTCAAGAAATTGAGAAAGGAGATATGGTCAGAGATGAAGTCGAAGAAAATCCCAGTAAAGTTCCTCGGCCAGCACTCCCAAAGACAGCTCAACAGGAAAAGCCTTGACTAGCCCATTTGCCTGGGGAGGCTACAAAGAAAATGATTTGGTTTTTTCTCACATAAAAAACTTGGGAGGCAAATACTGCGAATGAAAGGAACCACAATGTGGAAAGAAAGCTCAGGCCACTACAGAACTGGAGCACACATCTTGTGAATCAATGCCTGTATATAGGGTAGGGCTGTGCATGTCTGCCTTTTTGCAGCAATATTCTCAATCTTTTGCACGGCCTTTGGTCACCTGCTTAGCAGCAGTTAAATAAACCTTTAAAACTGTACAGGTGTTCTTGGAGAGCCTACAGATACACATCTATTAAAGAGGTGAGGCAGGCTGAAAATTAGTGTAACGAAGAGATTTTTATTTTTATACAGTCTTGTTTTTGATATCAGTAGGGAAAAATATAGAAAGGTGTCTGAAGCAAAACTCCCATTGAACTCAAATGGGAATTGCACATTCAAATCATTGCATAGATTTGAAAACATTAGTCGGAGAGTTTCAACTGTCTCACACATCCTGTCGCAGTTATCTACCATATTAAATTGCTGTGAATACAACAGACACAAAAAAAGTGTTTTTCCCTTTCATGCTGGGTCCATTAATTCATCTTTTAAAACCGACCCCCACTTCTATTTCATACCATTTCATTTTCATTCATTCATAAAAAATATTCATTTTAGTAAAAAAAAATTCACTCTTTGTCAAAAGTAAAATGTTCCATCATCTCTGCCCGGTAACTAGTCTAGGTGTCATTTGGATTGTATTTCCCACCTTTCTAACACATAAACACAAAAGTAACGGGAGAGGAACAGAGAATTGCAGAAGGGTATAGAATGTCCAAGAAGTTTTGATCACATGAGAAATAGCTGAGGCCTTATACAATTTTGGGAAATCTACGAGAATATTCCAATAATACTTACACTGACTGTTTAGTTGGCTTCTTTGCTGGTGGTGGTTTGGGTTTGCGGATTTTTTGTGCATGCTTTTTGTTTGGGTTTTTTGGTGTATTTTTTTTTTTTTTAAGATTATCAAAGAATTACAATTAATGATTGCTTGTTAATTAGATTGCATGCTATGTTGTGAACAGAGATATGAAACAATGGATATCCTAGAAGGGGATGAAAAAACGCTCACAGAAGATAAAAAACACAAAAACTCTCTAAGGACACAACACTGATAAAGGGAAGCCTTGCTTATCAGCAGTGATACACTGTCCTATCAGTTAAAAAGGAAAAAGTTACCTATCCGGAATGAGAATAGAAATAGCACAGCAGTAATCAAAACATGTCCATGATTTTCAGACCCCTTCCTTTCTATCCTTATATGTGATCATTCTTGCTAACATAATTTAGCAATCACCAGCCTTCACCTTTCTACAAATTTAATATCATGAAAAATCTACTGTGAAATATAGGCTCAATTCTGGCATCTAATGACCCATTGTATGCATGGAGAAGGAAACTAGAATCATCTCTGTGGGGTTAAAGCTAAACTCTGCACCTTGTCCTCATATGTTTTACTAGAAATACTGCACAAACTTCTGTATGTTTCTTTCTGCCTGGTGATCTTTTCTGATCCATGAGAATCAAAACTGCTAATTTCTTATATTACACACGAGGCAATGAAAAGACAGGTAGGATCTTTCTAAGGTTTGTTGCCACCCTTTTATTCATAATGTAGAAAGAGTGGCTTTTCTCAATTATATAGGCTGCAAAGTGTGGAAGTTTGATGCACCTCTGAGAAAATTGAAAATACAGGACTAGAGTAAACGTACGAGAAGTATCTATAAAATAGAGCTCCAGGCACTTATTTTCGTTTCTTGACAGAACCAAAGGCCACATTAATGCTATCCAGAAGAACAGAAAAGGTGTTTGAAGAAACCTGTGACAGGTATTTTTAGATGCAAAATGACTGAATAGCAGAGCAGATATCTTATTACCTCATAGTAGGAACCAAGGAGAAAAATCAGTACCCTGACAAACTAAATATGCTGCTATAAGGCAAAATTCCCACCCCAATGGCTATCCACAAAGCTTCTTTCTAGGAATAAATTATCACAGCGTGATTGAGTTGTCAATACGTGACAAACCTCTCCCTGAATTCACTGGAACCAGGACTGGATGCCCTTTGCCATCAAAGAGCATGCACCAGAAAATCTATGAACTAGCTCATATTCATTTGCTTGAAAATAATAGAGAGCAGGTAGTTTGGATGGATTTTAACCGGACTGTACAGCTCTTAGCATAGCTGCAGTCTCTGCATTATTAGCTAAAGGCTGTGAGCATAACTTTTAACTGATGTCTGCAGTACAAGTAGCTCCATGTGTACTGTGGTAATTCACAACACATAAAATTTCACTCTTCGGTAAATCATCGTCTCTCTTACGGAATAGGGTACAATGTGATAAAAGAAGAGAGGAAGAAGAAAAAAGAAAGATGAATGAAAACCTCAACTGACAGCATTAATTTAGTCACAGATAAATTAAAGAGAAATCTTTTGAAATGCTAAGAGTGGCTGATTTTCATTTAATTCAGTATTTTTCCAATACATGATCAAAGGAAACTAAGTTGGTGCAATTTATAGTGATTGTCATGGTACTAAAGGTATACACTAGCTTATCACTACCAGGAATCCAGAAGCACACCAAATTAATACTTTTTGCTTTAATGTCTTGCAGGACACTGGCATTGCAGTTGTAACAGTATTTCTGTTCAGCGGGACAGATTTCTACCATTCATGTCATGTCACTGGGAACACAAATTAATTAGAGATTTGCAATCTCCATGGTGAGTAAAACAGGTACAGAGCAGTGTGTGGAAATGGTATAACATCTTCTGTTTGTTTTTGTTTCTTCTGTCACCGTGAGACCTGAACCAGACCTAAGGAAACATATTCATTCAACTCAAGGGAGCTGCATTTTTTATGTGGATGACAGCAGTGAGAATGCTCATTTTCTCTATGGGACATAAATTCTCTCTGCCCTGATTCTACAACATTCAGCCTCTGACTCCAGACTGTTCTGTGTGCATTACTATCGTGTCAATGTACAAGCACACCATCGAAATAATAATGAAATAATGAGCCAACAAAATGAAGTGGTTTTTAACTTTCATTTTCAAATTCACCACTCAGAGAGAATCCCAAATGTTGCCAACTACACATATTTTATAGTATAGAAGATAGAGCAAAAAAGCATACATTGGTCAGTAGTAACAATTTTCAATACCATTTTGTTACAATTGCCCTCGAAAGATTTGTCTTTCTACCTGAAATAGAGAAATAACTGATAACAAAATAAAATTCACAACAGCTTCTTTCCTATATAGCCCCTCATCTGGACAAAGAGTGTTTGCTGGTATGCGTAAGTCCACACAGTCCTACTAGTTTCCATTCCAGTTTTTCTTAGTCATACTGAGATAAAGCAATCAAATAGAGTGTTTCTTTCCGTCCTTTGATAGTCATGTAGCCCAAAGTGGGAAGATTTCATTCTGAGTTAAAAATAAGTATTGTAAGTCAGCTTCATTAGCTCTACTTTTTTAGTAGCTTTACTAAAAAAAACAAATACCCTCACAAAAAAGACCCCAAATCAACAACAAACCACCTCAGCAAACCACAAAACCAAATCAAACCTACTAAAAGACGCTTTTATTTTTATGTGCATTTGTCTGCTTTCAATTTTCCTTTCAGAAATCCGAAAACACTCTTTTCTCCTAAGCACATTGTCCCTTCAAATGCTGGGTTTTAGGGTATTTTTAGCTTGTATTGTGAAAGGAGCTGAAATTGACACAGCTGGATTTTCCAGAAGAGAACAGCAATTTAACATAGCTGTGTGGTGCAGGAAATTGCCAAGTACAAGCGATGCAGCCCCAGGATCAGGTGTGAGCTGGGGGCCAGGTGTGCCTGGTGCTGCAGCAGCGTCTGGTATCAGCTCCTTCTCCGGCACAAAGCAATCCCTGGGGCGCAATCCCTGGGGTACAATCCATTTCATCTGAAAGACAGGCACTTATGCAGAGAGCTGTGTTTATGATTTATTCTGTCACTTCACTATTACCTACCTCTTCTACTGCAGCCCTGTTTATTTTTTCCTCAAGATTCAGTGACACTGATAAACTGCTGTCTTCTAAAGTATTATATGAATACATCAATTTCATTGCTTTTCTTGGTCTGCTGAAGAGACTTGTTACAAAACTTGACTGAATTTGTGTCATTGTTGGCCATATCATAGGTGTAAGCATGAATGTCTGGGCTGCACTACTGAGCTTAGGAAACTGCAAGCTGCCCAGGGCTAGGCAGAGGAGGCTCCAGAGACACTAGTAACTGACAGAAAATAAAAGTTCCATTAGTTATGCATATTTTCTCCTCAGCTCTAACCAACACAACAATGCAGACATGCAGACAATGAAACTGAACCTCCCTGAAAAACTGTTCTAGGCTAAGAGAAGTAACCAGCATGTGAGAAAGTCTGGGCCATGAAACATGAAAAATCACAGACCAATTTGCTTGGAAAACATATGGTAGAGTGCAAGGGGAGCAAGAGACCTCAGGAAAGGTACCGCAGGTGGAAGGTTCCCATCCCAGTGTGTGCACACAACCGTCCGCAGAGGGGAACACTCAGGAAGGAATAGAGCTCCACTTGCAGCCACAAAACTCTGGCTTTGCTGCAATGCAATCCAGTGGGTTGGACTGAAAACCTTCTGAAGTCCCCATTGGCCTGAACTGTCCTCAGATCCTACAGTCCTAAACGTTGTGATGTCTTTACAAAATAGTGAGTTATCCCCACTTTCCTGCTGGAGCCACAAAAGCCAGAGAGATGTAAATTTCCTTGGGTATCACAGGAGAAGAAGGTTAAAAAAAAAATCTGAAGTGCAAAATTGAAGTCTTGGATAGTAGTCAAAAGTATTACTCAAACCACCATAGATCTTTATTATGGGTTCAGATTTGTCCAAGGTCAGAGGCAGTGATTAAACTCAGTCCAAATGCATCTGAAATCGCAAAACAACACCCAAAAAAACTCACTGTGCTTCCAGCTAAAAAACAACTTCACAAATATGAATCTTGAAATGTTGGCTGTGTTTCTTAGTAGGAAAGTATTCCTGCTAATTCTATTTATCCTGAACTATACCAAGTTATGACCAAAATATTTTTTTCTTAGATGTAGAAGGAACAAAAACAACAATCAAAAATTTTTAAATTTTTTTTCTCTTAAATTTGCAGTATTACTACTGGGAAAAATCAAGACTACCAAACTCCACCTTAGAATCATAAAATAGAATCATAGACTGGTTTAGGTTGGAAGGGACCTTAAAGACCACCTGGTTTCAACCCCTCTGCTGTGGGCAGGGACAACTTTCACCAAATCAAGTTACTCAATGCCCCATCCTACCTGGCCTTGAACTTCCAGGCATGAGGCATCCACAACTCTTCAGTGCCACCTGTTCTAGTGCCTCATCACCCTCACAGTAAAGGATTTTGTCTTAATATCTAACCTAAAGTTTATCTCTTTCAGTTTGTACCCATTAATCCTTGTCCTATCACCAAAATTCCTGACAAAAAGTCCCTTTCCAGCTTTTCTTGCAAGCTCCCTGCAGATACTGGAACGCTGCTATGAGGTCCCCACACAACTTCTCTTCTCCAAGCAGTCACAACTCTCTCAGCCTGTCTTGATCGGGGACATGCTCCAGTCGTCTTATCAACTTTGTGGCCTCCTCTGGACTTGCTCCAATAGTTCCATGTCCTTCTTATATTGGGGGCACCTGAACTGTACACAGTGGTCCAGGAGGGGGTCTCACAAAGCAGCATGAAGAGGCAGAATCTCCCCCCCTCACCCTGCTGGCCACGCTGATTTGGATGCAGCCCAGGATTCCATTGGCTTTCTGGGGGTGAGCACACACAGCCAGCTCAAGTTTTTCATCAATCCCTACCCTGCGTCTTTCTCCACAGGGTTGCTTCAAACATTTCTCCAGCGTCTAGGTGTACTTGGGATTGCCCAGACTCAGGTGCAGGACCTTGCACTTCCTCTTGTACTTCATGAGGTTTGCATTGGCCCAGGTCCCTCTGGATGACACCCCTTCCCTCCACGATCTTGACTGCACCACACAGGTTGGTGTCATCAGTGAATTTCCTGAGGGTGCCCTTGATCCCACTCGACAATCTCACTGTCACCTTCTCCAAAGCTCAATGGCAGGAACCATTTTCAATTAGGCCAATCAGTCCAGTTACCACTGAACTCACTACATTTTGTTTATGCAATAAGAAATCTTAATAAATGCTAAAATTGCTCATAAGTATAATGATATGTTGCTTAATATTACTAAAACATTTTGCCTCTGCTCAGCTGCACATCCACTTGCAGGAACTTACTATACTGGGAAACTATAACTGGTGGTTCTTCTTAACTTTGCAGGTATCAACATACTGAAAAATACATCAACAAAACATGAAAGCAAAGAAAAAATTAAAATGTAGGTTTGGAATTGTATCAGTTTTACGTAAGTTTAGAAAGGACTTGAAACTGCAGGATGCTTTGTTCCCACAAGACTGGGTAAACTGGGGTTTACTTGGCTTTCCATCTAAGTGTGGTTGTTTTACAGCATTGATGTAGATACATGGGACAAGGGACAGAGTGTCACGAGTGCCAACACTCAACATAACACATATGCAATTTACCTAACGAATGTACAAGCTGCATCTGAAATGAAAGTATATGATTGCCTAAAACATCACCAGCCAAAGACTACTTTATAAACTTAAGTGTCTTTCAAGTGTAACAGCAGAGAGGAAATGATCTTCATGATAAAGCTTTAAATCCCTGACTATTCTCCAATTTCAAATATCAGAATACTTCTTTTGTGGACAGGTAATTTTCTTCACAGTGAGGAAATCTCATGCTTGCATGACCTACCTATATATAAGAAAAAATGAAGGTTTCTTTTGCCTCGGTTTGCAAGACCATCTTGGAAGGTTTCCAACTCATCCCCTCATCCCCAGGGTCATGACTGAAAACTTCTGTAAAGAGGGGGTTTGCTTACAAGTTCTTCAGGAATTTCAGGAAACTGCTCTTGATCCTTCCTGCTCTACAGGCAACCAGTCAAGATTTTGTTTTTCCTTTCCAAGAGATGGGGAAGGGAAAGAGGCAAACAAACAGCACATTAGAAAAAGAAGACCAGACTTATTCACTGTCAGGATTAAGTGTGGCTCTACAATTACCAGAACAGTAACTGTAGTCAACTGATAAACACTTAATGCCTTGCAGGAACTCAGATCACAGAGACAAAACAAATTTTTTGCAATGTTGTTTCTGTCACCTATCATAACAAAGGAAAGGGTAATCAGCAAAATAGCAGGATAACGACACAAGTGCTGACCAGGTCCAGGTAAAGAGATAAATTATTGCTCATATACAGTAGACACAGCAGTGGCAGGGAGATGGCTTGCGAGTGTCAAGAACAAACAAGATTTGATCCTCGTAGACTAATGCCAGTAAAATCATGCCCCGAAAGGATGTCTCTACTGTTCACTGAGCCCATAGCTCAATGTCACCTCTCACACTAATAACTACAATGAACAGTTTTGAGAGAGTGACTTGAGTTGGCAAGGACAAGGAAGATGTTTGAAGCACAGGATATGGGACACAGCAATGAGAGCAATGAGAGCTCCTGCCAAAAAAATCTCACCATCATAAGCAGAGGACACTAATCCCAAACCTACCTAACTCAAGTTGTTGCAAACCCCCCCACTTTTTTAAAGGGGTATAGGGAAGGAATGCTGAGTCAACCAAGGAAGAGATTATGTTCCCCGGGCTATTTTTGTTAGATATAGTAAAAATTAATAAATATAGACAGGAGCTGGTAAATAAAAATGAGGGAGTAAAAAAATCCAAAAACCTCAGCATCAGAACTGATCACTGGGTAAAAAGTATAAGCTGAAATTTCATATGGTACTCTCACATTTCAGCCATCATCACAGATGCTGGAAGAAGACCATTTTTCACAAACCTTGCACTGTGGGAGAAATCAGTCTGTGGAAGACTGCTATCAATAACTTGGAAGCCCAGGTAATTTTATCACACCACAAAATGCACCACATTACCAGAGCATTCAGAAATAAATGCTGTGGAGTTTTATAGGGACAGGGGAATAACTGAACTAGGGGTGCTCTCAAACACCATGCTCTGCTCTAAGTTGAATTTTTGGGTCAGGCTACGAAACAGAATAGTACTAAAGAATACTGCTCTTGTGAAAATATATTACCTAGGGGATAAGTCTTCACTTTACTGTATTGTGGTTATGTGTGCAGATGGAAAAGTGTACCGTGCTCATGTCACGGTACAAAAATGAGTGATAAATACTAAAATGCCCTCACTCCAGAGCACAGTGGGTTTGAAGATGGTCATCAGCTCCTCAGTACTCACATCCCTAGACTTTACATAAAGAGGTAGGGGGAGTTATTTAAGTGGAGACATTTTGATTTCAATGTGATTCAAATTAATTTCTCTAGAATCTCCTTAAAAATCTATCTACACACACACATACACACACACACACACACACACACACACACACACACGCATGCACACACGCGGATACCTACCAAAAATACCACTGACATTTCCAAGAGGCAAGCAGGCACTCCCACAGTTCAGGGCAGACAAACATTTCAGCGTGAGCTCATCCAACTTCTAGCAGAGGGCAACACTCATGTAACATCTCGAGAATGTTTTTTCAGTTAGAGAGGAAGGAATCCATAAATAACATAAAGCAAGCAAGACATCTACATCTTTATCTACACTTTTCTACAGCTGACACTGGAGCTTCCACGATTGTTGTAAATTGGTTCTTTGCTGTACTCAAGAGCTCTCGAGTCCTAACACAATTTTTGTGGCAAATAGGCATTTTCTCAATATGCATTGTAACTGAATTCACTGAAAAGCAAAACAAGAAGTCAGAGAGCAGTCTCTCCTTTTATGAAGTGTTACTCCCTGACCTAAATAAGTCTTTGTCTTTGAATCGTTTTATGTTACTCCCTATTTAGTGGATTGATTGCTGCTATGGCAACCAGCCATCTTGCTCTACAGACATAGGTTTTATTCCTTGATACACTTATGTTCTCTAACCAAATATGCTTCGAACGACTTCAAAATCAGAAAATATCTGGGAAATTAATTTGTTTTGACACTGCTGTTATCTAAGTTGTAGTATATTGCAAAGATAAAATAAGACTGAAAGTGTAAAGTAAAGTTTGCATTAATCCCACTAACAGCATGCACAAGGAGCAGCACAGGGAACCAGGCTCCCCACACTAATTTTTCTTATCTAGATGTAGTAAAATATCAGCTCGATGTCAAACCTGAAACATGTCTCAGAGACCTAAGGAAAGATACTCCCGTGGTTACAAGATCCTAGGCAGTCCATCTCAGATGGAAGAGGAGAAAATGGGATGAAAATAATCAGACTTTGTGGTCGCTGCTGCTGGCTCATACAGCTATCTATGTGGAAAATTGGTGACATAGCCCAGAAGGGGCTGTATCAGTCTTGGAAACATTTAATGCTATTAATGAAGGTCAAATGACAGAGGTTTGTGGGTTTCTGGCAAAGAGCTATAAATGTTCATATCATTACAGCTAAATGGAAAGCGTCTGGTGGGAATAGGCCATCCATGAAAACAAATCTTTCAGATACTCCCTAGACAGGACCTTTGCTTTCATCTCACAAATTTCAACAGCACTCTGCATGACTGATACAAATGGATGCTTACTGGAGACAAAGAGCTCTCCCACATTGCTTTTACAAGAAATCCCTTTCTTTCCTCACTATTTTGTGGTTTGGACGGGTAGTCAGAATTTTATTGGCAGAGAGGACAAAAAAACCCTGTAGAATGTCAGTGGGAATGAAACAAAAAGGTGTGCCTGGATATTATATTTTAGGCAATACAGATTTTAAATGGAGAAGAACCTAGTTTGTATTTTTAAGCCTCCATCCTGTACAGATTTTAAGGAGGAAAGGGATACTTTTTTTTCTATTAAGGTTTCAAAGCTCATATATAAATCCCCTGAAACTACCATTTTGTATTTATATTTACAGGGATTTTCTACAAATGTAGAAATACACTATTTTCATCCTATTCTCAACCACTCCAAAAAATCACTGCTTTCTTGGGCATAAAATTGACAAAAGCATATTTTCCTGGGCAAATTTTAAATACATGTGTTTTTTCCTGGGGTGCAAAAAAGCCACACACACAACAAAAATAACCCAGAACCTCTCAACAGAATAGATTGAAACCTCCCTAATACAACATAAATAGCATCTCTATGGAAAATATCTCAACAAAACTTGTTACAAAATATTTTGTAAAGTCTCCCTAAGTGAAAATATGAGGATGCACTGATACTTGTACAGTGATTTTGTCACAGAAGAAAACAAGAGCAGCTGAGAAAGTCAAAGCTGACAGAGTCAAAGGATAAGGGTCTCCAGCGAAAATCCAGGTGCACCTTGATTGATATATGTCCAAGAAAAGGCTAAAACTCAGGTTCTTCCTTTCTCCCCGCCACCCCAATAACACACAGCTTAAAAAAGCAAAGAAACATTGACAGGGAAGGGGAGAAAAGGAAATAAGTCACTGTGTTCCTGACCTTCCCCTTTTTCAATAAAGAACCAGCATCCTCTCGACCAGCTGCCAAATGGATATCTGCCAAGGTATCAGTGGAAGAATAGGACACTGAGTGAATTTATTGCAGGAATTTACCCTCTTCCAAAGTGGGAGGAAAAGTAGTTACATACTGTTCTGCAAAGATTATTGCATGGATTTCTTCAAATCCAGAAAAGAATTGCTAACAGACCAAGTGCTGGAGAATATATGAACCTGGTGGCCTGGGTTGACTTGTTCAATCATCAACAATTCAATCATCTTATTAAGGTTAGACTTTTCGATCATCCCTTGCATTCATTTGAAAGCAGCCGCCTGTTCTATCCAAAGTAGCAGCTGCCAAAAAGTGGGCCAGGTAGAACATCTGACAGTGCTTCCTTTAACCAGTTGACCTTGCACCACGTGTGGCTTTATGATTCTCCTTTCACATCAAAATACCTGCAAAAAAGGATTTTTTATTCATTGAAGAGATCAATATACAACGCAGAACAAAGATGCCTGAGCAAGACGAGGCTTTGCCAGCCTGTAAGGTAAGGGTCATCCTGAACTGTCAGATGCAGAGAAACATGGTAAAACAGAAAGAGGAAGTAAACGTATGAAAGGAGGAAGAGCTGTGAACAGCCACCTGAACGGGATGAAGTTGGAGAAAAGGAGAAGTAATAAATCTCACACAGAAGGATCCAACACAAGTAGGCAATGGGTAAAGATGACAGCAGATACTTCAGTTTAAAGGGGTCTAAAGGGGTCTCAAGGGTGTTGGAGTGAAGGACTTAGGACAGGAACGTGTGTCAGTAACTGAGATGAGAAACGCATAGAATGAAAATGTTTACACTGTGGTTAGAAAATGCAAAGAAAATTGTGGTGAGACAAAAATTCAGCACATAGGCTCACTGATGGTGGGCCTTCATCACAGTGATAGTGCAAACCATAAACTATAATGTGCACTGGAGTATGCAATGGCAGATCTGCAGCAATGGGCTCTGCTATGGTGTCATCCAAAAGTTACTAAAACTGCTAAGCTGATCATGGGGCTCCCTTAAATATTTCACCACAGCTTCTTGCCATGCTAGGTGACACACTTCTAAGGTATTTATCTACTTTTTGATGTAACTCAGAAGAAGACCCGACTGTGACTTAAAACGTGCACTTTTGCATGTGTGTTAACAGATTCAGGCAGATGCACTTCTCACCAATTGGGAATATAAAAGCAATGACAGGAAAGTATATTTTGAAAGGTCATTTGGTAGATTTTGACAATCATACTACAGCCTAAATATACACCAAGGCAGGGATTGCCTTATTCACAATAAAGCCACTTTTATTTGTCCTTACTGTGATACTCTGCACTCATACAAAATTTTTTTTTTTACATTTCTTTTTCTCCTTTTTTTAAATTTTTATTAGCCTGTCCTGAAATCTCATACAAACAAAGTTTACAGGCACTTTTCCTGGGACATCCATATATACCTCACACATATTTATATGTCATGCATATTATATGTTATATGAACTTATCCAGGACAAGTTATGGACAGCCATTAAGTGTTTGGGTTATAATTGTAAAGTCATTTAAATTATCAAACTACAAAGCCTTATTACTTGCTGCCAAATAGCTTACCCAGGAACAAAAGAAAACCAATGAAAGAAACCAACCAACCAACAAAAAACTGTAATCAGGTTCATCCAGATGATGTACAGAGCAGAAGAAAAAGAATTCTTCACCAAACTACTTCCAGAAAACTCTTAGGTATGTTATTTAGGATACCTGCAGGTAAAACATTTTCAGAGCTTGGTGAAAAATAGATCTTCAAAATATCTTCAATATTTCATCAAATCTAGTGATTCTGCCATTCTTGGCAGAATCCAAGAGATGTTTTCTCAGTCTGTATCTTGCATTTCTATCCTGTGTAGCCACTTGACCCTGAAGAAGCTTTGTCAGCACCTCTCAGGCATGTTAACCCATAGATAGGTCAACAATTCTTCCTCCGAGAGCTGCATGTCCGTGCGTGTGTATGTGCACATCTGTTTCTCACTCTTATTATCACTTGAGAAGTGTTGACTCTCAAGTGTTTCTGTACTGGGGCATTTTTTGACATAACCACAAGAAACTTTTTGCATGATCTCTGTTGTCCTTACACAGCCATCTGTCACAGAGGAATTCAAGTGTACTAACTCTTTGTAGAACAGTCTTATTATGGAACTAACATGCCTGTAACTGCAATTATACTCATAATGAATCATATGTGTATCCTTTCTTTGTGCACTCAAGCCCAGAATAAGAGTGGCAAGAACGACTCGTGAGTGACAAAGAATATGTTGGCTACCACAGTGCATGGGACTTGAACACCTGAGGCAGACAAATGGCACACTGCCCTGTACTAACTCATTAGTTTTACTCCTTCACCACTTTTGCACAATTTCTCTGTCTGTATTAAAGGAAAAATTAGGCTAGAAGTACTCCACACACGCTTCATATATGAAAGTCTAGATCAATCAGCCTTTCATATATATTGCAGCCTCCATTACAATGGAAACATTAACTTCAGCTTTTGAAGTTTTCCAAGCTTACACAAATTCACAGCAAAATATCCATGCAAAACTCACACACATGTTGCATAGTCTTTCTGTCATATCATATTTCATCTATGATACAGCTAGAAATTCTGTACTTTGAAGATGCAACATTTATTTTTTTGTTGAATAAAAGATTTATAAGTCAATCTCCAGTGTCAGCTCTGCACACTCTGCAGGGAATTCTTCTGAGCTTAATTCTTCAATTGCAGATTATATGAAAATCCTTCAGAGGCAGGTGGCAGCAGAAGGTCACTGAAGAAAAATGTTATAGAAGAAACATCACCCAGAGAGATGTAAAGAAGGCATGCATGGCTTTTTGGTTTTGTGAGTGTATGCTTACCTATACTAAAAATGCTTCAAAAGGAAGCTTGCATAGGCATTGCATGAACATTTGACAGGACACCAGACACTGACGTAATTAATTTTTTCTAGGTCTAGATTCATAAAACCAAGGAAAACAGCTTGCAGATTCAGTAAGAAAACTCAATAGCCAGGCGACATTACAAGAAAATTGGCCACAGTTCCACCCCTGGCATTTTTTTTTCTGTTGCAAAAGCAAGGTAGGAGAAGTTTTAAATTACTTTCAGAGTTGTCATGATAAACTTTCCAAAAGAAGATATCACTATTACCAGCTGATACCTTGCCTATCTTTTTCCATCTCAACAATGCTCCTGAAAATGTCATCTATCTCTCTCCTAAAATGGGTATCCACTCTCCAGAAAACTGATAGAGAATACATATGTCCAACCCACTTTGCATGAAGTATAACCACATACAAAGGATAGAACACTATATTTGTAGATTTCTCTGCGTATTATTTTCTCAATAATGTATTAATTTGAAAATTAGGTATACAAATATGACCCAAATTCAAAATAGAAGACCTTTAACTTCACTTGGCATTTGCCTCCTTCTGAATTTCTGCTTCAACGAGAGACTGTTTCTAGAAGATCATCCTACTGGCTTTGTTTCATGACAAAACATGTTCTTGGTGGCCAGAGACCAAATTATCCTTCAGTTATGATGCCATAAATCTGATGCAGCTTCAGTGAGCACTATGAGGTTAATCTGATATATCCAAAGTACTGGAACAGAATTTAGCTCCCAGACCAAGAATAAAAATGCAGAAAGTTTTAAAAGTTTCTATTAACAAGTGAACTTGAAGACTCTGTCCTATTATCAAATATAGTGTATGGAAAGAAACAGTTCTAAACCACATGGGTTTGGCAAGCAGAAAGGAAAAACATTGCCATTTAGAGAAGGCAGCTGGAAATTATCCGAGTTATGGGTTTCTGTTTACTTCCTTCATGCATCAGTTATGCGCTAGAAATGGACAAATGCTAGCTTATGAGACATGTTCTGCATTGTCAAAGTTGCCCTTCACTCCACTGAAACACTGCTCTGCTGTATCCTGTACCTGGGAGCCACTGCTCGCAAATGGTGTGACACAATGTCCTGAAGGAGGAGGGCAGAATGTTTTAATTGTGGGACAAGATAGGTAGGGTGGCTTTGTAAACAAACAGTGGCAAATTGGTTCGGAAGATGAAACTGGAACCTGTAAATTCCATGCCTAATTCTTTAAGTTTAGCTGGGTCAGTTTAGCTCATAAACATAAGATAGCTCAGTGGCACCAATTTCCCAGGCCAAGTCATCTGAAAGTGATTCAAAATCTATGTTGTTAATTTCAGCAGAAAACTGATCCACTTATTATTAGGAATGGAAACTTCAAAATCATTTTCCAAATTAAGCCACAGAGGATTGCCTGAAACTTTCTTTTTTTCTGCAGAATAACCTGTTTGAGTTACCTGTAGATATTGCACCACGAGAACATGTGACAACACAAAACTACTACTTTTATTGGCCTATTCCCATTCTCACGTTTATTACTGCTGTATAATATATATACTACCCATTCTTTTCTTCTAAATATAGATTATCAAGCTGGAAAGAAGTGTTAAAATATACTCAGAATCCATTAGGTATCCATATATCCAAGGCAGTAGGCATATTATTTTGTTTTGTAAGAACCTCATCTGTGTCTTTTTTTGTGATAACATCATTATTTTTGCAAAGGTTTACTTCAGGAATACTGCCTGCATCTCAGAGCAGCTTTCACACTTTTCATCCTCCCATATCCTATTAATATGGTAATTATTCCAAAGATACTGAGTATGCGAGTAGAAGCTTTTATTTGCTTAAGTATATGATATAAAGTGTAGATAAGTAAACACGTAAACTCAGTCTAAAGAAAAACAGTTTCAAATTACTTGATGTTCTTTACATACGGGAGAACCTAGCAGAAGTGATAACACTCTGGTTTTCCATTAAGTAAAGAAATACTTATTCAAATTTACAAATATAATTATTCATCTGCTTTTCATAAACTTAACGCCTTTCCATTGTGTGTTGATTTACCTCCAGTATTTTACAGCAAGTACCTGACATCTTTCTGCTACAAGATGTGGACTTTTTAGTGCTGAGTGGAAAAAGAGAATTGTAAGACAGGTTATTATTTCACGTTTCTTTTGTTGTTAAAAATAGGATTGTTTTGGATCTATATAATTGGTTGAAGGCAATAGGAGTCACCAAGCCAATCAAAGAAAAATCACAACGAGTTTTCTACCTAATCAGTCGGCCTTTGTTACACAGTTTTATGCACAACATCACATCTAACTAAAATCAGCAGGCTGCAAGAAGAGCAGGGATAAGGTATAGGACTTTAAAGCTGTACTTCAGCCACCAATGCAGCCCTTGCCTCGTAAGTGCCAAAGTTTGGTGCCTTATCATAAACATCACGCTTCTTCCAAAATCAAATACTACTTATTGGGACACAGTTAGTACTTTAATGCATAAGGTATCACCAATTAAAAGGACACTAAAGAGTCACAGTTCGATAAGGCAAACAATGTATGATATAATGTCCATGCAAGGGCACAACAGCTCTCCCAGTTTGTATCTAATGTGTCACAAAACTACCATCTAACAGAAAAGTGGTGCGTGATTAGCACAGCCAGACAACCTTTGTCTTGGATTTGTTAGGATTTCCTAAGAGAGACCAGAAGGGGTATTCAGTGAGATAAACCTTGGTGTGCTGCAGCATCCAAGATACAATGTCCACAAGAATGGAACTTTTCTACTGCCTAAATCTCAGTTCTGACAGGTATTACAGAACGTGTATTTGCAAAAGTGACAGTACTAATAATCACAACTTACAGGCTGCTTACTGGAGCACAACACACACTTACTGTGTTCATCTTTGAACCCAGACAGCTCAGCAATGAAGCTGCCACAGAGGACAGACGGGCTCTACGTGGTCTTATTGAAGTGAAGACACCAATGTCCAGCACCACCTCCTCTCACACCATGGCAATCGTACTGTGCATCCAGAGGAAAAAAATATTGGTATGTAGAAGTTTCTCTGCTCACAAGAAAAGAGGACCTCATTCTTTCCCACACGATTTGTAAGACATTCCTATTGAAAACACTCAATTCTGTTGTGCATAGCACTGAGAGAGTGCTATGTCACAAAAAGACACCACTGCAAGGGTGTGGAATCTGCATCTGCAAGCACAAGTACGCCTTAGTCAAGCCTGGGCAGCAAAGAAATGCTTAAGTTTGCATATCTTTAGAATACCTACCTACCTACATGCATACAACACAGATTTCTGTTCACTACTGTTAAACAAGCCAGTATCAATTTGCTACAAAATCAGAAGCCAGAGGAGTTTGAATTAGTTTTACACATTAAGAATATTCTTTACACTCCTGCAATCTAAAAGAAGAAAGGTTTTTAACAGTCTTTTAGCTTGCAGGACATAGACTCAGCTTTTCCATTTATTACCTAGAGCAGCACAACAGTGGCAAAAAGTTGGCAGCAGAAGGAAAAGAAACAAGGATCATAGAGACAGTGGTAGTAAGTGAAACTATAACCTTTTCATCACAGAAAAATAAAATCAAAATAATTTGGTGGATAACAAGATTTAGAGACTTTAATACCCAATGCTTTTTTAGGTCCAGGAAATCCATGTAAGTGAATCTTAACTATTTTAAATGGCGCTGCAATGGAAAACAGTACCTTTTTTTCAATAGTGACTTCTAAGCCTTAGATTATATTTGAAGTGAGTCTTTTCATTCTCTTTTCTTTTTGCAGTGAGAGGAAGCCATGGGTACTGTTTGGGTGAAATGAAGATGCAAGTTAAAATTACAGAATGTGATTGACCTATGTTTATCAAACACACTCCAAAAATGTTTCAAACCAAATAATTCTGTAAATAAATATAATCTCCAGATAATTTCCCATGCTATATGGTTTATTTTTATGTAAGATGTGTTTGTTGTTGACAAGCTGTAAGCAAATAAATAAGCTACAAAGGTATTTGTTCTGTACCAATGGATGGATGAATGTACCTCTTGAATCTCATTTCACTTGAAAAAATGGGGCAACAAACACAACTGGGATGTGCACTATGCTCAAATATAGTCCTGAAATTCCAGAACAAGATGCTTTAATAGCATAGAAAGCTCAAGTTCTCTATTCAGCAGCATTAAGGTGATGTGTGAGTAGGAGGAACAAAAGAAAGTACACAACAAAAGGAACGATGACACCGACCAGTCCAATAATTGGCACTCTAGCATCTTTCCTGGAAAATTTGTCTGTACAGCATTCACGTCTCTTTTTATTTGGTTACTGCAAATGTTCTCAAAGTTGCCTTTAATGGCATCAGTGTTTGTTCAAACAATTCATGCCTCATTAGCGCCCTTCTGCAGCTTTAACAGGTCTAAATTATAGCATTTCTCCTTTCTGTGGGACCAGGGTTTACAGGAAATGGCAACCGTGCAGCTGAAAGTGCTTTCCACGACAGGCTCCTTGAATCTGTGCTCATTAAAGTCTGGCATTTGGTCACTCACTCGCCTTTTTGACCATAATACTTTATTTAGTAAGGTCATCAGAGGGAAATGACAGTAATAGTCTATGATAGTTTCTAATTGTCTCTAACAAGTATACAGCTTTCTCCTACTAGGAAAAAAGTGTCTGCCAATTGCTGCATAGACCCTTTTCCTTAATTTGGTTTGACTTTTTGGCATACACAGCAAGCACTAGTAGCATCCTCAGGGTCACTGTTCACTTCAAAACAACATAAAACCTTACTGCCTTGCAGTCTTCTTGGATCTGATTATATGTTTTGCTCAACACTTTTTGCAGTTGTGTCCATGAACCAGGCTGGTGCTTTTCAAAGAAAACTTCTGTCAGCACCAAGACAGGGACTCTCATATACCAATGATACATACCACAATATATCGAGTAGAGGCTGGAAATGAACAGAACAACTTATCAAGACAGTATTCACTGTTTTCTGCTCCATGTCTCTAAGACAGCTGCCTCCCACAAGTGTGATTGCTCACAAATGCACATTTTCTAGGGCACCTACCAGAATCTCAAGTGACAATTCAAGGGTCCCTCTCCATTTAGCAGAGGCCTATGTCCTATTAATGAATTTGAAAACATGTATAAAAAGAAGGTTTCATCTTTCTCCTCGGTGTGGCAGAAGCCTTGTTGACATCACTTTCTACTTCACCTATGATGCTGAAAGCAATTAGGCTAACACACACCTCTTCCAGGCTTTTCCTACCTGTAAGATTGCTGTGGAAGTTTGGCATTTACGATTCTGCACTCTATTCAGCCTTCATATTCTTGGAAGGAGGTCTGCCCTGTTGGTTCCATGTACCATATTTTCAGACATTCTGATCATTTACACTCTTTGCAAGAATAAGCTCACATCAGTGACCCAATGAATTACTGTACCTACTACTAAATATAAAATCACTTTTAGTACCAACATTTTCAACAGCAAATTTATGCACTAGTTCAACTTAAACATAACTTTAGCTTCCAGATTGAAGCATGGTCCTCATCTACTCTAACGCTGTCCATTGCTACCATTTTACATTAGCTTATATTGATATTTCTCATTCCAGCAAAATCCTGCAAAAGTTATATAATCCTTTTAAACTTTCTTGCATATTTAATGAAATTTTCTTTGTCTTCCTCACTAAACAGGTTGCCAAGTCTTGAAGCAGCCTCCCTGGAAGCTGGTTGAGACATCACCCTGGGAGATACATAAAAGACCTGTAGACAGGGTGCTTTAGGAACATGGCTTAGTGGTGGCCTTGGCAGCTCTAGGCTGAGATTGGACTTGATGATCTGAATGGTCTTTTCCCACCAAAATGATCCCATTATTCTGTCAGTCTAAGTTGTTTTAGGAATTAACCTTCCCTTCCACACAGAAAGGGTAACTCTTCATCTTGCATGAGCTTTAGGCATGAGAAGGGGGTAAGCTTTAGATCTTCAAGTTTCAAAAAATTCATGATCTACTTCCTACCAAAGCAGTTTCCTCTGCTCCAGAAACCATCAGCATCTGCGGTCAAAAAAGTGTCCCAAAAACATACCCCAGGCAACATATATTTTAGAGGGCAAGGGAATACTGGACTTGAGCTCTCATTTACTTATCTACCTGACGGGAGCCTACAAGAAAGATGGAGAAACTTTTTACAAGAGCATGTAGTGACAGGACAAAGGGGAATGGCTTCAAACTGAAAGAGAATAGGTAAGACATTTAGACTTTAGATAAGACATTAGGAAAAAAAATTGACTGTGAGGGTGGTGAGGCACTGGAACGGACTGTCCAGGGAATTTGGATGCCGCATCCCTGGAAGTGCTCAAAACCAGGCTGGATGGAGCTCTGAGCAACGTTTTCTAGTGAAAGATGTCCCTGCCCACAGTAAAGGGTTTGGAGAGAGATGATCTTTAAGGTTCCTTTCAACCCAGGCCATCCTATAATTCCATGATTCTATGATTCTTGGCTCTGGTGTTACATGCTTCTTCCAGTCCCAAGTTCAAAGACTATGGATAAGCTGACACATTGTGAAGTTCCTCTGTATTCTTTGATACGACTGGTGGCAAAAACAGAGATAGAAGATGTTCCTTCCCCTTCTACACGTTTTTGGTTTGTTGTTTTTTTTTTCCCCAGTTAGGAAGAACTGAAAAATTGCCTTAGACCATGACAGTAGTTTTGTTGAAAAGCTAGGATACTGAGCACTTCTATAGAGAATCTACAGGTTTATTGATAGTGTGTGTTGTCTGAATTCCTAGACCATTAGCAGTAATACTGTCAATGTATCAAGCATATGACTGACCAAGATAATCACAGGGAATATTTTGCACAGAAAGCCCCATTTCCCTTGCATTGCACTCTCACAGCAATGCTTTTTAATAATGTAAATACTACAAATTATAGCAATGTCAAAACACAAATATTCCATATTCTGCTCCAAATCTCCAAACTAGCTTTAAAGCCCTGGCAAGAAAATCACCTTTTTTTTTTTTTTTTTTAAATTGTAATCTTCTTTATATTTAAAGATAGCAACATATGAAACAGTCTTGAAAGCACTGGAGCACAAAACCTGAACTTCTGACATGGTCTGCAAAGCCATCCTGTACAAATCAGACCACTGCAGGCAAAGAAACTCCAGTCCAGCCAATCAAAGGCAATCCAGTTTGTTACCCTCATACAAGCTCACTTTACAAAATGAGCCACTTTAGGTAATTGACAGTTGCAAAGGAACTTTCATTAAATTAGTTGAATTTTCAAGGAAGGGTACACATAGGATTTAAACTTATTTTAGACTGCTAATGCTGTTTGAAAGATACTGTTTACTTGAAAGTCTCCTTAATAAAAATTTCCCACCAAAGAGCCATCAGCAGCAAACACAGCATAACAGGTCAGGTAAAAAGATGCATATTTAAAAGCACGTAGTAGTAACCCCAAAGACTGTGTTTCCTGTTACATGACAGATGGAGCCTTTTCTAACCCTAAATCATGGTGTGTGGATGGAGACATTTAACAAAGATCAGTTTCTTGACAGAGTCTTGACAATTCACACACTTACTGCAACAGCTTGTTACCATCGCTGTTAAGAGAGCATTTTTCCATTTATCTTTTCTCACATTCAGTAGCTGGTCACAGGAGTATCTGTGCCTCTAATCTGATCAGCTCAGTGGTGTCTTCTGAAAGTTTCTGTTCTTAAAGTTGCCAATTTACAGCAAGCCTTAGCCCGCAATAAGAAAACAATTAACAAAGTGAAGGTGCTTATAGATCTCTGGAAGCACTGGGGAGGAGAGGAAATGAAACAGCAGATGCTTAAGTTCTGAACTTCCAGAATGCATCCCTGAGCCACTCTGTCTGGCCTCCCGCCTGCACAGAAACACCACATTCAGCTCTGCTGCCTGGTTTGGTTGTGTGCATGAAGGATTAAGCACCACAAACTGCACAAGCCCCTCTCACACAAGACAGAGTCCTGTTCTTTTTATTCACAAGTGGGGTTTTTTGCTTGCTTCTATTATTTTTCCTTTTTTTTTTTTTTTGGTCTACTTTTTAAAAAAATTTTTAGTCTATTCTTTTTGGTATAAGAAACAGAAAAATCCTGTACTACTCATGCACCAGTTTGAAGACAAAAACAGCACCTTGAACATCCCTTTGATAAACTCAGTTGGCTGACTTCCACTTTACTAAAGCAGTTTCGTTGTTCAAAACAGACTTTTTTTAAGGTGACATGTAGAGCAGTACAGGCCAGGTATATTACACTGCCAGACAAGAAAAATCTACCTGAATAAGAATAACAGCCTAATTTTAGTGTGGTGGATGTTTAATTTGGGTTTGGTTTTTGGTGTTTGTTTTTGGTTTTGTTTATTTGGGGGTTTATTTTTATTATTTTTCATTAACACTCTGAACATCAGAAAACAGCTCAGAACCACTGGCTTAAAACAGGAGGATAAACCCAATGTAATTAGATAAATCTAAGTTTTTCTATTTTGAATTGCCTGAGGAGAATTATGAGCTAATGTGAGGACTACTTTTTAGTATGTCGGTGGTTTGGATATTAGCTTATAAAGATTACGTATGTGGACAATGAATCCTCATATTAAAATTTCAAAACCATGCAGGAGATTTTACTTAAAATCAGGAAACCATATTTATTCAACATTGTTTGTGATCCTATGTGCCTCTGTGGAACTGAGTACTTATTAGGGTAAAGTGTGATGTGACAATGGAGTTAATGAGCATATGAAGGTTCTAGTAAAGATTCCAGGTTGTGTTTCTCTGCCATTATGACCTGGACTTTGCTACCTTAGATTTCTTTTTCAGAGATGTGCTGTACAGTTTTCATTGAAAGGCAAAATAATTGACTGTAGCAAGCACTACATAAGGAAGCTGGCAAAAAAACTTGCAGCTCCAGACAGGAACTGGATTACTTGGGCCTGGAAGCTACATGGACCTGGCAATGCCTGGAAACCCTGAGTCCTTAGGGCCTCATGATTGCAGCCATAGGACTCCAGCTGTTTCCAGTACAAGGTCTCTGAGCTTGCATCAGTGGTGACACAAGCTCAATGTCAGTATCTAAATGCTCTGATGCTTTGAGATGTTGCCAAACACTGGAGGAAGAATGATAGCACAAGTTGATATTTCTTACTGCTGAGTGTCCAAAATCCAGTGAAACTGAACTCTGGGGTAGAAACCACAAGGAAACATTTCTCTGTTTCACAGCTCTTCTTCCTTTTATGAAAGCTCTTCTACCTCTTCTTCTTTTTATGAAAACCATGGGATTTCATAAAAGTGTTCATGAAGCAGTGACTACAAATATTTCTATTAAGATTGTTTCTGCTTTTATAATACAGTGAGCCAGGAACCACAGAGATCACTACCAGCTGCCCCCCATGTTTATTCCTCGCCCCCCACCCCAGTTTATTCACCACTAGGAGGTAGCAACTGATGTAACATTACTCAAGAAAAGCAAATTTTCACTCTGAGAAAGTGTGAAGATTGGAAATTTAAGTACTCAAATGACGACCTCTTATTTATTCTGTAATTATGCACAGTTGCCTCCAATACCCTATTTTGATGCTGTTGTTGTTGTTGTTAACAATATGGCTCAATCTGTCTTTCCCTCACCAGACATTTAGGGGTGCTGGCCTGATAGCAACCTTGGAAATTTTATTCCAGTTTCCAAATGCAAATTGGCTAAACTGATAAGACCTTTTTGCTGCTTGAGGAGTTGTGAAAACCTTGTGAACCTATATTCAAGCTAAAAATACTGACTTGACTCATGAAATCGCATATCCCCAGGCCTTATGATGATCTTTTTTTCTGCCCTCTGCCTCATATGACTCTCAAGGGTGTAACAATCAGATGTCTTAATCCATGATTACACTTCAGTTTGAGAGCCAACCTAGCCATAGAAAGTGTCTCCTGGTTTTGGCTGGGACAGAAATTTTTCTTCTTAGTGCCAGGCACAGTGCTGTGTTTTGGATTTGGTATGAGGATAATGCTGATTACTCGCTGATATCTTGGTTGTGAGTCAAGGACTGTTCAGTGCCTCATGCTCTGCCTGCGAGCACATGCACAAGAAGCTGTGAGGGAGCACAGCCAGGACAGCTGACCTGAACTGGCCAAAGGGATATTCCACACCACAGAACATCGTGTCTAGTATATAAACTGAGGGGAGTTGGCCAGGGGCTACAAATTGCTGCTTGGGGATGGGCTGGACATCAGGCAGCAGGTGGTGAACAATTGTTCTGTGCAACACTTGTCTTTCTTGGGGTTTATTACTCTCTCATTCTCCTTTACATTGTCGTTATTGTTGTTGCTGCTATTATTATTATTGTTATTATTGTTATTATTGTTGTTGCTATTATTATTATCATCACTATGGTAACAATAATAACAATTAGTTAGTTAATTAGTTAATGTTTGTTTCAATTATTAAATGCTTCTTATCTCAACCCACAAGGTTTGCCTTTTCTTTCCGATTCTCTTCCCCCTGGGAGATTGGTGGGGAGGGCAGTGAGCACCTGCATGGTACCTAGTTGCCAGCTGGAGTTAAACCTCAACAGAAAGAAATAACTGGAAGCTGGGAAAAGGGTGTCCTGTCTCGGTTTCTTCAGATAAAGAAGGGATGGGATTATTCCCTGACAGATCCAGACAGAAAGAACTGGAGAACTGAGAAGCACTTCCCAGTTCCTGGAGAAGAGGTAAAGGGATTACAGTCCTAGCAAAAATTACCTTCATTTAGCTACAGGATTGGCCAAAACAAAAAAATATCCAACTGACTGAAACACATACAGATGTGTTATGATTCAGTAACGGTCCACAGAAGGACACAATGCTTCTAGAATCTCTGATCATACCCCAAAAATTCTGCAGATGGATAAGGAAATCAGCCAGGAAAAGTCAGCTTCCCATAGCTCTCACTTCTAGCATCTCTTTTGCCCAACTGAAATTAGAGGACATTTGTATGAAGTCCTTACAAATATTATATGTTGCCTATTTCAACTTGCACATGTCCCCAAATACCAAAATGTTCTCAGGGTCGATGCAGTAACAACTGTTGTGTTTACGCTGGTGGAGTATCTTCACAGTTCAGCACTGACTCAGCATTAAACACTTTTAATGGAGATAACCAAGAGACAGAAGGAGAGAGACATCTGCCAAAGAGGCTAAAATCTAATCACTTCTATCCTCAGCCCAAGTATGTTCAGACTCTATACATGTAATCCAGATGTCATCTGGAGAGTATTTCATAGGGTTGCTACTAGACTTACTCAGAATTAAAATGCTAGGCTTTTTGCAGTCATGGCTTGTGCTTCACATGTAAGCGTACAGCATAATTTCTCCAAAGAGTTTCAAGAGGAAAACTAATAAAAGAATCTATTGTATTTACTGGGGACAGAATGGTATTTTCTGGATTTGGCATGGATGTGGG
Source organism: Melanocharis versteri (assembly GCA_013397845.1). Lineage (NCBI taxonomy): Eukaryota > Metazoa > Chordata > Aves > Passeriformes > Melanocharitidae > Melanocharis > Melanocharis versteri. The sequence goes on from VZTG01006518.1 coordinate 334,195, forward strand.
AATCAAAATCTTGCTCTTAAACACACAACTTTACAATCATGAATGTAACGTGAAAACCTTAAAGAAACCCTGCAGAAATTCATAGACACTCCTGACAGTGCATTCCCATGCAGTGCTCCTCTTCTTTGCCCACAAGTCTTCCCCCAAGGAAGTCCTTACCAGCAGTTACTTTCTGAATTTACTACCTGAGACTACACAGCTGCTGAACTTCCCTGATCTTCACATCCTTCCACCTTTTTATTCTTTTAGATCTTTCATGTTACACATCTCAACAGGGAGACAGAAAGGCAATTTTTGCAGTTAGAAGTTCCAGTGGCTAATGCACATGAAAGCAGGGAAGTTTAACTATATTGCTGTTGAATTCATTTTTTGATTAAATATCATGAATGGAAGATGAACACATTCAAATGTTAATAAAATACTGCTTCTCTCACAGTCATCCCCATCTAATAGAGGTCGTTTGATCTGTTTACAAAACAAATGATATTATTTTACACCCTTGGGTAGCATTTTAGTCATAGGAGGCAATTTCATTCTAATTTAATAGAGAAAAGGTATGCCTAACTTAAATACCCATGAAACTCACTCTTGAGCTTCAAGTAAATTGCATATTGTGAAGGGACGTAAACACGCCTGTGCTTGTTAACCTGTTAAAATTAATTTAAATGAATTTATTTAACTTTATATAAAGTTTAAACTTTATTTACTGTACACAATTTTATCCATTTTCCAAGGATTCCTTAACAGATGCTCAGTTCTAATGACTATTTTTAATATCTGTTTCAGAGGAAGTGAAACATGTAGCATTCCTGATAAAACCCACAAATGTGGCCACCCCTATGAAAGTAACTGCAACTCTCATTTATCACTAAAGAATCCTACACCAACTCAGTGTTTCTACCTTTAAGTTCAGCTATTGAGCTCCATTATTATATAATTACCCATTGAATTCTACATTTATTCACGAATCTCCTCAACTCTGTAATGTGTTTCATTCCTAATTGCTTGTTTGAAAGCAGTAGTTACAGAGACACTTTGAGATAATGGCCTGCTTATACTAAATGCTACATACACCTCAAGAGATGTCTGAACCTAAAGAATTTATAGACCCGATGACAGGTTTTTCCAAGGAGAGTCAAGGCACCGTAGAGAAGCTGCCATGATGGAGAGTGTGATCAGAAAACGGCCTAACCTTTATTAGTGAATGCACTTCGCTCTCTGTATGTTCCTAGGAACGTCAGATAAGTAGCTTCTTTCATAACTGCACTATTATATACCCAGCAGAACATCTAAAAGCACTCTGCAAACTTCCTGATTCCCCTGGAGAGTAGTCTGATGCATAAAGGCACCAAAAGTTACCCAACACAGTTGGTCAAAGCCAGTCAAACTGGCAGCACTAAAGCCCTCTATTTCCTTGGTGAAAAACCACTATCTCAAACGAAGAAATTCCCCCTGAGGAATATACTACCTTTGTCTACAAGGCAGGTGTTGTAAGCACAACAAAACAACAGTGGAGTAAGTTAGTTAAGCAAGTATTCAGGCTGCCTCATGTTTGCCTTCTTTCTATAGAGAGAAGCTGGTATTTCCAATCAGGTCTTAAAACTGACTTATCTGGTAAAGTTTTATCATGCTAGCTGATAGAGAACAAAACATTTACCACCATCTACCTTTTATAGCTTCTTTTGGAGACTACAGAGAGCAGAGGTTAATACTAAATAGGTAAATTATTTTTAGAGAAGAAGCTCTCTGCTTTGACTTCATTTGAGTCACTACGTAGTCAAAAAAGGCTCTTACCAGAGTGCTTGGAGTCAGCTTCCATAGACCAGCTGCCATTTCTACATGTGAAAAATATGATTTTCTTTGTCTTTTTGTAGGTTCTTCTTCATGCCTATAGTGCAAGAATGAGTAATGCATCCTGGCCAGCTGCAGGCAGCTTGACATCCATTTACCACAGATACACATTCAACTTTCCACCAGCACAGAGAGCTGTCATTAGCAACACAGTGACTTCAATTTTCCTCTGTGCTAACTGTGAAAATTCATACTTATAAAAATATCTCAAGCCAGGAACAAAACAGACGTAATTACAAGTAAGTGACTGCTTCTCTCTGCATGTGTGCACACTGGTTTAAAAGAAAATATTTTTTACTGCTTCTAGCAGGCCAAAAATTATGACTTTGGTCATGATGAATTTGAAATTTTTACCTTCCTTGAAAAAACGCATAATAGGCCACAGATATCAAACTTGAACATAATGACATTATTAAGGCCTATGCATGCCTATGGAGCACAAAAAATTGTGTAGAATAAACAAGTGACATTGAGTGCAAGTACTATACTTTAACACAGGCTTCTATTCCTAGTTCGCCATCTTTGCTAAGAAGCTGATAATTAACATGGGTGTAATGTAGAGCTAATGAAGACAGTTGTTTCAATTAATAGCACTCAGGGTATGAGATGGGATGCGTGCTATGTGAAATTAGTTTTGGAGATCTGATTTATCCAGTAGCTTTTCTTCCTTCCTGTGTAGTCAAACATAATACACAAATTTACACGTAAAGTCAATGCATTGTGGAACAACCCTACATTTTACTGAGCAGTTTTTTGCAATCCACTTCTCTCTACCTTTAAATGTATCTTGTTTGCTCTTATAATATAACTTGAATATTTTTTATTCATTTAAAATACCATACACATACTGATATCACAAAGAAGATTCACATTATGCTTTTTAACAGCAACATTTTCTCTTGTCCTCTTCCAAGGTCTCTCACTAGTGACTAATAACATCTCAACATTATTAAACATCACAATGCTATTAAATAAATGTACTTTTTAAACATACAAAATTAATTTCTTGAAAGTGATAGATTACTAATTATCAGTAATTGGATTACTAATTATTCAGAAGGGGAAAAAACAAGATGCATGTCTCCTTTCACTGATGTTAATGGAATGAATTCTCATTTAAAAAGAAAATTTGTATCTTCCTACTTAAGGCAGTTTATATATCTGTCTTCTGTTAGAGTTTTTTTCCCTTCCAACTTCATTTAGATCACTAAGTGTTAGATAACTAGTTGCTAAATTTTGGATTGGTTTGTCTGTGTTTTTTTAATGGGGACCTAAAAGACAATACTATCTTTAGGGATTCGATTAACTTGTTTTGATACTTCCAATCACTGTCTCACCTTTGTTAGACTAAGGTCATAAAATCCTGTAAAATTTAAAACAGCTTAGCAGGAAGAAAATTACTTCTTGCTGGTTTGACCAAGTGGGACCAGGGTACTTTGTCATAACCTCCAGAGAGATCAAAAGCAAGAGTTCAATGTCACAAATCAAATACAAGCTATGGTTTTCACATTCTTCTTGATTCGTGAATTCGCACTGCACTTTTCACTCATCTTCACAAATCCATAAACAAAAAACGTCTTCAGACGTCCTGTGCGGGGGGAAGGCAGCGCAGACTAACCCATCCTGCCACCTCCTGGCTGCGCAGCTCCTTCCAGGCAGCTCTGGCCTCAGACTCCCTCTCCGCATGCAGCTGGGACGTCACCCACGTCAGGGCTTAGCAACGACTTAGTTACACGCAAATGAAACTCCACACGCTATTCATGGAGCATCCCTTGAAAGTGACATTGATTTTGTCCTAACGAGTCCTCCAAAAAAAAAAAAAGGATGACAGAGAGGCAGCCAGCAAGCCAGAGGCAAGTGCTCCCTCACTACTCAGGGAGAATAAAAGTCGTTTTCAGTTTTCCTGGTGCTGTAATGGCACACGGAGTCCAAAAGAAGCAGTGTTTGAACCGCTGCTCTTGTCTCTTTTTGAAGCACTTCAGCGGGTAGGAAAGGTGGTCTCAGGAGAGCAAGGGCCACAATCCTGCTTAGGACTGCGGCCAGCTGAGGTTTGCTAATTTTGATAAGAACACGGGAGTGTGCGAACACACTGACTTTTGTGCATCTTCTTAAAAGAACAGAAAATGGCATTATTCTCTCTCTTTAAACCTCTATTTGTGCTAATTCATTTTTCTGTGCCACATAGTTTTGGGAAAACACAAAAAATTGGAACAAGGTTAAGCATTATTCTCTATTTGAGGTCCTGTGCTGATGAAAAACTCTTTCTGAAGTAAAGGTAGAATCCATCAGACTTATGACTTTCACTACCGACAGCACACTTGAAATTTCCTGAGTTTTTATGCATTCCATAAAAATCTAAGAATGTTTTCTCAGGTTGCTTTTCTGATAGCCCATAAAGGTATATAATGACTAGTGTATTAGCAAGTTGCTATCCTTTTATATATACGAAAAAGTAATGTGAATAGGAGAACTACTGGGTCTTCTGCTTTTATCTTGTGTACTGCAAGGAAATTCTACCAGGACAGAGAAAGATCAAGAGAGAGCCCTTAGTTTTTAATTTTAAATTTAAATTATATTGTACAGATGAAATAGAATGATATTAATTACCTTTAAAAATAGGTTCACATGGACATAATAATATATGCTGCACAATACAGAACTACCAAAAAATGCCCTACTTATGATGTATAGTTGAAATTCCTTCCATCTGTAGTCCTCTGAATAAAATCAAGATTATAGAGAATGTTTACAAAGCAATTGTTCATCATAGCTTGGATAAAACCATTTAAAGGAAAGTAGCATCAGAAGTTCTTTGCCTCATACTGAAGGTCTAAAAATGTAGAGAGGGTAAAAGCTATCAAATTTTATTATTCGACACAAAATAATTATAAAAAGTGTAATTTCCTGCTAAGTATCTTCATTTAAATCACACAGCAGAGTATTTCTGGTTTCACCACTTCACGCTCATTCTCTGAGAATAACAGATATTGTTGTATATATAAAATTGTCCCTTCTCTTTTGAATGTAGAAAAAATGTATCTCCATTACTATTCATCTTCCTAAACTCTTTTTCTTCTGTTAAAGAAAATATCGATTGAGTTAAATGCATTTTTTTGCTCCTGCATGTTTCCTCTATCCTCTTTAACTTGAGAACTGCTCATGTTCTCATTTTGTGCAAGGCCACAAGTGCCACAAGCTGTAGCAGAGAAAGAAGACAATCACCTCCAAAGGACAATACCTTGACAACTGCAGCATCATTTGACAAACTCAGTGCTTTTCATAATTTAGTCAGGTGGCTGTGCTGAATACCTGTTGACAAAAAAACAACTAAGATATCTATGCCCTCTAGAATCAGTTAGTAATAACTGAAACTTTGGAAAAGGAAAAAATGTTATTAATACAAACAATTGACTAACAATTGCATGGGTTTAGTTCGTGGTTTTCAGAATGCTGGAGTTTTCATAATATAATTTAAAGGGTGTCAAATTTGTCATAATTTACAAAAATGAGTTTGTATATGCCATGTAGCAATCCATAAGAGTGTACTTTCTAAAGGGTCTGTGAGTCCCTTTGAATTTATAAAAAACGTGAAAAGCACTGGCTAGATAAATCCACTGCTTTCAGTAATTCATATTACAATATATTTATCTAGTTATATTTCTGTCATGGAGCAAACATGGGAAACCTCCAATAAATTCTGATTGTTCCATATCAATTAAAACACATAATTGAAAAAAAGGATGAAGAAATGCCAGGTCATGGAGTTAACAGATTGTTACATTTTATTGTGGTTAATCAGATTATTGCAGACCATAAATATTCATTATAAAAGTGACCCTGTTTTGAAGTGCAGTTACAGGTACAAAGTGACTAAATATGTGGATTTGTATGGTCATTGTTAGCATTGACACTTTTGGCAGGTCTGTCTGAAGTAGGATTTGACAAACTTGTGTTTACAAACTCAGTTGCAATAGTTATACAAGTTCCCTTTATTAAAAAATTTTCTGTTTTACCCATAACTTCAGTCCATATGTGGCTGTATCAGAAACAATCTAGAAACATATCATTTGTGAAATAAAAAATGTATTAAACTCTACTATTCCTCTCCCTTGAGGTCTCCATGACTTATTAAAACACTTGCTCTGATTCTAAAACACTAAATATTGAGTTATTTGGGAATGAACTTCACAGGTGCCTTTATGTTATCTTCCTTTGGACAGAGAAGGGCTATGGATGTCATCCATCTGGACTTCTGTAGGGCTTTTGACATGCTTCCACAACATCCTTCTCTCTAAATTGGAGGGAAAAGGATTTGACGAGTGGACCATGGTGGATAAGGAATTGCCTGGATGGCTGCATCCAGAGGGTGCTGTTCAACAGCTCAGTGGCCAGATGGTGAGCAGTGATGAGTGGTGTCCCTCAGGGGTCCATACTGGGGCCAGTTCCATCTAGCATCTTCATCGATGATACAATGGCATCAAATGCACCCTCTGCAAATTTGCAGATGACACCAAGCTGAGTGGTGCTGTTGGCACTCCTGAAGGATGGGATGCCATCCAGAGAGACCTGGGCAAGCTGGAGGACTAGAATCTCCTGAGGTACAAGACCAAGTTCAAGGTGCTACACCTGAGTTGAGGCAACCCCCTGTATCAACACAGGACCAGGGATGAAGAGACCAAGAGCAGTCCTGTGAAAAGGACTTGGAGGTGAAATGTAAAAGCTTCAGCATTAAGTCTCATTGTTAGATGTTGTGTACCTATCATACACAAGCAATCCTTTCCTTTACAACTGCTCAGCTATCTGCAGATGCACAAAATCTTTCACCATTAATATGCAGCTACAGTACATCAGTTAAAAAAAAATCCTGGCATAAATACTGTAAACCATAAACACTTATGAATAATTCTGAAGATTGAAGAGTTTATATGCAACAAGAAATGCTAATTGCTCCATTTTTAAATGAAGATATTTCCTAAGATACTGATTTCTAGGTTTTAGTGCTTCTTTCATTCTACTGTTGACATGTTAGAGGCAGCATCATGTAATTTAATCTGATGTGCACATAACACAAGTTTAGGCCAGAATATGCTGCTTGTGGGAACTTTAAAAGGCAGAAATGGTGATCCATGGGGAAACAATGTGGGTAAGATTGTGGTGCACAACACTTTACTTTGCATTTCAGACAGGTTATTTTCCCCCAGATTTTAAAAATATTGTGGCCAAAAAAGTGCATTGCTAATAAATGCCCCCAACAACAAATATAAAATTTGCCCATAATGTAACTCAAGCAGAGAACATCAAGAAACACAACTTTTGAAGCTTCATAACCCTCTGCTAGCTTGGGAAGCTGCTTTACAGGACTGCTGCCTTCTGTCTGTACTTAACATGTATCATAAACAGTACTGTTACATAATTCTGCTTTCAGGTAGCTGTGGGAAGCTCACCGATTTTCTTTTTTAAGATACAAATCCACAGCAGGTCACAGAGCCTTTATTAGTCTTAGAGATAGAAGTCTAAAGTTTCTAAGTTCTGCGAACTCTTTGAATCAGGACCAGCCCAGAATGGAGGCTCTTGCAGGTGGTTTCTCTCTTAAAAGGGATTGTAACAGACTGAGTAAAAAATACACATACACAAATTTTACTGGCAGTTCATGGAAACACAGGAGTTTGAGACTGGTCTGCCAATGTCTATTTCTTGCATACTGCTCTTCAGGGCTTCACAAAGTTGTCTCCAGTTCACCTAAACAAAACTTCCAGAATACTTTGTAATGACAGTGATTTTAGGACAGTGGCAATATTCTTGAGGTCTCCTGTTCTGTTCCAGTGATAGGTTTTGTAGTATTTCACAAACAGGATGTGGCAAGACACACTTGTCGTCTCTGCTCTACAAGCACCATTTTTGTAAATCCTTCTGTTTTAGAGAGGTTTTTTGATTACAGAGGACCAGATGTAAACATTACCCATTTTTTCCCCAGTAGCTGCCAGAAAGCTTTGATTACAGCTTTATACCACAAGTTCTGCTTCTTCCACATCCTACGGTACCAACCGAGGCAGCAAAAAGATGATTTAAATAACTCAAACAATGCAAAATGCCATCCCATATTTTCCTCAAGAATACGGTACAAACAATCTCAAGAATACCAAGAGAACAAGAGCGATTACTTGAATGTCAGTAACAGGAAATGATAAAATGACTAAATATTAAACTTCAACTAGATCTGCAATGATCTCCCTCCTCTTACTCAAGAGAAAATCCACATCACCTACCCTTGAATCTTCATGGTCTTTCAACCAATACTGAACCAAAATCTCCTCTCAGTATTCAATTCATATAAAGAATAAATATATCTTATGTGAGAAGTTTGTCTTCAACATCCAGTTATCCTTCCCAAGCTGAGTAAAGATAACTTCAAAGAATTTAAAGGCATTAAACAAACTGGAATGTTATTTACCTATTCTAGGGTAAAGTGCATCCACATGCACCCTCTTTTAAAGAGAATATTTTTCTTTATCCCCTATGTAACAGAAAAAGAGCATTAAATATCTTGATGTAGAAATAATTATAGTTATGGCCAACAATCGAACTGCCTCTGCTACTACAAAGCACCGTAATGGAACCTGTTGGCTTCATGATTTATGAGTAAAAACCACTAAGCTTTTCAAATGCATTTGGAAACAGAACAAGAATGGAGCTTTCAGACTCTTTGCATCTAATCCTATGCCATTGTTTATGAAAAGCATTACTCACTTCCTGATCTGTATTTCCAGTACAGCTTCTAATCAGTCCATGAATACATATATAAACTTGTCCATCATCTGTATGGAAATGTTTTCTGCAACAGCATCTTATAAAAAAAACCTCAAACCAACAGCTAACCAATCAACCATACATATTTAAAGCAGCAGCTGAGACTTCTTAAGCATTTAAGAAAAGAAATTGCAGAAAAGGCACAAACATTACCACTTTCCTGGAGACTAAAAGCAAAAATACCATGCACTGTTAGTTTATCAGTTTACCTAATATACTTGCAAGGAATATTTTGAGATTACATTGTAAGGATCAACCATCTTAAACCAACATGGTAATTGAAATTTCTCTGTCAAGAAATTTTCATCTACAAACTTCTTCCCAATTTACATTCTTGCAGTGGAGAAATAATGAATTGGTCTGTAAAACAGAGCAACAGAAGATGGAGATGGTTTTAAATTGCCACATTATGTATGATTTCTCTTCTTGCAGGCTGCTCAAGCCATTCCAATGACTAAAGTACTGGAAGAAAAATATTTCCACATGTATAGTTTCCCCACATTACCTTAAACAATGTTTTTTTCCTCAGCATGAAATCAGCAAAAGCTGATCACATATGTTGTTTTGATGTTGTACTTAGGCTGATCAGATACTTTTTATTTCTAGATATTATTAAGGGTCCAAATATTGTTTAAACATATTTTTATGTGTAAAAAACATATGCATAATTTCAGTGAATTTTTATAGAAATCTTAGTTTAAAGGGTTTTAAATTCTATAAACTATTTTACTCCATCTTTAATTACTTTCTACTAATATATAAAGGGACAAGAAGTTTCTAGCATTATAGTTTACAAATATATTCCTTAAGGAACCTCACAACTTTCCTTCATAAACTTAGCCCCAGTTGACAACAGGAAAAAACCTCACAATAACTATGACAATCTCACTGTTTAATTTAATGAAAAGACTGCATGCTTGAAACACAGGAGCACACATGCAAAAAATCAGTAAGTTCCACTTCAGATAAAAATAATTCCTTTCTTTAGTTCTGTGTCCTAAATTCTACTTTGATCCAGAAGACCAAAAGTAATTTTAAAAAAATCTTGAATAGAGAGCTGATGCTATCTCCTGTTTTATTCCCTTTTCCTATCTAAAAATAAATATGATTTATCTTTTGTGTCACACATCCTTGTTGCTATACACAGGAAATTAGCCTCCCTTGGAATTCATATTAGAGAGTTATCAGAAACCCGAGTTCAGACACATCAGTAGATTACATCTCAAACCACACTGAGACGGACATGGGATGAAGAATGACAAAATGGATCAAGTTTCTTGATTAGGTTGCAAACTACTTACAACATTTCAAAAGGCATATTTCCCTAATGTGTGAAATAAGTTACAGTAATAGTTTAATTTAGAAAAGTCGGCAACTGTTCCTGGCCAAAAGCACTTTCCTTTTTTTCTCATCTGTGGAAATATCTTTGGTGACTAAACTAAATGCTAAGAAGAGGTGTCTAAAGCCCCTGAACTGCCAGCAGTTCTCCATGGATGGAAGTGGGCCCCACAGAGCCCTCATGGTCCTAACCCACCCATCCTATCCCCTCACAAAACGTCTTCAGATACCAATTATGGTGCATGGTGATTTTTTTTTCTAGTTGACAGCTGAGAAAAACACTGTGCTGGTAACACTGGCATGTTTTCTTGGTTAATATAAGACCTGTCCAGGGAAGGAGCAGAAAACAGGCTACCTCATAATTTCTGAAGCAGAATAATTCCTGAAAGAGAAGCCAACTATTCTCATCTTAGTATTACAAGTTTTATTTTCAAAGGACTACCAGAGAAACAGCACAAAGCCACTGCACATATTTAAGACCCACAGATCATAAGCAGGGTTGCAAGCTTCTAAATGGGTGCCTCTGGCATTCCAGCACTTGAGGTGGGAAATATAATACCTAAACCAGTCAGACTCACGGGTTTTTGGTGTTGGTTTCTTTTTCTCTTGTTATCTTTTAAAGTCACTGTTTTTCTGCAGTGAGGCAAATAAAGAGATACTTATTTTCCTCTGTATAAATAGAGATATTCCTACATTAACATGAAGATATTCCTACATTAACATGAATTTTCAGCAGAAAAAGACAGTAGGAGTACGATCTTGCCTAAGATATTTTCTTCCCTTTGCCACTCTCTGTAGGTGAGCTTTTAAAAAATGCTAGTAAAATTTCTTGTTTGTCTACACAAGAGAACACAAAGCCCCTGACTACAGAACTGGAAACACTCTAAATGCTGTGGTAAGAAAACTGGAACACAGCAGATATCTCACAACTTTATAAGAGCCTCGTATCTGGAGGGCACTGGTCTTCAAAACACAGTTCATTTGAAAAGATTCATGTATTTCCTACATAAAAACCTTAATGTATATTCAATTTCAAGCCACTTAATGCCTGAAGCAAACCACAACTTCAAAAAAGGTAGTATGTGCTACAGTATGATATTCACCTGCATTGTGTCTGGCTGAGCTGGAGTTCATTTCCCCCACAGCAGCCCTCGCCTTGCTGCTCTTTGCATTGGTAGTTGGAAAGGTGTTGCTAACACACCAGTGTTGTGGTATTGCTGAGCAGTGCTGGCACAGCCTCAGCGCTGTCTCTCCAACATTCCACCCATCACTAGGATGGGGTGGGCAAGATCCTGGGAGGGGACACAACCAGGCCAGCTGACCCAAACCGACCAAAGCAATATTCCACACCATATGAATTCAGCTCAGATGTAAAAGCTGGGGATATAGAAGGCATTCCTTGTTTACAAGGCATGTCTTCCAGAGCAACCACTACTCATGCTGAAGCCCTGTTTCCGAGGGGAAAGTGTCAGGTGGAAGTGGTCAGACTTCCACCACTTGCTGATGGTTAAGTGTGGCGGTGGCCCAGCCTGCCTTCAGTTTTAAGATTAATGATATTAATTGGAAAGACTATCCCTCTAGGGATAGCGACAGTGAAGGTGAGGCTGAGGGCCAAGCCACACCCTGAGAGTGTCACTCTAGGGAAAGCTCCTCCCCTGGTTCTGCCCCAGTTATGTTTATGCATGTTTTTCCAGAAAGTGCTGTTAGGTTCAGTTCCCCATTGGTTGCTGTATTAAGTTCCTCCCCTACTATTCTCCCATTGGTTATGTGTCATCCCTTGTCAATTCCACAATTGGTGGACCCCTTTTCTCCTCTCCTTTTTCTTCCTATATAAAACCCCTTGTCACCCTTGCTCCCTGCTCATTGTTGGCACCCCTTCTGATTCCTGTGTTCCTCTGTCCCGCCTGGTGGGGAATAAAGGATTGGGATTTCGCCACACTGAGTCCTTCCTTCATTCTTTACCCGTGCCGCAGTGACTACCCAACATCTGCGTGCTTCACGCCTCTCAAAGGGTTGAGAGCTGAACGCTCTGCCGGGAGCCACCATTGGACTGCAGTTCGGACCCACCTGGCGTTGGCTAGGGACACTCCGACAAGTCCCAGCTTGCCCGCTGGGCTGGGAGAGGCAAGCGGCCACGACAGTTAAGTAGGAAATAAAATATTCGGGAGTTTTGTTGTTTGGGGTTTTTCTTTTCTTTTGCTTGCATGCAAGCAGCTGTCCCTGTTGTTTCAATAAACTGCCTTTATCTTGACCCTCAAGTGTCTCACCCTTATTTTGTCACCCCTTTTCCTGCTGAGGCTTTGATGGGCAGCTGGTGTCCAACCAAGGTCAACCCACCACAGTTTTTTTGCTGCCCAACTTTGAGAATGAGGAACCTGAGGTAAGAATAATAATTGGGAGATGTAACTGGCAAAACAAGGACTGAAAAATGTTAGAGTGGTATGATTGTGGGGGATTTCTGTTGCTTTAAGTAGCGTGAAGGACTAGGTGTTGTGTTGATACTTTGATTTTGACATGGGGATTTTTTTTTTTGTTGATGGGAGTGAAGATTGTGTGATGAATGTGAATTTTTAATTATAATTTTTAAATATGTGGTTCATGGAGGCAAGGGATTGAATATATTTGGTTTGTGTGGCAAGGTTCTGGTAGAGAGGAGAGGCTTTTGTGAGGAGCTGCTAAAAAGTTTCCCCATGCCTGATGAAGACAATGCCAGGTAACTCCAAAACGGACCTGCCACTGACCAAGTCTGAACTTCTCAGTGATGGTGGTAGCACCTCTGGGGTAACAAAGTTAAGATGAAAATAGGCTATCGAACAGAAACAATTGCAGATGAAGAAGTGAGGTATGAGAATATGTGAGAGGAGCAACTCTGCAGACACCAAGGCCAGTGAAAATGGAAGAGAAGATGCTCCAGGTGCTGGAGCAGAAATTCCGCTCAAGCCCCTGGTGCAGACCACGGTGAGGCAGCTGTGCCCCTGCAGCCCATGGAGGTCCATGGTGGAGGACAAATCCATCTGCAGCCTCTGGAGGATCCCACAGCGGAGCAGGTGGATGTCCAAAGGAGTCTGTGGCTCTGCGAAAAGCCTGTTCTAGAACAGGCTCCTGGCAGGACCTGTGGCCCCATGGAGACAGGAGCCCACACTGGAGTAGGTCTGCTGGCAGGACTTGTGACCCCATGGGGGTCACATGCTGGAGCAGTACATTCCTGAAGGACTGCACCCATAAGAAGGACTCCCACTGGAACAGTTCATGAAGAATTGCAGCCCCTTGGGAAGGATTCAAAACCTTCTGCAGTTTTGGAGTTCTGTCTCCTGTGGAAGGGACCCCACAATGGAGCAGGGAAAGAGTAGTCCTCCCCTTGTGGAGGAAGGAACAGCAGAAAAAACGCGTGATGAACTGATTGCAGCCCCCATACCCCATCTTTCTGTGCTTTTGGGGGCAGAAGGCAAAGAGTAGGGAATAAAATTAAGACTGGAAAGAAGGAAGGAAGGGGTGGGGACAAGGTGTTTTTAAAATTTATTTGTCATTATCTCACTCTGATGTGATTGTAATAAATTCATTTCCCCAAGTCGAGTCTGTTTTGCCTGTGATGGTAACGGGTGAGTGATCTCTTCCTGTCCTTATTTCCCCCCATGAACCTTTTGTTATATTTTCTCTCCTCTGCTCAGCTGAGGAGGGGAGAGATAGAACAGCTTGGGTAAGCACTCAGTGCCCAGCCAAGGTCAACCCACTACATCACCAAAAACTCTTTTTTCTTTAAACGGTAAGTGAAAAACTGATTTGCTTCTAGACAAATGTTGTATTTTTAAGCTGAGTTGCTTTAAATGTATCGAAATTGCTCTGTTATTGAATACTTTTTTTTAATTTTAAGACAGAGATGCAAGAACTACTCTTTTTCTAAAATGCCCGAAATAATTTCTTGAATCAAAATAAGCTTTTGCTTCTGCATTATTTTTAAGTATGTCTTCTTCAAATATTGAAATAAAGCAGTGTTTAGGGTTTGAAAACATATTTCAGTAAATCTAATGTTTTGGACATTGGCCTAGATAATCTAATCTGCACAGAGAGCCATGGAAAATGCAGGAAGTATGTACACACATTCCAAGTTATTCCTATAGAAAGTAATAAAAAATATTTAGAGAACCTACAACAGAATACATATGTACATAGGATTCTCTTCAGCCTCATTTTTGTATAGAAAAGTCTCTTCTTAGTGAATTTATGGACTTTGGTTTAAGGGAGTGCTTCAGACATGATTTGTCAGTCTTGTTTACATGTAACTTTTTAAGGTGTAAGTATTCCTTTTCCCACTTCTCCACTCTCAACCATACAGGTTAACTAATAATGTGAGAAGTAGGGGCTCTGGATATAAGCATCTTTTTAGACATCAGCATGCAGAGGAAATACTGCCATTTCAAGACAGCAAAAGAAAACTATATTGGTAGACAATACCATACTCCTGCATTGCAGT
>VZTG01006518.1:348717-385672 GCA_013397845.1 Melanocharis versteri
TGGGAGATGTAACTGGCAAAACAAGGACTGAAAAATGTTAGAGTGGTATGATTGTGGGGGATTTCTGTTGCTTTAAGTAGCGTGAAGGACTAGGTGTTGTGTTGATACTTTGATTTTGACATGGGGATTTTTTTTTTTGTTGATGGGAGTGAAGATTGTGTGATGAATGTGAATTTTTAATTATAATTTTTAAATATGTGGTTCATGGAGGCAAGGGATTGAATATATTTGGTTTGTGTGGCAAGGTTCTGGTAGAGAGGAGAGGCTTTTGTGAGGAGCTGCTAAAAAGTTTCCCCATGCCTGATGAAGACAATGCCAGGTAACTCCAAAACGGACCTGCCACTGACCAAGTCTGAACTTCTCAGTGATGGTGGTAGCACCTCTGGGGTAACAAAGTTAAGATGAAAATAGGCTATCGAACAGAAACAATTGCAGATGAAGAAGTGAGGTATGAGAATATGTGAGAGGAGCAACTCTGCAGACACCAAGGCCAGTGAAAATGGAAGAGAAGATGCTCCAGGTGCTGGAGCAGAAATTCCGCTCAAGCCCCTGGTGCAGACCACGGTGAGGCAGCTGTGCCCCTGCAGCCCATGGAGGTCCATGGTGGAGGACAAATCCATCTGCAGCCTCTGGAGGATCCCACAGCGGAGCAGGTGGATGTCCAAAGGAGTCTGTGGCTCTGCGAAAAGCCTGTTCTAGAACAGGCTCCTGGCAGGACCTGTGGCCCCATGGAGACAGAAGCCCACACTGGAGTAGGTCTGCTGGCAGGACTTGTGACCCCATGGGGGTCACATGCTGGAGCAGTACATTCCTGAAGGACTGCACCCATAAGAAGGACTCCCACTGGAACAGTTCATGAAGAATTGCAGCCCCTTGGGAAGGATTCAAAACCTTCTGCAGTTTTGGAGTTCTGTCTCCTGTGGAAGGGACCCCACAATGGAGCAGGGAAAGAGTAGTCCTCCCCTTGTGGAGGAAGGAACAGCAGAAAAAACGCGTGATGAACTGATTGCAGCCCCCATACCCCATCTTTCTGTGCTTTTGGGGGCAGAAGGCAAAGAGTAGGGAATAAAATTAAGACTGGAAAGAAGGAAGGAAGGGGTGGGGACAAGGTGTTTTTAAGATTTATTTGTCATTATCTCACTCTGATGTGATTGTAATAAATTCATTTCCCCAAGTCGAGTCTATTTTGCCTGTGATGGTAACGGGTGAGTGATCTCTTCCTGTCCTTATTTCCCCCCATGAACCTTTTGTTATATTTTCTCTCCTCTGCTCAGCTGAGGAGGGGAGAGATAGAACAGCTTGGGTAAGCACTCAGTGCCCAGCCAAGGTCAACCCACTACATCACCAAAAACTCTTTTTTCTTTAAACGGTAAGTGAAAAACTGATTTGCTTCTAGACAAATGTTGTATTTTTAAGCTGAGTTGCTTTAAATGTATCGAAATTGCTCTGTTATTGAATACTTTTTTTTAATTTTAAGACAGAGATGCAAGAACTACTCTTTTTCTAAAATGCCCGAAATAATTTCTTGAATCAAAATAAGCTTTTGCTTCTGCATTATTTTTAAGTATGTCTTCTTCAAATATTGAAATAAAGCAATGTTTAGGGTTTGAAAACATATTTCAGTAAATCTAATGTTTTGGACATTGGCCTAGATAATCTAATCTGCACAGAGAACCATGGAAAATGCAGGAAGTATGTACACACATTCCAAGTTATTCCTATAGAAAGTAATAATAAATATTTAGAGAACCTACAACAGAATACATATGTACATAGGATTCTCTTCAGCCTCATTTTTGTATAGAAAAGTCTCTTCTTAGTGAATTTATGGACTTTGGTTTAAGGGAGTGCTCAGACATGATTTGTCAGTCTTGTTTACATGTAACTTTTTAAGGTGTAAGTATTCCTTTTCCCACTTCTCCACTCTCAACCATACAGGTTAACTAATAATGTGAGAAGTAGGGGCTCTGGATATAAGCATCTTTTTAGACATCAGCATGCAGAGGAAATACTGCCATTTCAAGACAGCAAAAGAAAACTATATTGGTAGACAATACCATACTCCTGCATTGCAGTGACTGGGTATGATTCCACAGCAAGAACATTTCTCACTATTTACTGCTAAAGTTTTGCACAATAAATTATTTAGCTGTTTCAAGTTGTCAAGAAAATCCTTTGGTGTTACAGACTTAAAGATGCATTCGGTACAATTACAAAAATTATCTTCAAATGATCATGCAAAGATAAACTCGCACAGGATTCACCATCAGCCTAGACACATTGAAAGAGAAGAGATACAGCTTGCCCTTAAGAGGAGTGTATGCCTGTGATCTGAGCAGTGCAAGAGCTGCTCCAAATTTTCAGATGTCAGTTGGTTACTAATCTTTAATACAGCAAGGCCCAAACATTCCATAGCATTAAACTTCACATGCACACCAGCAGACACCAGCAGACACGTGCAGACAGAAATCCCAGAAAGTTGGTTAGCATCTTTTCTACAATAGCATGTGTGTGACATACTGGCTGTTTTATGAAACAGGCTTTTTTTTTCTCCCTGCTCCAGGAGTGAGTCTGAATAATTTACATACTTTGCACAGCTGGACACGTGTGTGGAAAACAGCCCTATGTGCAGCTTACATGCATGCCCATCAGCACATAGGCTGCTAGAGAAGTAAGTAGCTACATCCTCTAGGGTACTTGTTAAACAGAGATCATTATTTCATCAGATTATGTCCTTCCATCAGGACTTCTCCCACTATACAGTGCCAGCTGGAAAAATGGTAACAATTCTTACAAGAGTAACTCTGAATTATGTGAAAAACTGGAGATTCCATTTAAGAAACAAACCAGAATCCTCCTTCCTCAAACTAAGCCACTGGTGATGTAGGGCTGCTGTCCTCCAGCTCACAGCGTGACCAGAGACGCCCATGTGGGTGATGTCAAATGGGAGCTGCTTGTCCCCAGCCTCCCTGCCCAATCAATCACCTGTGTGGCAGCCATAAAAAACAGAGGAATTACCCCAGTTTGTGTCCCATTGGCAAGTCTGAGACAACATCCATACAGACATGGATTTTTTAAGTATCTAAGTGCCAAAGTACCCATGTTGTTAGGCATCCTAATAACACCTCTCACTAAAGGCTGCCCTGAATAACCCTCTCTGCATCCTGTTCCATCACAGCCAAATAAAGCGAACCCAGGCCACAGATCTGTTCCTCAACACAGCCACAGCCTGTTTTCCTTGTTCAAATTGCAATTGCCTCCATGGGGGTGACAGTTGCGGTGATGAATAATGCTGCTCCTGCTTAAATCTATTAAACATAGCCCCTCATAGAGGCAGCGGCTATAATATCAGTCTAAAAAAAGCTGACTGATGTATTAATGAGAGAGACTTAATAGCAAAATTAGATCTGCTGTTCAGCAAGGGTTGATGGCATCTCCCTATTTATATTAAATGTGCGCTGTTTGGCAACCAGGATGTCCAGCAGAAAACCATCAAAGTTAAATGTAACCCTTCCCTCCACAACACAGCAGCTCTGATTTAAAAGTGCTACAAGTGAAACAACTCATCCTCTGGCTAACAATCAGCACATATTTTCAGCTGGTTGTGGACCCCCTGCAATGCATATGTTTAAGAAGAAAGTTTTATGCATAAATGGTAGACTGTGTCTGACTCAGAGTGCCACTGCTAGATCTGTTAACAGTGTATTTGGCTGGTGTCCTCTTACCATTTCTCTGAAACACCCATAAAGAAAATACAGATCCTTTGGGCAAATGACGTAGAGGTGCAAATTGCAGTCACACCTTTCTGTCTTGCTGCCGTATCACTTCTTGTCTCCAACCCAGATTTGCTTGCCTACTCATGGCAGGTAGTCACAGTTCACACTTGAAGCAGGGATCAGTCACGAACATTATTACTAAGTGTCAAGCTATACTCTAAGAGACAGGCTTCTATACAGCAGAAAAAAAAATTAAGGACCTTAACTTTCTTATGGATCTGAATATGGTGCAATTCTTTTGAAATTGTTCCCCACCCTCACCTCAGGGCCACTGTGTGGGTAGGGAGCAGAGACTGCAATACTATACATGATGGTCAAGCATCTTGACGCCTGATTGTAGGTTTTGCTCTAATCTGAGGACAGAAGATTACATAAAATGTAAGTTCTGATAAATTAACCCCCCCAAGAAGAGAAAATAATAAAAAAAAAGAAATCCCAGAAAGCCCCCAAGCACTTGGAAGACATAAGTCATTAAGCCAAGGTGACTTTTAATTACTCATTGAACAGTTCACAAAGCACCCACAGTCCCCTTCTATATAGCATTTTGCTCGAGAAAAATAGGGGAACAAGCATCCTCGTAAGTCCAGGGATAGTTTCTGGAAAACCCTAATGGAATATGAGATCAACACCTTTAAATGATAGTTCACTTGCCAGCAGAAAAGATGACTATAAAAACAAATCTTTAGTTTGGACCAGTGTCTTGTCCAAGTATGCTCATTGAACAAAAAGACAAAGAAATATCCTGGATTTCAGTGTTCAGAAATAGATTTTTTTGCAATCTTAAACAAGTCAGTTGTTTACTTGCTAGTTACTAGTAAGTGTAGCCATAGAGGAAATGTCCTGAGTAACTAACTGTGCATGAAATAGGAAATGAAAGCCATACTCATGACTCGTCAGAAGATGACTTTTGGGCATTTAGTCTCCTGTGCTCATTAATTCCTATACCCACTCTGGTTAAGTGATTTGGAATGTAAACTGCTGTGATCAGGAGAAAAATACAAGCTCTAGAACCAGGGTCCTTTTCAGTGTTACTGATCATCAGTTTGTTGGATCAGTAGTATCTGGAAGGAAAAAGCAGAAAAAATTGAAATGCAATTAATTTTGAAGTAATTGGCTGTAGAATGCTTTTTCTTTTGTGTTGTGAGATGCTTTTACAGATTTCAAACAAGTGACATTTCTTTCCTCATCTTGGTGAGAAAAAGTAATGCCTTCCAAAGACTGAAACCTATATAAAATGCTCTGTTTTACAGCAGAGTAAAACTTGCTTTGTGTTTTACAGATAACACAACATACTCACAAATGATAATACCATTTTTAAGGATAATCCATACTTTCATTTACATTGTACTCTCTGTAGATATATTTGTTAGGTATGGCAAGCAGATACGCATAAGCAATTATAGACTGAGTGAGCAGATAGCTTCTGCTTTTTATGCATCATATTCCAAATGTTTCTTTAATGAAGACAAACCACTTCTCTCTGAGACTGCAGCCCTTTTTAAAGTATAAATAAATATTTCCAGAGCTTATTAAAACTACACCTTCTAAATTTTTAAACATTCAGCTATTACAACTGTCACAATTTCAAGGAAAAAGGAGGGATGCATTAAAACACATTACTGCACATGTAACGACTGAGCATAGACATGGTTTTGTAAGCAAGACACCTTTAAAAAGCCAAAAAGAAAATCACATACTAACCTCCTGTTTTCACATAAATTATTATGAATTTGAATCCAGGATATCAGAAATTATTAATTTTTTAAACTCCCCTGTATTCTCAGTATTCTCTCAGTATTCTCTCAGTATTCTACAGTTTCAAACAACAAGAGATATTTTCTCTAAGATCATTCCATATACATTGTCTGTCTTTTATTTTGAAATTATTTTTAAGTATTATGTCAACAGAAATGCAAAGGAGAGATTACCGGGGAAAAGACATCTCTTATAATATTTAAAATATCATGCTTTAAAGAACTTACATACTGAGAAGATTTAACACAAGTTCCATCATGACAAGTATTTTAGAATTTTAAGTAGTTTGACCAGATTACAGGTTGGGAAAGCTACAGTATGTTACAGTATCTATAAAAGAAGAAGAAAAAAAAACAAACCAAACCACCACACAGAGATCAGTGCCTGCCCCTCCTCTTCCCTTCTCAAGTAAATTGTAGACTGCCATGAGGTCTCCCCTCAGTTTCCTCTTCTCCAGGCTGAACAGACCAAGTGATGTCAGCATTCCTCAGCCTCATTCCTCCCTCCTGAGGCCTCCCCTCAAGGCCCTTCACCATCCTCGTGGCCTCCTCTGGACACTCTCTAACAGCTCAATGTCTTTTTTGTATTGTGGCACCCAGAGCTGCCCCCAGCACTCGAGGTGAGGCCGCCCCAGTGCAGAGCAGAGCAGGACAATCCCCTCCCTTGCCTGGCTGGTGATGCTGGGCCTGATGCCCCCAGGACACGGGTGGCCCTCCTGGCTGCCAGGGCACTGCTGGCTCATATTCAACTGGCCACAAACCAGGACCCCCAGGTCGCTTTCCACAGGGCTGCTCTCCAGTGTCTTGTTCCCCAGTCTGTCTGTACATCCTGGGCTGCCTCATCCCAGGTGCAGAATCTGGGACTTGCCTTTGTTAAACTTCACAGGCTTGGTGATTGCCCAGACCTCTGATTTGTGGAGGTTTCTCTGCAGGGCCTCAGGGCCTCCCTGTCTTTGAGGGAGTTTACAGCTCCTCCCAATTTAGTGTAAGTGGTAAACCTACTTAGTCTCCCTAAGTCCTCTGTTCAAGTCATTTATGAAGAAGTTGAAGAGAACTGGGCTTAAAATGGAGCCCTGCAGAGCCCCATTAGTGCTAGCTTAAAGGCCTGAGGATCCTTTCCCAGACAGGTGTAAAAACAATAGTAATAAAAAAATCACAGGTGCAATGCCACCAGTTCTTTTCAAATACTTGAAGAGCATGAAGACTTCTTGACTTTGGTGTTCTGTCATTTTGAAAGGAGCTGCAGCTAAACTAAACCTCAATAGTTAAAGATGTCATCATAGATTCAGACATATATTTCCTCAGAGATAACTCAATATGAAGCAACCTATTGAGCTTCAAGCTAGAACATTTGTGTCATTTGAATTAATAACCTGCAAGAGAAACTCTGTTTCTTGCATGGTATCTTGTTGCAGTTACATGCTGCAAAGCATAGTCCCATTAACAGTAAGAAAAGTTTGGCTGTTTTCTGAATATAGACTAAAACCAGAGGTGAGGACACTAGAACTCAGCTATGGCTTTCTATTAGCTCTCTTTTCCAACTGTGCAGAGAGGGAAAAAACCTATCAACTGATGCTTTTATTTGTCTCATTTCGCATGAGAAATAGTGACATCTGTCACTCCAGAAAACAGTTTCATACGCAAATATCTTTCTGTGCACATAAGGGAAAACGGAGATGTGAAAAAGCTGTTAACCTGGCAGGGTAGGCATTTAGTTGTCTTTTCGGGGGTTTTTTTCATCAAAACTATGCATTCTCCAGATGTTCAGATGGTAAAACCTAGGAAATTCACACAGATCAATCTGGTTGTTGGGGTTTTTTTCACAGACACGAATTGCACAGTAAGACCCTGTCTGCTGAACTAAAAATTAAAAGCATAAGTTTATCTCATTTTCTTTAGTAGAACCACCAATTGCCAAGGTACTCTCTGAAGTAAACTACTCTGGAGACTCAGCGGTTTCCAAACAGAACCTTAATGCACACAAGGCCTTGATGATCTCCGCTGGAATTCAGTGTGTCGAACAGCTGCAAGTGACTGTGCTCTAGCCAATTACTACCAGCAAAAAAAAAAAAAAGATAAACAATCACTACAGGAAGAAGGCTCTCGGCCAGTGAAATATTAATGCATTTTTAGGCAGCTGGTCTATGCTCTGAATCTTGGTTCAAGTTTTCTCAAATATAAAATTCCTTCTCCAATTTGCTGTTCCTCTGCCTGTTTCTACAGATCACTAAAAAGGGTAGCATGATCTAGAAAAGGTTTCAGGAAATTTGCACTTTCTTTTTCAGTCAAAGTTCATTATAGAGAAAAGCTTTATATTTTTACTGTTTCAGAGACTTTTGTTTATCTAAGAGTATATACTCTTGTATAGTCGTCATGAAAATATTTTACAGCATACCATAAGTATGGTTAAAGTTTATATTATCTGGTTCCCTACTGAAGTGTGATCATAAATATAACTTCTTAGGAATTGCTCTTCAGTGGGCTTTTGAGCACATATTCCATAACGTCATGGTGTGCCTTATCCCAGATGAATGCAGCTGCTTTAGTGACTCTTCAGCACTCACCTGCTCTTTAGCAGTCATTGATTAGGCATTTCAAATCAGCGGCACCTCACAGCACACAAACCGATACAGCAATCTGAAGGCACTATCAAAGATGCTCCCTGTTTCAGCAGCACAAGCCATGAGGAATAGCACATAACTATGATATGCATCAGGACTCTGACACATTGACAACTGTACTCTGGATGCAACCACCCAACTACTTTCTTATCCATCCAGCAGTCCATCAAATCCATCTTTCTCCAGTTTAGAGGGAAAGCTGTTGTGTATTTACTAGAGCACTGCTTAAGCTCAAATGGAACCAAATACTCATCACTTAATCATAGAATCATTGAATGGTTTGCGTTGGAAGATCATCTAGTTCCAACCCCCCTGCCATGGGCAGGGAGCCTTCCACTAGACCAGGTTACTCAGAATTCCATCCATCCTGGCCTTGAACACCTCTGGTGATGGGAGCCCACAACCTCTCTGGGCAACCTGTTCCAGTGCCTCACAGTACAGGGCTTTGAGACGAATCAATGATAACATGTGATGGATCTAGCCACAGTCATGGTAAAGGAAGCATACTAGAAAGAATGGTTAATAATAATATCCTCACATGATTAATACACACGAAGGACAGGGGAAATCAGCTCTTCTGCTGGAGAGGAGTGATTACAAAGGTCAGCATTTCAGGAGCTCATTCCTGTTCTGCACATATGCGGGGGCTTCATAAACTGGAGCCTTTGTTTGTGCTTGTGACCACATCCATGGGATGCCACTTGGTTCAGTGATGTGGCACTAGCTGAACTGTCATGGCTGACGAGTGCCACACTTTGAAGCTGGGAGGTCTCTTTGGTCCTGATCAGGAAAAGGAGACACATGGCATTCTGAGAACAAAGTTTACCAAAAAACATTTGTTTTCATGAATCATTTCTAGTAATGTGTAGGCCTCTAGTTGCTTTTGTGAATTTGCCTGTTTCATGCAATAGGCCCATTTTTTAGTGAATCTCGAAAATAACAAATCTTTTTGGAATTGCATATACCTGGACAAAGATTTCATTTTCTTAACCTCTTTGCCTCTTTTCTTCTCTTTCCAGTTGGTTGTATACAGAATATTTGCTTCAGTGTTCCCAGACTACAGAATTTAGCATCAAAGTCTAGCTGATTGTGTCAGGTGATTACCCAGCTCATCATATATCACCTTTTGGTATGCACAAAAATCCTGTTTTCACATCATAGAAAAACAAACCTGCATATAGATTCACCTTGTAAGGCTACAGCGGAAATCAGTGTGAAGTCTGGTTTTCCTCTCCACAGTGAAAATGTGCAATAAAGAAATTATTAATAGTGGAATTTACATGAGAGAGATTTAAAAAAAATGGTGCTTTGTTTTTGAATGGCACTTTTGTTTTTTACTTTCCTGCAGTAGACAGGGTCAAAATATTTTTTTCTTTGACTGTGACAGGAAATAGGAAATCTTCTTACCACTATCAAACAGAACAATTTATAATAATTCTTACTGAAGGGAAATGAATTATTAGTATTACCAAATACCTAATGCTAAACAAATGCATCTCCCCTTGATCCAGAGTCTTGGGAGAGAAAGCATTTTCATAGATACAGGCCTTTAAAGACTAGGTCAACCTTAATGATCTTTACACATTTTTTTCACAAAAATCAGCTTCTTGATTTCACAATGTTTTCTGTGTTTCATTAACCTCTGAGAAAAATGTTAAACATCAACAGACAAGATAACCACAGAGGCTAGTATCTTCATTAATCATAAATATAACCTCAACCTTTCAGATACAATTTCTAGCATCTTTTAAACTTTTAAGTGTTCTATTTTCAGGAAAAAATAATAACCCAGCAGCTTTCAAAAATTTCAATATATTTACAAACTGAGTTTGAAGCAGAGAATATATAAATAGCTACATAGAGAAAGGTTAAGAAACAGTAAAAATTACCATTATTAGAATTTTTTCAGTTCCCGAAAAATAATGCAATTCTACCTCAGTGACATTTTTCTCTTTTGAAATCGATATCGCAGAATTTTTATTTTTTACAGTGAATTTCTGAAATTTCACGAGGCAAAGGCTCCTAAAAAGCCAACCAAACAAGAAGAGTATCCCAGTAAGTCATATTAACATTTACCGTCTATTTCAACATCCGTTTCCCCAAAAAAAACGTTAACAGATTTCTGACGGAGTAGTTGTCCACAAACATTTAAGTCTAGGCCTGTCTCCAAGGTATGCCCCAGATAGTGAGCTATCACAAGTGCAGCAGCCCTGTGGCTAGAGAGAAGCTGTACCAGGGCTTCCAATATCCTCCAGCAACAGCTTGACCCTGTAAATGCAGTCAGTCCTTTTGCTGAAGAGACCGAGCAAACTCTGCATCATCAGATGGAGATGCCTAGGGTCCCAGTCTACCTCTGGACTTGGGTTTTGTCTTGCCTTCACTTTGTCTCTGACAAAAAATGGGGACAAGGGGTGAATAGTTCCTTAAGCTGGCCAGTCCTGACACAGGAGACACCCAGCACAAATCCTAACTCTCACATGCAAAGACCAAGAGCCCTGTTTCACCTTTCCCGTGTATTCACCTTTCACTCCTGTATCTTTAGCACTGTACAACGGTTTGTCATTTTCTGATTTGTGCTTTTAGGGATCTGCTATAGCTGTGAAGAATTTGCACGTTTGGAACCTGTTCCTGTTAAAAATTCACTCTGTTATTTACAAGACCACACGTGCCAGAAATACACTATGGGGGAAGAGTGGCATGAAAAATGCCATGCTTACATGGGAATATAAGTGCTGTTCCTATATAACATAATGGATCTTCCTACCTCATGAGGGATCTCTGCCTCTATAAGACTACCATGCAGAAGTATCCATATCAGAGATGAAAGGGAAAGTGGAGAGGCTGAGGACTACCAGGGATTGTGTGGAATAGACTGGAATAGACTGGAATAGACTCCCTTTAATCCCTGAGGGAGAAGGAGCAGATGGAGGCTAGGCAAGAGTCAAAGCAGCCCCAACCCTCTTGCCATCAGGCAAAAGGAGGGGACCTAAAAGATGGGGGGAAATTTAAACAGATCCTACTCTGGGTGGCAGAAGAATCCCATCCCTGCCTCCCTGGCCTTCCCAGGTGCCATTATGGAACAGATATGAGGCTCTGCAACTCCAGGGTCAGGAAAATGATAGTGCAGATGAAGGTCTATCTGGGGCATTGCCCAGAGCAAGTCAGTCACTGGGCACATCCCAACTACAGGTATTAAGAAAGAAAGCGTAATTGTAGTAAGGGACCCCCTCCCAAAGGGAACTGAGGGCACTGTATGCTGACTGGATCCACCCCACAGGGAAGGCTGCTGCCTCCCTAGGGCCCAGGTAAGAGATACTATGAAAATGAGGAGTGGTAGGGTGGCTCGGTACATTAGGGAGGGTTTTGACTGTACAGAGCTCAAGGGCAGTGAGGATAAGGTTGGGTGCCTGTGGGTAAGGATCAGGGAAAGGCCAACAAGGCAGATATCCCAGGGGGAGTCTGTTACAGACCATCCAGCCAGGACAAAGGGGCAGATGAAGGATTCTATAAAAAGGTGGCTGGTGTTTCATGATCACCAGCCCTTGTTCTTGTGAGAGACTAACTTGTGGGATGTCTGCTGGAAACTAAACACTGGAGAAAAGGCAGCCTAGGAGGTTCCTGGAGTATGTGGAACATAACCTCCTGACACAGCTGGAGGTGAGCCTACCAGGGACAGTGACCCACTAGACCTTCCATTTATGAACAGAGAAGGGCTGGTGGGAGAGGTGGCAGTCAGAGGACGTCTTGGGCACGCTGACCATGAAATGATACAGCTTTCAATTCTTGGTGAAGTAAGGAAGGGTGATCAACAAAACCTCTACCTTGGACTTCCAGAGGTGGACTTTGACCTGTTCAGGACACTGGTTCAGACAGCTTCTTGGGAAACAATCCTTGAAAACAAAGGGGTCCAGGAAGGAATGACATACTCTAAGAAGGAAACCTTGAAGGTGCAGATGTGGGCCATCCTTATGTGCTGAAAGACAAGCCAGAGTTGAACAAGAACAGTCTGGCTGAACAACTGGAACTTAGGGGGAAAAAGAGTTTATGAACTTTGAAAGAAGGGACAGACGGCTCAGGAAGAGTACAAAGACATTATTAGGTCATGTAGAGAGAAAATTAGAAAGGTAGAAGCTCAGCTAGAACTCAATCTGGCCACTGCTGTGAAAGATAATAAAAAATGTTTTTTATAAACGCATTAACAACTAAAGAAGGACCAAAAATCTCCATCCTTTATTGGACACATTACAGAATATTGTCACCAAGGATGAGGATAATGAGGTACTTAATGCATTCTTTGTCTCAGCCTTTAACAGTATGAACATTTATCCTCAGGGCAACCAGACCTAGAGTTGGCAGACAGGGAGGGGAAGCAGAATAGACTCTCTGCAATCCTGGAGGAAGTAGTTAGTGGCCTGACTTAGACACACAAGTCTGTGGGACTGGATGGCATTTACCTGAGGATACTGGGGGAGCTGGTGGAAGAGCTCCCAAAGCCACTCCCTTTCATTTATCCTTATCTCATTATCCGGCTATTACCAGGACTGGAGGTTGACACCAGTGTGATGCCCATCCACAAGAAGGGCTGAAAGGAGGATACAGGGAACTACAGGCCTGTCAGCCTGACCTTGGTGACTGGAAAGATTGTGGAAAAATCATCTGGAGAGTCATCATTTTGCACATGCAGAAGAACCAAGGGATCAGGCCCTGCCAGCACAGGTTCAGGAAAGGCAGATCCTGCTTGACCAACCTGATCTCCTATGGTGAGACCAGGTGACTTGCTTGGTGGATGAGGGAAAAGGCTGTGGATGTTGTCCACCTGGACTTTGCTAAAACCTTTGATACGGTTTCCCATGATACTCTTCACGGCTTGGACAGGTGCACTCTTTACTGGCTAAAGAACTGGTTAGACAGCTGGGCCCAGGAAGTGGTGGTGAACGGTGCTGCATCCAGCAGGTGGCCAGTCACTAGAGATGTTCACCACAGCGATCAGTGTTCAGGACAGTCCTGTTTAACATATTTATTGATGATCTGGACATAGGATCCATCTTTATTGGATCTGGAATCAAGTGTATCTGCAATCAGTTTGAAGATTACAGTGACTTGGGCAGGAATGTTGACCTGCTGGATAGTAGGAAGGCACTGCAGAGGGATCTGGGCCGACAATAATGGCCGACAGTTTGAGGTTCAATGAGGTGAAGTGCTGGATCCTGCACTTCATCCACCATCACCCCATGCAGTGCTACAGACTGGGGAGGAGTGTGCTGGAAAGCTTCCCAGCAGAAAAGGACCTGGGGGTATAGGTCAACAGTGGCTGAACATGAGCCAGTGTGTGCCCAGGTGGCCAAGAAGGTCAGTGGCATCCTGGCCTGTATCAGCAACAGCGTGGCCAGCAGGACCAGGGCAGGGATTGTCCCCCTGTACTGGGCACTGGTGAGGCCACACCTCAAGTCCTGCATCCAGTTCTGTACCCCTCACTACAAGGAGGACATTGAGGTGCTGGAGCATGTCCAGAGCACTGCAAAGAAGATGGGGAAGGGCCTGGAGCACAAGTTTTATGCGAAGTGGCTGAGGAAACTGTATTGTTTTAGCCTGGAGAAAAGGAGGCTCAGGAGTTGTAGCCATGTGGGAGTCGGTCTCTTCTCCCAGGCAACCAGTGACAGAGGCAGAAGAAACAGCCTCAAGATGCATCAGGAAAGATTCAGGTTGGGTGTCAGCGAGAACTTCCACACTGAAAGGGTTGTCAAGCACTGGAATGGTTTGCCCAGTGAGGTGGTGGAGTCATCATCTCTGTACTTGTTCAAGAAACAGCTGGACATGGCACTCAGTGCCACAGTTTAGTTTGACATGGTGTTCAGTCAAAGGTTGGACCTGATAATTGTGCAGGTCTTTTCCAATCTTAATGATCCTATGACTCTACGTTTCATATCTAAAACCACTTGGGTTTTTGGTGCTCCACTCCTTCCAAATCCTCCTTGTAACTCTACAGTAGTGCAAAGATTGTGCTAAAATGCACAGAATGGAAGAGATTATACTGAAGTTGTGAACAGTGCAATCTTTTCTTACCTGTAGAGGCCACTCTGGCAGGGAATCCAGATGAGCTTTCAGCTGCTTAAGTGTCTTTCCATCCTCCTCAGTCAATGAGGTGGTTGGATCTTCTTTCTTTGGGTCTTCTCCCTACCGGCACCTTGAACAGATGCATCTTGTCAACTGCATCCATACATCTTGCAGCAACAGAAAAAATATGCAGTCTAAAGTAAAGGGAAAAAACCCAGTGTGTCCGCATCAAGATAAATCTCATTCCATCCTAAATCTTACCCCCGTTATTTTTTCCCTACTGTTCAGGGAATTCTATTTTTATTCTGCTTATCTATAGAAGCTGCAGTAGTACCCCATGATTTCTTTCATAACTTGAATTTATAGTCTTCTGATTGCATCAGTAATAGATGCAAGAGCAATCTACTGTAATTTTAGGCAGAAAAAAATTAACAACATAGACATGTTTGAGCTAAATGCTGCATTTCAAGCCACACAGTAAGAAAAAGCACAGCCCTGGTGAAACATGCTTAGCTTGCAAGTTCATGCTAGTAGCCAAAAGGAGAGAAAAACATACCAGTGTTCAAAGTGAAATGACACTCTCATATCCTTCTGCTCCTCTCTTCTTCAGAGTCTGAAAACATTACACTGGCCAAACTGATATACAAATATTAATATACCTCAACATGAGGCATGCTCTTTTCATAAAGCATTATGCACAAAATATCAGGCTAGAACTGAAAGCGACAATACATAGGGAGCTGAGAGATGAAACAAAAAAATCCTCCTCCAAATTCACTTTGCTTGATTTCCTAGGGAACACTGATTCTTAAGAGGGCTGATAGAGCCCCGTTGGTGATCAGCTGTCTAGATTTAGAAAGAAGAGCTCAGAATCTGTAAGATTTGCAAATATCCAAAGACCAGTACCAACATGAATAAAAATGTAGCTATGTTCCCAAAACTCTGGTGTGCAAGTAGGTCCATTTAGGTCAAGAAGAACAGTTCAGCATGTCTGATGGAAGATTCACGTTAAATGCCTCCAACAGTCTCCATCTCCCCTCCTCCACAGCCAGGCTGAGCTGTTTAGGAAGCTGAAGTGCATCTCTTCTGGTTAAATAGGCTCCTAAATTCAAGTTCACAGATGCTCACTTAATTCCATTTTTTACTGTCACTTTGGTGACTTCCACTGCATTGTCTATGAATTATTGGAGAAACACTAGAGAAGTTCAAAGCAATGTTCTGAACCCAAAGTATCAGGTTTTCCCCACCTGTCATAGTGACCAAGTGAAGCCAGATTACGTTAGGAATATGTGTCTCCCAGACACTCCAGAAGTGTCTCGCCTGACACTTCGTTCTCCCAGTGTGTTAATACTTGGAGAAGACTGCTTTGCACGAACCCACACAAATGAGCTTCCACTCCAAAAACCTGCTGGTACTTGTTACTGTGAGTACTGCTGGATTCTGACAAGTAACTTTGATTTTGCAAGTTTACCCTTTAACTCTTTAAAGTCCCTTTTGCTGAAGGAATACTTGACAGAGGGTAGACTCATCAGATTATGGGGTTGTTTTCTAAACAGGGTGTTTGAAAAAAGCTAGAAATCAAAATTTGAGGAGGAATATTTGTGACATCTGTCACAAGGCTGCCATACTACTTTCATGTTTAGGAACCATCTACAGAGAAAATGATGTCAAGTAGCAGCAAACATGGTCACATAATACCTTGATATGACTCCCTGAAATCATACACCACATATGCCCTGAATTAGACATAGTAAGGCTTGTTTACTGCTCAAAGTTTATAAAAGCAAAAGATTAAGAACAAGACTATACTATAAGATGATTGCAGCTTTAGCACACTGAAGTTAAAGCACAAACATTCCCAGCTGGTATATTTAATGAAATTGATCTTCATCAACGGAAGAAAGTATCTGCTAGTTGAGACAAGAGGTGAAAGAAAGGCTTTGCAGTAGCGTCTTCAGGAATTTTCACAGGTTTTTTTTTTCACTTTCCAAGAAAACTGACTTTCCCTTTAAGTGCCTGGCATGGACAACTTCCTTCATGGTACTATAGAAATCCTCATCTAGAGCCACTGCTAAGGTAAAATGCCTGTGTGGAACTGAGTATAAAGCAAGTTATTTTGATGCATTTAATAATTACTTCAAATCCCATCATGAGGGAAGAAATTTGATCATGAGTTTCCTGTAAGTTTTCATTTCCTTTTCTAGGTAATAGATACAGAATTTTATTTTGAATAGAAGCTTAAAGCAGAGGCTCTCAAAGTATTCTCAAAGATTTACCAAGAAGTTCTCCAGAAATTTACAAACTTCACTGTATTTACTGTGTCAATTCAGCCAACCAGACTTCACTTTCAATTAATTTTATTAAATTTTTATTTGAAGTTCACTTCTGAATTTTTTACCTTTCTTTTTTTCTGCTTTCCATGCTTATACAAGTTTCAAAGAAGCACATTATCAGCTAACAGATCTGCTGAAATTTGGTATCACAATTTGAAAGATCTTTTTCAGGCTTCTGCTGCCTTTGCTTATAGTGGTTTCATATATTTTTTAGCTTTGCTTCTGCTTTTCTGGATAAGCTATCTTGGTAGCAGGAAATTAAATATCTGTTTTCCTTGAGTAAGTCGTAACAAGCCCAAGGACCAAAGAGGATAGTCTTTGAAACAAGAAGTCTTCATAAGCTTTAGACAAAACCTGAATTTTCAACAACTTCGACAGCTTTCTCTTTTGGTCCAGACTTGACACTTTTGGGATTTCCACCTCTCTTTCCTCTGTTGTTCTGAGGGATGGCCACATAAGATCCTAAGGTATCAACTTCAGGTTTATGGCAAATCTTATTAAGCTACTTAGAATGCAGAAGAATGTTTTCAATAAGAAAAGTAACCAGTGTCATTCTGGAATGAGCACACTTAAAGTAAGTGGCTAATCAGCTGTGGATCAGTTTATGGTAGCTCCTGGACAGGCAGTCTAATGGAACTAACTGAAGACTAGTTTTACCTTTCTCGTCTCCCCTGAAGTCTGTAAAACACAGAGATGCCTACATTCCTTTTCCTGTGTTGCATGCACAAATGTACGTTCATGGCTTAGATGTGCACCAGGGTTGGTTAATAACAGACCGGAGCAGTGGGATAGGGGACAGTCAAGTGTGACTGTTGAGTGTAAGCACAACAAGCAGGAATCTGAGGAAGCCTAAACTCACTTTGCTAAATATCTTTCCTATTTAAAAAACCAAAAAAACCCCCAAAAAACCCCAAAACACCCATCATCAACAGACATAATTTACTGCAAACATCGCATTTACATTCAAAATTCAGAATTATAACATATCTGAGTTAGTGGTGATAAAACTGGATAATGTATCCATGCGCAATGAATATGCAGCACAACACTTCAAGAAAAGGGTAATTCAACGAAAAAGTCTCTGGAGTCTTAACTCCTCAGAAAACAGGAACTGTTGAACAGAGGAAGCAAACAGCTTGAAGTGAAGGTTACAACTGAACTGGTTTGGATCCATCAGATATAGTGCCAATACTAATCAAGGACAGAAAAATAAATTTGCCACTCTTTAGCTTGTATTTGGAATGATGGCACAAAGCACTGACAGTAGTAGGAAAGAAGTGTTTCACTTTGACCTATCTTCACCTTCCCCTTGATATTACAGATTGCTACGGAGTGCCTTGTATTTCTAAAAATTAATACCAAGCTTTTGAGACAGGTAGATATCAAGAAGTGGTAAATCATCTTTCAGGGATATTTAATTTTTATTAGAGAATATTGTATTTCGTAAGTGCTGGAAAATATATGGAAAATTTATCAGGGCTTTTAATATAAGAAGCTTTTAACAGATGTAGAAGCTGTTAATATTCAAGTAAACACTTGAAACTAAGAACATCCTTGCACTCAAAGCAACAGAAATACCTACCAGTGCTGTACTAATGAAGTGCCCTACTGCATATAAGAGAATAATTTACTAGGAATTGCTCCAAAAGAAAGTTCAGCTCTTATGCTTTTGTAAAGTATTCAGTGTTTATAATCAATACTCTGCCAGCACTTGCAATGACTTCACTTACAGTATTACAAGGTCACTAAAAATATCA
This sequence comes from Melanocharis versteri, assembly GCA_013397845.1. Lineage (NCBI taxonomy): Eukaryota > Metazoa > Chordata > Aves > Passeriformes > Melanocharitidae > Melanocharis > Melanocharis versteri. The sequence continues at coordinate 367,013 of VZTG01006518.1, forward strand.
TACTGATCTAAACTCACTTGTGTACAGGAATCAAATGATACAGCACATAAAATAAGAAATCAAGTTTTGCTAACTCTCTGAGTTATATTTGGTTTTTAGAGTGACTTTATAAATATTAAAAAAGATAATGGTTTCTTTTTTCCCATTTATGTCTCAGAGCAGAAAGTTATTAGAACTGCTGTCCACCTCAACAGCAGGCTTTCCAAGATTATCAGTGTGCTATCTCATCTCACCAAAAGACCCAACCTCTCTCCCAGCTTTAAGCTGTTTGGCCCAGATGACCACTGATGTGCTAGCACATCTGCTGGCCAAAACCATCAGCCATCACAGCAGTAGTTTTGCAGAAGTTGCCTCTACTGTTAAATTTAATTAGGAAAGTGTCAGTGTGAAAAAAGCTGCATTTCATTATGAGATGTACACACTGAAATGCTGAGGTCCAAATGCCACAACTGGGCAAACAAAGCAAAGCCCAATGTCAAAGCGTGTGTGCAGGCACAGCTGGATCAACAGTGCTGATGTGGTTGAAATTGTGCAATCCCAGGCTATTAGTTTATCCGGGATGGAGCATCTCTCAAATCATGTTCATTTCTCAACTGTTATAGATAAGAAACCAGAGATACTATCTCTAGTCGTAAAATACATCTATAATTCTTTTGCTAGGAAGTCCAAATTAGTTTCTGCTTTTTAAGGCTTACTGAAGTCACCACTCCTATACATTTAGTCACCTTCATGTAGCGCATCTGAAGTAACGATACAAAGGGTTTTTAACATCACTCAGGCCTTCTCAGCAGTACTGGTAAGAGTATCCCAGACTTCTTAGCACTTGATGACCTCTGGGTGTTAGAGAAAACAAAGAATGCACACTACGTACAACCCCAGAGGACAGCCAGCCATTTTAAAAATGCATCTTTTTCTTTCATGCTGGGAAAACACTCTCTTGCCAAAGGAAGGCTTTCATAAATGCAGGTGGGAAAGTCACCTGTCACAACCAATATTGTTGCATGTATCTTTTGCAAAAGATGCCACACAAAACTCAAGCATGTGTTTCAGTTATGAAACCCTTCCACAAGTGCCCCAACTAACACTCCAATTCCCTCACAGGTATTTACAGATGTTCCTGGAACTCTTACTATTCACGTACAAAAGGAACTAGTCCTCCACCAAATGGCATGAGGAGGCTTCACGATTTCCCCTTTAGCTTTATCATAAAACTTTACTACAGTAAGTACCATCTTTGTATAAGATGGTCAGCTACATATCATCAAATTTGTATTTTTCAGCACTGACATTTTCTCTGTGCAACTGTATTTATAACTGCTAATTTTTAGCATTGCTCCTCGACTGCTGCCTTCTCTGCAGCTAAAGAAGTTTTGATTTTAAACTGAAGACATTTACATAAACATAGTTTGTCCTCACTTTCATACTGCAAAATACTCCAACTATGGCTGTACTCAAACTGGTCTAAGTTGAGAACTAAAAGCTATCCTTCTGTGAAAGCTGAACACACATATGTACCTGCTGGAATATGAACTCCACGTATAGCTCCTCATTTGCTGCCAAGTACAGCGTCTTGCATGCTCTTGTTACTCCAGCCACCCATGCCCAAAACCATATAAAAAGCCATCAGCACACAACTATTTCTCTAAGTAGTCAGTTTATCAACTGGCTGTGTCTGACATCTTGAGGTGCTATTATCTATGTGTGTTGCTCACAAGACCCTACCATCCAAGTAATCTCAATTCCATGACACTGTAGCGTCATGCTCAACAACACATGCTACACATTTCTGTATCAAAAATCTCACAGCAGAGATGAAAAAGAAAAGGTGAAAGAAAACACTTAAAAATAACAGCTATACTGCACAGCCGCTTTTGGAGTTGTGTTCTCACTGGTGGCAGTTTACTCTCATTCAACTGAGTGAAGCAAATGAATTAAGATGTGTATGTACCTCAGAAGGGCAGAAGAAAGTTGAGTTGACTAGCTTTTAAAGATTTACTTGAAGTACTGGGAAGGGGAAAAAACCCCAGAAAACTACATCCAACTAATGGAGCCTAGAAATTAATGCAGTAGTTAAACAACAAATGGACATCATGATAAATAAAGAGTAAATCCTCCTCTTTCCCTGTACTTTACAAAATCATAGAAAGATTAGGGTTGGAACCTGAAGATGGTTAACTATCACTTGCCAGGGAAAACAGGGCACATCCTGAGGCAGAGCAGGGGATCAAGGTGGGCAGGGCCAAATTCTAGAGCTGAGGAAACTGCATTTGGCTGAGCCAACAGTGATGGAACAGCAATGGTGGCAGATTTAAACACAACTCTGTATTCCTCCCAGGCCACCTTTCCTTGCCTTCACTCTCTGTAAGCTATCCGTGTTTTAACTTTGTCCAGAAGCATCTTGTTCTTATGTGCAGGCCCCCTGCATACTTGCCTAATTTCCCTTGCAAGGAGACAAGCCTTGAACATCATCCAGCTCTTTTGGGGCCCCCTTCCCTCCAGGGCTTTATCCTCTGGTACTCTACCAAGAAGAGGCTGAAATCTGCTCTCCTGAACTCCAGTGTAGTGAGCTTGCTGTGCAACCTCCTTGCTGCCCGAAGCATTTCAAACCCCACCATTTCATGGACACTGTAGCCCAGGCTGTCCCCGAGCTTCACATTCCTCACCAGCCCCTCCCTGCCAGGAGCACAAGATCCACCATAGCACCTCTCCTCCTTGGCTCATCTATCCAACTTGTAGAGGGAAGCTATCACCAAAGAATTCCAGGAAGCTCCTAAATGCAACCCTCTCTGTGTTGTCCTTTCAACAGACACTTGTGTGGTTGAAGTCCCCCACGAGAATCAGGGTTAGTGAAGGCAAGGCCACTCCTGTCCTTCTGTAAAGGGCCTCATCTTCTGTGCCTTCCAGGTCAGACATCTGTAGCAGACCCCCACTATAAAGTCACTTGTCCCTTGCCTGCTTTTAATCCTGACCCATTAACTCTCAGTCAGCTCCTCATCCATCCCCAGGTGAAGCTCCATGAACTCCAGCTGGTCATTGACATAGAGGGCAACACTGCCTCCTCATCTCCCTTGCCTGACCTTCCTAAGGAGCCCATACCCTTCCATTCGAGTCACAGGAGTCAACCCACGTTTCCATGATGCCAATGACTGTAGCCCTACAGGCCTGCACATACCTCTAATTCCTCCTGTTTATGCCCCCTGCTGTGTGTGCGTTAGCATAGAGCATTTGAGCCGGGCTCTGATGAAGCTTTCTGGCTGGAGTATCTGGAATTCCTTGGTGTTGTAATTCAGGTGCTCTCCTGCTGACCTGCTTACCCTCTTCAGGCTCCAGGCACCTCTTGCTGACTGAAAGAGCACGCCACCCCACACCTTATCACCATTAAAGCTGATAATATCCCCTTCCCCCATCCTGTCTAGTTTAATGCCCTATCAATAAGCCCCATTAGCCCTTGACCAAAGACCCTCTTTCCTCTTTTAGAGAGGTGAATCCCATCCGAGTTCATCACGCCCACGACCATGTAGGCCAACTCATTATATGAAAGAAACCAAAATTTTGGCAGTGTCGCACCAGTCTTGGAGTCAGATATTAAGACCGGGTCCATCTGTTTTTTTCAATGTCACTACCTGCACCTACAAAAAATAGAGGAAAAAATAACCTGCGCCCCTGATTACCTCACCAACCATCCCAGGGCCTTGAAGTCTCTTTTGACAGCCTTTGGATTACACACTGTGGGCTCCATCACCATGCATGTGGAGGACCAGCAACAGGTAGCAGGAGTCTGATGGCTGAACCAGGCTAGGAAGTTTCCTGGTGACATGCATAACTCACACGCCAGGGAGGCAGACTTCTCTGTTGGAGGACCTTCGTCCTAATCATCCATTGATTCTCCTACCACAGAGCCTCCCACCTACTGTACAGAGGCACTTGGGAGGGTGAGGTGGACAAGAAGGGCTTTTGCCTGTTGCGCCAAGCAAGGACTTGCCTCCATTCACTCCTTCCTTCTGACCTACCGCCTTCAGCCTGGCAGGGGGAGGTTACACAATGCTCTTGCTATGGGTTTCCTTCAGGTCTCTGCTCCTGTCTCAGGAAGGCCAGAGCACAGTTCAACTGGTTTATCTCCACCTTGAAGTCCCTGATACTTCTTAATCTTTCCATCACATCTCTTGGACAACACACTAGGGCATTCACTTAGTTACACTGGATAGCAGCCTGCTAGACAGACAGCAAATTCATTTTTACTGAATGTGTTTAATGACTCTCATTTATTACATCAGCCTTAGTATCGAGTGGTTAATGCAGAACTGAAGTGAAAAGATTCTACACTAATTCTAAGGTAACAGTACTGGCACACAGCTCCACTGTCTTACCTCCTTGCTGGTAACTAGGATCCTAAATCCTAACCTAAATTACAAGTAGCTCAAGAGCTTTGCAGAAACCTTTCACTGAGATTGCTTACTCATTAAAGCAGTGGAAAACACAGTAAAAGACCAGCTCATGACACTGTCTTCCCTTCAACTTTGTTTATTGATGTACTGAACATGAAAAAGTACAAAGAATCCAAACACAAAATAAAACATGTACAACCTCTTAAATACCCAACAGAATATATTCTCTATTCCAACAAATGTGAATTAAGTCATACTATACAACTTCAAATAAATACCAGCCTTATATTTTACTAAGTGCTCTGATAAACACTGTAAAGTGAAGCCCAATTTACATGCCTTCTCATCAATGCCAGTAGTTGCTACAGTAGTATAGGAAAGAAGCATGTAGCTACTATTTCTCCCACATCGGAAAGTTTGTGATTTCTATACTATATACAACTTTTAATGCAGAGGATTAGCCTTAACAATCTAAATGCATCTAAGAATGAAGAAGTACTCAAGAAGCCAATTGATTTTTGAATAGCATTGAGTGGGTCAGCATGAAAACTTGCTTATTCACTTTAGCACGCGCTTCACAGTATATGTACTGTACTATACTGAAAATTTTATAACTACAATTTAAAAGAATAAGAACCAAAAACAACTGCAAAGATAGTGTACAACTATGTTATGCATAGAACATTGCTTTTTCTAAGGGGAAGCGTATGAGCATCTCAGTTTATACAAAAAGCAGGACGTAACTACGTAGTTGTCAGTGCATCCTGGTGAAGGCATCAAGCCCTCAGCTTTTTTTTAAAAATTTAATTATAAGCTAGATGCTAATCAGAAAATATTCTGTATTTGTTTTCCTTAAATTTCTTCAATACATGGTAAAGACTTTTTCTATTTCCCCAAATAGTGATTTAAGCATCATACAAAGTTAAACTTCAATAGCATACAGGTATTTATGGTTTTCATATGAAAAATGTAAGGAAATTTGCTCAAAACATATGTTTATACTCATTTTTTTTTACCACAAACATATTTATAAACAAAAATGTTGCATCACCATAAACAGCTGAAGCTAGACTATCTACAGACAAAAATAGCAACAGATCTGATGCACTGTAAATTCAAGTCCTCAGGACCAAAAAAAAAAAAGAAAAAAGATAAAAAGAAGCAGACCTCAAGTAACAATGTTAATGCCATTTACAAAGAAAAAACTTATACAAAAACATTCAGAATTGAACATCACTTGGCATGTAACGTAAAAAACAAACTATAACCAAATTAGCTGAAAGGTTCATAACTTAAGGTCTTATTTACATTACACAAAGCTCAGGTGTTAGCCTTGAACATAACTTTCAAAATACCTCCTAACGTATCCAACTCAGGCCACTTCTGCTGATTTGCTACTTACTGCACAAACCATGCTCGATGTCTTTTCTTAAGACAAAACAATTCTTCAAACAATAGCAAGTACATCACTAAACACCATGAGCTCTATCTGAAGGGAATTCTTTAGGAAGAACAGATTTTTTTCCCCCATATCTCAGTATTTTAAGTTTTCTGCTTGCTCTTATATTCTTTTTTTTTCATTTTCATTTGTTTCAAAATCACAAATTAAAGTGAGCCACCTATCACTTAATAACCAGGATGATCAATGACTCCACTGATGATTACAAAAAATGAAACCAACAGTGCATCCCATTGACTTTACTTCTTAATACAAAGGTCTCAAAAGTAGTTCTACATCATAAATCTTTCTAAATTTTTTCCCAACAATTGCAAATTTCCTGGTAAGTTTTAAAAGCTCACTAGGTGTCATACGAAGAGATTTCTCAAAGTATTCAAGTCAAAATATTTGTTCCAGGACCAGTAAAAAGTTTCTCCAAATTTTTTATTTTTTTATAAAAATAGATGCTTTTTTAAACCCACATCAAAGAGGCTCTTATCTCTTTGGCAAGGTACTGCTTTACGAAAAGTTCTCCAATATTCTTACAATAAGCTTTTATAATGTGTTCCCATTCCCCAACCCAAATGAAGATGATGAAATAAATACTGCTCATAACTTTATAAATAAAATGTAAACTTCAGATACTTTTCTTGAACAACAAAACAAAATAATAATGCATTACAATGTAAATTAAACAAAAAGCAAATCAAGAAATGACAAAAGAAAAATTATAGTATTACACAAAGCCTCGATATTTACTCATAGGTTAAAGGCAGTCATGTATAAAGAAAAAAACTTCTTCCCTTAGCTGAAACATTTTAAAAGGTCCACCTTCTTCAAAGAAGGCAATAGAATACGCATTGTGACAGGTAAAAACCCTGTACCTCTTGTCAATACTCAAACACAAAAGATAGTTACGAAGTTCTAATTCAAATATTAGCAATAAAAAAATCTCACATACTCTTAGGATGCTAAGTAGTCATTTTATCCCCATTTCCACACTGTCATACAACAAAGGCATTTACTAATGCATAAAGCTTCTTGTAAATTGCCTTTGTTGTATAGTTTTCATGTATTAATGCACTGAGAATAACTTGTTAGGCTTTGTGCGTTTTGTTTGTTTTGAAGGAGACCTGCAATACTCTGTCACCAAGGCGGTATCCGTTCAGGCTGGCTATTGCCATAGCTGCCTCATCGTAGTTTGTCATAGTCACAAATCCAAAACCTTTGCACTTGTTGGTGTTAAAGTCACGGATGACCTTCACATTGGTTACTGCTCCGAAGGGTCCAAACATTTGCCAGAGGATACTCTCATCAGCATCAGGGGCCAAGTTGTACACAAAAATGCACCACCCAGTTCCGGCATGTCCAGGGATATTAATTCCAGCCAAACTGGTCATTCCATCAATGGTCATTGGAGGAAACCTACTAAAGAACAAGGGAAAGCAAAACAGAATCATAATATAGCTGTTCACACAAAAACCCAGCAAAGAAATGTCAAAATAAAAGAAGAAAATGATACAGAGCTTTTCACAGAATGAACATGTTGCTCAGACTAGAAAGATAAGGTCAAAAATATTTTTTGCCCCCTAACTGCACAAATACTATGTAAAAAATTATACAGAAGTAGGGAGAACAGTGCTAGGCATGTCTGAAATGATATAACATAGAAAATCAAAAGGAAAGCATGCTATAAAACCAGTGAGGATTAGCAAGTCACTTGAAACAGGAATTCCATGGAACTGCTACAAAAGGCTTGTCTATTTCATGCAAAATGCATCAAAATGAACAATCTCAGCTGAAGTCTCAACATGCAAAAATCCAACATAAGTCTTACTGAAAAGTAAGAGTTTGCAAAATACTTCAAAATAATTTGGTTGTTACAAACCAACTAATCCTTTATTACCTCTTTACTCCATAAGCTATGTTGAGCAGATTGTCCAACCTGCAAAACATTTAGCAACATGTTCAGTCTTCAGACTTTTCCACCCTTTAAGATTAAGGAAACTTAGCATATTACTGTCACATCCATTACACTGTACAGAACCTCATGAATATTAAAGAATCACCACTGAAAGAGCTATGGCACCTTATTACACCCAATAGTGAATACAAAATAGATATTCTTGTGTAGTAATCACAACCGTAAGAAGTTCATTTAATAAAGTGCACCACTGCCACAAATTTAGCCCAAATCACACACTGTTACCATAAAGTTACAGTCAGTGACCACATCGGTGAAGTTTTCCACAGTAACTTGGCTGACGTGAAGACTTTTACTGAAGCTTCTGACATGTTTGCTGACATGACTGTCAAGACAGATGCAGTATTTTGGACCAGTAGCAACTGGACCAGTACCAACTCCAAAAAAATATCTTTACTCCTCCTGGCAATTCCAAAATGTTGGGAGACAGAAGGCTGGTTTGGCTGAGCAGGGCTAAGGCAAAAAAAGTAAGCGTAAGGACAGTGGAGGCAAAGTCAAGTGGACATGAAAAGAATATAGAGATGTTGCCTGCTACTGGAGGGAGAAAATCTGTGCGGCCAAAGCTTGCCAGAAGTGTGGGGGACAACAAAAAGAGGTTTTGAAATATGTCAGTCTCAAAGGCAGTCTAAAATTAACATCAGCCTGTTATAGAATGAGGATGGTCACCCCACAAACAGGGAGACAAACAAGACAGAGAAGTTTAATGCTTTCTTTGCCTTCATCTTTAACAGTGATGATGGGCTAAAGAGGGTCCCAGTGTCCTGAGCTGGAGGACCATGGCTGTGAGAATGGGGAACAACCCTGAACCTGCTCCAGCTGGATCCCCACAAATTCATGGGACTTGATGGGATTCATCCAAGAACACTCAAAGAACTGGCTGATGTCTTTGTGAGGACTCTCTAAATTACTTTTATAATGGTCTTGGGAGTACGGCTAACACTGTCCCAGTTTTCAATAAGGACAAGATGGATGACCCTGGAAACTACAGGCCTGTCAGTCTCACTTCAGTGCGTGGTAAAATTATGGAGATTATTCTGGGAAATACTGAAAAACACAGCCACAGCCAGTATGAGGCATCATGACAGCAAAGTCCTGATAGTCAAACTTAATTTCCTTTTAAGACAGGATAACCTGCCCAGCTGATCAAGGGAAGCCAGCTGATGTAATCTTTTTGGATTTCAGTAAAGTTTTTGATAATGCCTCTTCTAGGATCCTTCTGGACAAACTGTCCAGCACACAGCTGGATAAACACATCATTTGTGGGTGAACAACTGGCTCACAGGTCAGGCACAAGGGGTTACAGTGAATGGGGTGACACCTGGCTGGTGATTGGGCACTACTGGGATTCCACAGGGCTTCATTTTAGGCTCAGTGCTCTTTAGCATCTTCATAAATGACTTGGATGCAGGACTTGAAGAACACATACTAAGTAAGTTTGCCAATGGCATTAAATTGGGAGGAGCTGTTGACTCCCCTTAAGGCAGAGACACTCGGCAGAGAGACCTTGACAAATTAGAGGGTTGGGCAATCACCAACCACATGACACATAAAAAGGGTAAGTGTCAGATTCTGCAACTGGGATGGGGCAACCCCAGAAAGACTGTGGAACAAGACACTGAAGAGCAGCCCTGTGGAAAGGCACCTGGAGGTCCTGGTCAATGACAAGTTGAACGTGAGCCAGCAGTGCCCTGGCAGCCAGGAGGGCCACCCGTGTCCTGGGGTGCATCAGGCCCAGCATCACCAGCTGGGCAAGGGAGGGGATTGTCCTGCTCTGCTCTGCACTGGGGCGGCCTCACCTCGAGTGCTGGGGGCAGCTCTGGGTGCCACAATACAAAAAAGTTATAAAGCCATTAGAGAGTGTCCAAAGGAGAGCCATGAAAATGGTGAAGGGTCTGGATGGGAAGCTGTACAAGGAGCACTTGAGGTCACCTGGCTTGTTTATCCTGGGGAGCCTGAGGGGTGGCTGGCCTCATCACACTCTACAGTTTCCTCATGAGAAGAGAAGGGACAGGCACTGACCTCTTCTCTGTGGTGACCAGCGACAGAACTCGAGGGAATGGCCTGAAGCTGTTTCAGGGGAGTTTTAGGTTGGGTATTAGGAAAAGGTTCTTCACCCAGAGGGTGGCTGGACACTGGAACAGGATTCCTAGGGAAGCGGTCATGTCACCAAGCCTGCCAGGGTTCTGGAATTGTTTGGACAATGGTCTCAGGCACATGGTGTGACTCTTGGGGATGGTCCTGTGCAAGGCCAGGAGCTGGACTCGATGATCCTTGGGGGTGCCTTCCAACCCAGGATATTCTATGATTTTCCAGGATGAAGTGTTTGTAGAATATACACACACACACATATTTATATTATTTTCAAGATTTCTCCATGTGTTTCTTTCTTCACCTTCTCCCAGTTATAGAACGCTACCACAACTATAAACTCTTTGAAATTACCTAGCCAATACCCAAAATATGCAGTGCATACCACTTCTATTACTCTTATTCCTAGAGTCCCTTAAACTGCTTCTTTCATGAAATGTTTACCCTAAAGAAGCTCTTGCTTTTTCCTGGCAAATCCGAGGTACATGACAAGGAAGTCTTATTATAGATCCTCTTCAAGGCGCAATAAAATATGAGCTTAGGTAAAAAATGTACACTTGATTTCGTTTTCTACAGAGCGTTGATTTGGCAGTGAGCTGGGTTTGTGGAATATACTAACAAAAAACTATTGAACCCCTGAAAGAGCAGAAAAAAGGAAATTAAAAAATGCTTGACTACTATCAGTAGACAGTGTGGATGACTGAGGTCTACGTCATTGACATCTTGAGGTGGAGAGCGAAGCGAAGAGTTCTAGAAACACCACCACTTACAGGTCCCTGTTACAGAGCAGTCAGATGAGGACTTAATACAGTAATGGTATCACCAGAATCATTTTTCATCAGTTACCTCAAAGACTTGAAAATATTCTGGAAAAATTCTCAGGGACTTTCACTGGAAAATTTTGAAAGATGCTTTAAGTAATAAATCTTATAGAAACTCAGGAAAAATTATATAGAGCTGCTTTTGAAAGTCCAGCTCAAGTTTTCTCTTAGTAAGAAAAAAATGAAGCATTGCATTGATCCTGCTGCTTCTATTAGTAAAGTTTAAGCTGTTTTCAGTCCTCTGTCAATTAACAGAGATGGGGCAACTGCATCAGGTAATCCTGTCTGAAATGTCAACAGCTAAGATTTCTTGCATGTGCAACACATGAAAGATTTGAAGCATTGGTGCTATCTCAACTATGTAGTCAGCACCAGATCTGGAATGATGAAACAATTCAAAGCAAAAACCTAAAAGAGAAGAAAATATGATTTCTCTTTACAATGCAAGGATTTGAAATTTGGTAAGACAATCTTTTCGTGAGGAAACATTAGTCTGAAGGCCTTGACAAAAAAAAAAAAAAAATTGTCTGCAACCTCAGTTTACCTTCTGACCAGTCAGTTAAACTTCTTCTTCCTTCCAGATCAAGAAAAGTGAGAGAGATTTTACTCTCTCTCCTATTGACTACAGACTTGGTATTACTCAATGCTTTTTGTTATCATTAAACTTGTATGTGGGGCAAATCACAGTACCTCTTACGGTGCTTTTAAGCATTACTTTACACTAGTATCTCAGAAAAAAAAAACTTCCCAGTGAAATGTAAATGGACATTCATAAAAATACAATTCAATTTAAAGAAAAATAAATCGCCACCAGTCAAAATTTAAGGTACAAAGCCTAAAGCTGCAGGACAGGGGTAGTCTGTTGAAATTACCTAAGAAGAAACAGGTCTTATCCAAAAAAACGCAACCAACCAACCAAGAAAAAAAAAACAAAAACAAAAAAACAAACTAAAAGCAAACCAAGCCAAATCGAACAAACAAACAACACCAAAAAATTCTGAAAGCTGGGAGAATTTTTACAAATCATGATAGATCTACCTGAAGTATGAGTGAAATACCGATGCTATCCCAGCCAGCATCTGACCGAAACTGAACATAGAAGAGTATCTTGGAACATGGGCAGTCAGAAGAAATCAAGGAGTCTGCAGGCCAAGACTTGCCGGAATATGTTCAATGGTGTAACACATAAGCTGTTCAACAGCTCATCCATGATCTTATTTCATACAATGCACTTGAGTCCATCCTGCAATTTCTGCCCCCATACTCTGTCTGTAGAATAATGGCAAGTCTACTTTTATGCAATATTTAGAACACTTGTAAGGTAGCCCTTTTATTACCTAAGAAATGGTAAGAAGATCCACAAAAAAGTAAGTAATTATTTATCCCCTGGTTATCCCCTCTCTTACAGCAGAACACCTACTCCTCAAACCTGTGAGACACCTGCAGCGCGTAAGGCCGAAGAAAAGCTGAAGAAAAGAAAAATTCAGAAAATTCTGAAGTGCAGTCCGTGAACTCTTGAATATTTGGCTTATAAGCAAGCCTAGCCGATGCAGAGCTTTTGAAATTTGGTACATTCTCTCTGAAGCAAGCTGTAGACTGGTTTTGTTTCTTGAAAAATAAAATCCAAACACTCCTTGAGTGTATTGCTATTTAACACAATCCAGTCACATTGTTCAGGGGCAGAGGAAGGGAAGAAATTATCAAGATCACCAAAAAGAATCCAAGGTACTCATGGATGCAGACAATACAGTGTTTGTTTCACTCTGTTCTCACCATCTGTTCAATACACTAAATAGCACAGGGAACTGTATGGCTATAGTTTCGACATGATGGGAACATGAATCCCCAAAAACCACATGCAGAAAATACGTGAACGATCTTCATTATGAAAAGTTGTAACAAGAAAAGACAAAGTATGGCATGGAGGACATAGACAACTAACCAGGAAAAAAACTGAAAGTCAGAATGAGGAGGAAGAATGTAGGGGTAGGTAAAAGGAAGCTGGCTGTGGCACACCATATGGCTAAAAAAAAAAACCTCACTAAATCTCCTAGGTCAGTATTAACTGCATCAACTTGCACATTAATCAAGAATAACCTAGAAAATGAAAAGTAATCTTTGAAAAAAAAATTTAGTGACTGAGTACAAGAAAGATGCCACCTTAGTTTAAGTAAGTATGCTTATTAGACACTGAAATGCTATCAATAGGATGGCATGCGTTTTTGGTTTTAGCTGTACTGTGGGAGCATAGCTGAAGTTCAACATTCACCTGTTTCCTTCCTACACAGACAAGCAGGAAAGCACAAGAGTGGAGGCAAACAAACAGGCCTGTGAGGACATGCAAGTTTCAGCACAGTCGTGCACATTATTTGACTTACCTAAAACGTTGAGCCTGCTGAGCTAGAGGTGCGGGATACCTTCTATTTGGAGAATGGTACAGCTGGGAAAGAATGGCCTGATTGGTTTTTTGGCTTGGATTGTTAGCAAACTTTACAGTGATGGGCTCTGTGGCACCTGGAGGTTTCTGGCCATTCAAGCCCTTGATAGCTTCTTCCGCTTCAATTCGCTTGTCAAACCGGATAAACCCCACACCCCGTGACACCCCTGCACAAGGTGAAAAAAGCATACAGTAATGAATTCACAGACACCAGAATATTAGATGCTAACTTTCTATTTGCGTGGCCAACTGCTATGCTGATGGTCGACTGCTGTGAACACATGATAATTTTAAGCTTAACAGAACTGAGCTTTCGCTTAGAGTAAGGATTTTCTACTGTAATTTTGATTTCAATTTTTAATTTAACTGATGTAAGACACATTTGGTAAAAAACTTGGAGGGTTGAGGGAAAACAGTGGAAACAACTTAAAAATAGTGAGCCAAAGGGGAATTTGGAAACAAAGCAATTTTGTGGGATGGAGATGAACCCAAACCAGCTGCACTGTAACCTCTGGTCAGCTCGCACTACTCTGCAGTACCTAAATTCACTAAATTTACCTCTAAGTAAAAGATTTGGTTTCAGTATATCACCATACATCATTAGGTGTTACTTTTGAAGGAAACTTTTCTTGATATATAAGAGTCAAAGGCAACATGCAAGGGAATCCAAGTGTTTATGGAAGGTCTTAGGAACATCACACATCAAAAATTAGAAGTGTCTTAGACATAAACACATTGAGCTGCGGATACCTGAACCAATTAACATTAAAGCTACTAACTGCCAACATCAGTTAGATCAATGTTTTGTTGTAATATTTCTAGTGCAATTTAGAGTTCCTTTACATTTTGGTTCATGAATAACCAGATGAGTTCTAACTACTTGTCCTCAACTGAGAAAGACATTAATGACTAGAAATGCATTCTGTTCATAAACAAAGATTATTTAAACCATCAAAGTGACAATGAACAAGCGTAAGAAAGCTTTAAAGAGGCAAATGTCACAGCTTCAACTTCGCATTTTTTATCTGTCACTTTGTGTCACAACCTTATTATTCATACCATTTTGAGCCTACTTCCAAATTACTAAGAAGGAAGCAAGAAAGCTTAAGCCTTAACAACAGTCTATATGACAGAAAAATATGCTGCAAAAAGCAGGATTTATGAATATTAATAGAATTTTCATACACATTAGAAGTTCAATTATATTTGCCTCCTGGTCCATTTGTTAAATTCCATCTATTTCTATGGATGAATATACAGGAACCTACTGTGAACAGCTATTTATTGCACAAAGACTACGAATCTGTCCCGCAAATCTGCTACATCTACAAGTCAGTAATTGGCCTTTAGCTTTCCTTTCCAGGCCTCTCTACACTCTCAACAATTCACACTATTAAAACACTCTGTAAGTATTAGGTGTCAACACTGAGATTTTTTTTAACTTAGTCGAAGTCGAAGGAGTACACACAAGTCCCTCTGAAGGTCAGCCAAGACTTAAATGCTGGCATGTACAAACTTTTCTAAGTAAGACAATTTAAAAACTTTATGACCTTCTACAGTTGAAAGCCGTTTGCCACCCAAGAGGGTATGTGGCTTTGAAAAGGTAAACTAAAGGTAAACTAAAAAAAAAAAAAATCAAACCTAGCTTATTCACAGAATAATTATGTGCATAAATGACTTCCTCCATCCCACCCCTTAGTGTTCCAGAACAGGGAGAGCTTGGAGAGCCCTGCTTCTTTGTATGTTGCTTTATACACTCAATACTCCTGTCATGTACTTGGCTTTTCATTCGATTGCTTATTTTGGGCAGAGACCTCACAGCATGTGATGCAGTAAACTATGAAGCTCCTCAAGATCAGCCATCTGACACAGCAAAAAACCACAGGCATTACTGTCTGATTCTGAAGAGTAACCACAGAGTGTCACTGACAACCATGACCTGACTGAGACACATACTGTAATAATGCAAATAACCTGCTACATCTTAGTACTTTGAGACACGGGTAATCACAGGAACTTATCTGCTCCTGAGGAACTCAAAGTTCATGCGTGTGCCCAAATTTAATGAGTTAGCCTTGAAAACAGTCTTAACAGCAATTGCCAGTCTGGGGTTTCCGTAATCCTAGCCTCAGAGAACCGGCTGTGCATTTCTGCATAAAATTTTCTTTTTAGAAAAAAAAGTTTAATAGCATTTTGTAAGGCGCTGGGAGACTGTTTTCATGCAGCAGCTTGGAAAGGAAGCAGCTTGGAAAGAAAGCCGTAAATTTATTACAAGTCATCAAACAAGCTTCAAACCTGCACCTTCAGGGTGGAAATGACTCAAGCTGGCTCAGTACACTACACAGTCTATTTTTGTCCATGCATATTTATGAACAATTCCAGTAGAAAAATGCATTTTCTGGCCTACATACACCTTTTATACATTACAGAGACAAGATGATTGTACTGAAAGATGAAATATTTCTTAAACTGTGAGTCCACGAGAGGCCATGCAAAACTGCCTACTTACCAGTGACTTGGTCAACCAGAATACGAGAAGTAATAATACGTCCATATTGGGAAAAGAGCTGTTCCAGTTCTTTCTGGGTCATTGTTTTGGGAAGTCCACTAACATACAAATTTGCATCTCTGATAGAAGCTGAACTTGGTCGTGCATAAGAAACCTTAGGAAAAAAACATAAAAAAATCCTAGAAAACAAACACTTTAAAACCAGCTGAAATAGGACAGTGTTATTTGTTCTGAGACATTAAAATATCTCCAAGAGCAGACAGAACAGTTACTTTGCAAAGCCAGTTCAGTGTTTTTTTTAGTTTGTTTCTTTTATGGTTTTGGGATTTTTTTTTGGGAGCTGGCTTCCAAAAACAGAGAAGGAATGCAACTTGGACCACACAGGAGAAGCTGACTACCTGAACCCATATATAAAAAGTACGTCCAAATAAATGAGAAAAAGCTAGGTCCACATTCCAGCAAGCCTTGGTGGAGAAAGTGCTCTCAGTTGCTGACTGTAGGACTAAAGAGACAAATTTAAGAAACTCCATGCATGTCCCATGTTCCATGAATTCTCATTAAAAAGCACTAAGACACACAAGGAGTTAAGATTTCAGTGTGCTATGGAGGCCAAAGGCACAGAAAGACAGTCTGAAGCACTTAGAGGTTTCCAAGTGTTTTTCAAGTGCTGTGTCTTTCATAGGTGTTGAGCTTGCTACCAAATGACACATAATCACAATCATCCATGAGATCAAGATAAGCTCTGCTACATCACTTTTACAAGCCTAAGAATGAAAGGCAGAAGTAGGACTCCAACCTGTATTTTGCCTGTTCAGAAGCTTGTCAATTTCTGCAACAGAGGCCTTAAAATCAAATGCCATTTAACAGTGAATTTCTCAGATCCTTTTGGACAGAAGTTTCTTACCTGCTGCTTCGAAGTGTCAGTCAAATATTTTAAGATGATCAAGCAGATTCTTCAACCTTTAGACACACGCTACAAAAAACGCATGTTCACTACTTCCTACTGAAGTTTGTACAAGTGGTTTTACCCAGAGAATGATTAGGACAGAATATCTGTGCTTCTCAAACTGGACAAAATTTCTTACCTAGGCTTTTCACCTATGCAAAACGTCAAAGTAGAAAGGATCCTCAAGAAATAGTCAGATTAATCTCCTTTCCTTCCCTCCCCTGCCATGCACTCTTAGCCAACACTAGGCAGCTGGAACTTGATTCTGCCATTCTGTCTTTTGCCCAATTCTTTGATATTTCTTTTCGAATCCTTCCTGTCTAATTTCCATGCAGATTAGCAGACTCTTAAGACTGCTGTGGAAGCAAAACAGAAGAGAGCACGCTGGAGATTAAACAAGCAGTACCCTGAACACTACTGTGACCCAGAGGCTTTGTGCCAGGTACCTTTGTGCTGGCGGAAGAGGTCTGACCTCAAAAACGCGTAGCTATCCAACATGGAACGTTGTAAATCACACTTCCTTCATCTTCCCACATGAAAACCACACAAGAGCTAAAGCCCTAAGTCCAAAGTCACAGGAAAACAAAGAGTAAAGTTCGCCTGCATTCAGCCGAAGAAACAACAAGGACAGTGACAGCTACCCTTTTCTGTGGGAAGAGATGGGATAGTTGATCTGGGGGCTGTGGGGTGCGCCTGCAGGACCACATGGCAGGACAGAACAACAAAGAACACGTGGCGGCATGGAGAGGCCTGTCTGCCCGGACTCGGGGAGAGGAGGTGTCCCACAGCAGAGCCCCGTGGAGAGGAGCCCGCCGGGAGCTGACAGACCCCTGGACAGAGCGTGATCACCCCACGGAAGGACACTGAGAATGTGTGCCGCCGACCTGGCGACATGGGATAGGTCACGTAGTGAGATGCCTTGAAAAAGCGTATAAAAGCAGCTGGTGTCTTTGGAATAAAGGATTCAGGTTCCCTGCCTACCCGGGTTCATGTATTTCATCCTCATAAAGGGCGTCCCGGTAAAGGGACATGAAAAGCAGCAGTGACTAGCTCCGGTGAGGATGAAGGCTCGGCTGAACTGTACAGAGGGACTGGAACGAAGTCCGGGAGGCTCTGAGGAGCCCGGGAGCTGAAGAAAGCTCGGGCACTGAAACGAAGCTCGTAGTGCCATTACCTTTTCCGTGAGACGGAGAGTAGCAGCCGAGAACCATGGGGAGTGGTGTTTCCCAGGAACAGAAGAACGTCACGGAGATGTTGAAACAGATTTTACAGAAAAACGGCAGGAAGGTTGAATCCGCAGGTTCGGAAGACTGTGATTCAACTTTGAATAATGTTTTTAACCCTCGGACATGGGATGCTTTAGGGTATGGCTTGCGGAACCGCGTTAGGCGAGGTGGCAGAGCGCTGGCAGAGCTTTTGAGTTGGCGGCAAACTCTGCGCGCCTTGCTCATGGCGCCTGCGGCTGCCGAGGACGGGGAAAAGAAGGGCGCCTGTGCCTCCGCGGCAGCCGTGTCGGCCCCTTCTGCGCCGCCAGCAACTGACCGTAAGTCTGTCGGGGCTGTGAGAGGAGAACCAGAAGATGGCTCCTGGTGCCTCGACCCGTTTGATCCTGGAGGAGACCCTGACGCTATCGTGGAAGGTATCGTGGAAGAGCTCGAGCCGCCATGCGGCATCAGCTGGAGCCGTGTCGCGGCGGGTGGCTGGAGCTGGAGGGGCCCTTCCCAGCGGTGTGTTCCCCCTCTGCCTGCCCTCCGCAAGAGTGGAAAGGCGGCGGCAGAAGCGGTGGGGAGAGCGTGCGCAGCCGTGGGGCTTGGTGCCGTAGCAGCAGCGAGCACATGGCACCGGCGAGCACACGGCGCGGCCGGGGCTCAGCGGCGAGTGCTGTGCCAGCAGCACAGCGCGTCCGGGACACGCGCGGCTCTCGGCGTGTGGGCAGTGAGGAGGTGACCCAGGGTGCCCGGCGGCGCTGGCCGGGGCAGTGCCGTGTCCCTGCTCCCCGCTCACGGCGGGGTTTGCCCGGGGAGCCGCGGCCGCCATCCTGTGCGCCGGCGA
>VZTG01006518.1:386103-462661 GCA_013397845.1 Melanocharis versteri
TTGCATTGTTCTAACTGCTTTTTGTTACACATGCTCCTAAAATAATTCTAATTCTTAAGCTATCCTTTCAAACGGAAATTAACTGATCTGTTTTTTCAAAATACCCTTTTCTCACTCAGAAGAAAGTGGAAGAACAGCTCCCACCTAGCTGCTTCCTTGATGTAGAAAAGATGAGCACTGGAATGAAAGACAGTAACCCTTCTCACCCTGCAGCAACTTCTGCCTGAGAGCTTCTTATCTTCTGAAACCACTTAAGAGTTAATGTAGTAATATTCCAGGCCTGGATTTATAAACTTATATATGCCTTCTATGAAGGAATATTAGCAAGTTTAAGTATTATTAAGTTTTCTGTAGGTAATTTAATTGTTTTGTGTCTCATTTTGTCAGTGAAGAGGTAAATAAGCTAAAAGGAATCAATATGTTTGCATTCCATTGCATAGTTATAACTATTACTGTTTATTAGATTTAAAGTTATCTAATACATAGAGCTAAAAAAAAAGGATTTAGTTGTAAGATAATTATTTGATGGTGAAGTATTTAGGCAGCTGATGTGAGCTGCTTGTTTTATTAGATGCATTGTTTTACTGTTCGTAATGGGAGAAATGCATGTTATGTTACACACTGTCTTGAATTTAGCGGGTTAAAATACATTCAAGTTATAATTGTTAAAACAAAAAAGGAGTGAGTGCAGGGATGGGATAGACCCTCCTCAAAAGCTTCATACATTCTTAATTTTTAAAATTACGTTCAGAATAACCAAACCCCCATCCAGCGACATTTTGGTGAATCACAGGCTGACTTAAGGTACTTGTTAGGAATCTTGAAAGTGGAAAATGGGAAAGCCCCCTTTCCATTGATAACCTGGGGGCGAAGTTCTGCTTGTGTTTCCACAGATTTCGGACCAAGATGGGTACCTGCAAGAGTGGTTCCACCAGCCTTGGATACTCCAGCTTCCTAATCAGCTTGTGGGGAAGATAAAATTTGAAGTCATGTTCCTATTTGATATTAATATAGTTATAAGGCAATTTCGTAGTTATTGTAGGGAAGCCCTCTCAGTCGAGGCTTGAGGCTCTGGCCAAGCCCTAAGCCCTGGCTGACTGGGGATTGTGCCTTCAGACCCAGGTGTTTCTGCCACTAAAAGTGTAATCAAGTCACTCTGACTTGCCAATCTGATCCTTTGGAAGCTGGAACCCCTTTCAAGGTAAAACTGGAAGTCTTGCCCAGGAGAGGCTCTCCAAGTTTTTACTGTGGAATGGGATTATCCAGCAATTGCAGACTCTGGGTGATGGTAAGGGTTTTAGACAATTTTAAGTTGTTTATCAAGGTTCTGTCTGTGTACCAGTCATGGGGTGTTTTCAAAGATGAACATGTTCTACTGTTTAAAATGCCTTGTTTCATTAAAAGAAAAAAAGGGGGAATTTGTGGGAAGAGATGGGATAGTTGATCTGGGGGCTGTGGGATGCGCCTGCAGGACCGCATGGCAGGACAGAACAACAAAGAACACATGGCGGCAGGGAGAAGCCTGTCTCCCCTGGACCCTGGGAGAGGAGGTGTCCCACAGCAGAGCCCCGTGGATAGGAGCCTGCCGGGAGCTGACAGACCCCTGGACAGCGCGTGATCACTCCACAGAAGGACACTGAGAATGTGTGCCGCCGACCTGGCGACGTGGGATAGGTCACGTAATGGGATTCCTTGAAAAAGCGTATAAAAGCAGCTGGTGTCTTTGGAATAAAGGATTCAGGTTCCCTGCCTATCTGGGTCTGTGTGTTTTATCCTCATACTTTTCTACCAGGCAGATTAAAACAACAGCTAAGGCATAAACAAACTTGCTCAACTTGCCCATTTGGCCCTGAGCTTCTTTAAGAAATAAACTTCCATGCCTCACTTGGCAGGATGACTTTAAGGAGACCCAAGGTCAAGGAATGAAGACAGACTGCTTGGGGAATAGGACTAGTCCCAGTAAAATCATGAATTACCAAACCCAAGCAGACACTGTCTTTCAAGGGGGAATTCACGCTGCCAGACACATGTAAGAATGTAAACTCACACAGAGTCTATCAGAAGAGAAGAAACCTGCAAAAAATATTTGCTAACTTACTTCAAGTTTACCTTACGCTACAGAACTGGTATCTGTCAAGATATAAAGCAGCTTCTGCAAAACTCTCAAATTTTCCTCTGGTGAGTATGAGGTCTTGCATGGTGACAGCTGGTCCAGTATTGCCCATGCCCTCGCTGGTGAAAGACATTTCAAATAGTTTGACATAGAAGTCAAGGCCTACATTGAATGCCATTTCAAGAGTGCAAGTAAATGGACACAATACTCTAACCAGTATACACTACTCTTACAAATCCAGTTTCAGTGTCATTACCTTCAAGTGAATACTCCGATACATTTAATTTGGGCACATGAACCACAGAAATAACATATTAAACCAAAATCACTGGTTCATCACCAATATCTGAACACTATATTTAACCATCTTTCTAAGCACCAGAACTACTGGCCACACAAGAAATCTGAAAGAAACATGTAACTTCAGAAACAAGATGTAATTTAAGTCAGCACCACTAGAGAAAAACAAGGACACCACAAAATATTACTCGTATAACTAATTCCTATGAAAAGAACCTTGCCTAGAGTATGTGATATACCTAGGACATATTGCTCTTCATTTTTGATATCAAAGTAGTTATTTCACTTGTGATACACATTTAGAGCAAAGACTCTCCAGACTCATCTCCCTACCTATATCCTGTCCGTTTTCTCATCCAGTAATTACTTGCTGATAGCTCTAGATTTAGATTTTTTAAACTATTTTTATATGGACTGAAACAACAACTGTGCCGAGATTTTAATTCCGAGGTGAGCATTACAGTTACACGTTGTCAAAACCACTGAACACAAGGCAAGTCAAGAAACAGCCTGAAAGCCTGCAGTTTTAAATATTGAATGATGACACACACTGTACAACACTGAACAGCAATACTCTGGAGATACCAATTTAAAAACAGTTTTACTGAAATTTTCCACTGCAGTTAGTAAGAAAGACACTTGTTTCTAGAAATGCAAACATTACAACACCAAATCTAAGTATTTTAAATGCTTTAATATTTAATCTCCTGTCATCGAGATGAACTCATTTACAATTTTCAAGTGAAAACTGTGAAAGTTAGCAGGTTAAACAAACAAGTTACCAAAAAATAATAAAGAGGCATGTTTCAGTTTTTTACTATCTGCTACTACCTATAGACACCTCAGTACCGTGCTTTGAGCTCTTTTATCTTATTATTAGTAAAACTATTCATATTCTGTCAAAAAACTGGAGAATTTAATATAATTCCTTCCTAAACACCTCTACTTAATGTATTCTTCCAAGTCTTTAAATCTGAAATTTTTAAATGCTAAAATCAGTATTTCAGTAAATATTTACATTCACTAGCTTAAGTGCAATCTTTCTGCTTAGAACACTATTTGCCCTTAAGAGTAGTGTCCAGTTCTTTCAAAATGCATGTTTCTGTGGAAAAAAACCCAAACTCCTTCAAAAAACTACCATCCAGGTATGTGCAGATGAAAATGGGTTAAACCCACCTACAAAGCAGACAGATTAATATTGAGAAAAGGAATACATTTAGGAACACGTATGCCTCCTTGGCAAGCACAATAAAAACAAGGACATACTGCTTTTTCTTACAGCAATGTTCTCAGAGGCCATTGTGCCAGGCAAGTATTCTTAACTTGCACTTAAATTTGTATGAGATACCATGATTCGAGAACCCTTCTTAATTTGATTTCTAGTAAGAAGATGCGCACCTCAGACGATGAGGTCTCAGCTGTCACTAGCCAGTGACAGGCTGTTGCCTGAAACAGGGGAGTACATTGCTGTATATTCAAGTTTACTTCCTGTCTCCCCACGAATAAAGATTGCTCCACTCCAAACAAAGCTTCAAGCCCACTTTTCCTAGTACACAAGACCACCTTGTTGAACATGTACATGCTGTGCTGGTTTCATGGTGGAAGCCTGCAGTAACACTTTTCTGTGGACAGAGCAAACTGGAAATCCAGACTTTCCTTCATGAAGGCAACTTACACCCAGGTCTGTGGAACTCAAAAAGCTCAACACAGCTTCACTTACAAGTTTAGATTAAGCTGATAAATACAACTATATCCCATAAAGGGATAAATACAACTATATCCCTTTTACAGCCTGCTGTGCAATAGAGAATGCATTGAAAAAACAGACACTGAAGCAACAGCCTTACAGCATTATTATCAGAAGATGTTTCACTCTTTTACTTCACACCTTGAAGTGTTCCAGCTCTGACA
The DNA here is from genome assembly GCA_013397845.1 of Melanocharis versteri. Lineage (NCBI taxonomy): Eukaryota > Metazoa > Chordata > Aves > Passeriformes > Melanocharitidae > Melanocharis > Melanocharis versteri. The sequence goes on from VZTG01006518.1 coordinate 390,428, forward strand.
GCTACAACCCATGCCAGAGTCACAGGCCTGAAGTGGGTCATGGAATCCACATCTGTTGCTACCCAACTGAGGGCATGAATGGACTAATCTGACAAATTTAGACTTAAGACCAGTCTTTATATATCTGAGAAGATGAGGACCAGAAGACTTTCTCAGGATATAACCAACTAAGGGCAGCACACAGGTAAAAGAGGAAGACCTCATGAAATGCTGCTGTATGAAGACCAGAAGAAGACCAGAAACAGGCTTTCAGAAGACTTGGTCTAAAGCAACTGTCACCCAAAACGCCACTTGGTGAACAGAAGCAAATGTACATCTGTGCTGAGAACAGAAACCAGCTGGAAATCCTGCTACTGACAGAAACAGAAGCAGAGGTTTTCCCTGAAGTGCTCAAGATACTGTAACAGTTTTGAATCAGGGTCATAAACTTCTGATAAAAGAAAAACAATCATCAAGTTCACTGACATAAAACATGAGGTGGGAATTATGCACTACAACCACAGCACACTGATTCTGTTTTGCCCTTAAAAGGACCAATAGAGAAGAGCACTTTCAAACTTCCAGTCCATAACTATCACTGTCTTGCTAAAAACAAGAAATACTGAACGGAAATTCTAAGTACAAATAAAATATATGAAATGAAGGGAGACCAAGTCACCAAACATTTTCCGTTTCATACTTTTCGTATTCTTCTAGTCTCAAAAGACCTTTTCTCATACTTTACATTAATGATTCTGATCCCCACTCATGTCCAAACAATGAGAGCACAGGAATTTCAGATGCACTAGGAATAAAAAAAGCAGCTACCTTTCAAGGAGAACAGGTGTACATATTAAGGCCTCCACATGAATAATACAAACAGGAATAAAATCTTAAAACGCAAGACCTCAATTATCCTCCTGAATGAAATGAGTAAACCTCAGGTTATACTTAAGGAGCTGCTGCTACTGACAGACTCTGGCAAGCACAACACTTGGGTCTCTCATACACAATTCCACAGGTACATCTAGAAATGCACAAAACCACACCCATCACAACTTATAGTTCACTGGAATATCTTACAGCCTTTCTGGAAAAAAACTATTACTGCATGGGATGAAAGACAAGAGAGGCAACATTTAATATGACAAAAAAATCTTTAAAGCTGCTAGATTAACGGAGGTCTATTTGTCTCAAGACTGCCATAATTTCAAAAGTAAGCACAACCATATTTTACATTAACAAAAACCCTATTACAAAAAAAAAGATGCTAGATTTAAAAAAGATAAAATAATAATAATATTTAAAAAAACCCAACAAACCAAATTAAAAAAACCCTCAAAACAATGGACAGATCTCCATGCCTGGCATTTACAGCATTTTGAATCCATGCAGAAAGCCACAACCTTCTCAGAGGACTTTGCACAGCATGAGGAGGGTGGGGTACAAAGATGCAGGCAGCATCAATCTCAGTAGTAACAAGCAGTTTTTTGTTTTTACAAAACACTGCTTCTTTTTTTGTTTTTACTTGCCTAAGACTTGGCTTTTGAGCAATGCTTGCAGACTTCCATCAACTCCACACAGTACTACTGCTGGCCCCTTCTAACACCTCCCTTTCTGTGTCAGGAATCCCCTATGCAACTCAGGAAGGACCTTACTGAACCGCTGAAGCTTTCTGGCTGCAAAGCTGCTCAGCAGCCTTAGGGTGAGCTGCACTGGTCCAAGGATTCTCACCCTCAGAGAAACAGGGCTGGACTCTTGTAAGACACTCTAATCAGCAGCAACTCAGCACTTGGGCCTCAAACAGAAAACAAACTGCAATTGCTGAAAGTAAGAATAGCACATTTTATGGTTTGGCCTGACACTTGGTGTGAATGGACAACCAACCATGTGGCCATAGTGTGGTTTACAGGAAGTGACAGCAGTATGCATCAAGAACTGAATCCTCCTCCTAATATTATTCAGCTACATGAAAAACAAGCAGCCAGCTTAAGCTGGTTAAGTAACATTCAAAGTCTGAGGAGATTTGAATTTCAGTGAAGAACGAATTTTACCTGCGGGTTAAAAGGGGGGTGTGTGTGTGTGTGTAGTATTAAAATGAAAATGCTGTCAAAGCTTTAACTGTTAACATAGCTAAAAGACTGCATAATTATAATTTATGTAACTCCTGCAGAAATTTAAGGAAAAAAACCCCTTTACCTTTCTTCCAAGAAAAATCGTTCTCCTGTTTCAAGTCTGCCAGAGCATTCAATTTGACCTTAACAATACAGTTCTGAGGTATTTAATTACCCTGTCAAGACCACTAAATGCTCGGCACTAAAGCCCCTCTCAGCCTTTGCTGATTGACAACATCAGTAAAACTCGCTATTAAATTAGACCTCCACCTAGGATTCCCTTCTGCTCCTTACTAGATCAATGTTCTTTAATACCAGTGGAGGGGCAGGCGGGAATAAAAAAAAAACAAACAAGAAGGTAAGGAGNTTCCCTTCTGCTCCTTACTAGATCAATGTTCTTTAATACCAGTGGAGGGGCAGGCGGGAATAAAAAAAAAAACAAACAAGAAGGTAAGGAGGGTTTTTCTCACCTTCACAGCTCACTTGCCTCTGGTACTTTTAATAGAATTTTTACACAACTAATGTGTACTTCATTGCTACGCAGGGATACTAGTTAAGCAAAAAATTACTACGAAGAAGGGACACTACCAAAATTCTTCTCTACAAGTGTCAGTGGTGAAGACAGGAACAACCTCAATCATTTTTACCTGCTGCACTGAACTCAGAAATCAAACCAGCATCTATATTTTTTTAGTAGTTTGTTATTTTCCATTAAGTGTACAAACCATTTTCAGGAGTACTATCATTGGTAAAATTTCTTAAGGGTGCAGCTCCTGAAGTTAGAGGATAACTCCTTTACAAGGAACCTTGGTGTAAATCTAAGTAGTGGTTCAAGACACCAAGTGAAATCACACTGCATAACGCCAAGTTTTAACGACAACTCACAATGAACTTGCAGCACACCCCTCATTTCAAGTCTTCCCTTGCTATACTGCACTTTTTTTGGCATTTGTAAAGCTGAATGCTTAATATGCACTCTTCTACTGAAGTCTTAACTAGCTCTTCTCATTGCACAACTCTCTACAGTAGGGCAGTCAACTAGGTGATGATGGCAAAACATAACATCTTGTGTTTGTAGCCAAAGAATTTGTCAAGTTCATTTCAACAGGAAGTTGGCAGAATGTTACACATTAAGCCAGTTTTTATTTTTATTACATGCAAAGTTATAAAGGAGTGGGAAGAAAACCTACAGATTTAATGCTTTAGATAAAATATTCCTTAAATTTCTATTCCCCTGACAGGTAAAAATTAGCCATGTAAACATACCAATAATCCAAAGAACTTCAGAGGAGGAAAACCTTATTAAATTTGACTTTTAAGCAGCACTAAGCTAAGTAGAATACAGACATCTTATCAATGCTATCTTATAAAAAAAGACAACTCCTCGGCCTCTAGCCTGGACAAACTATTTTTCCCCCCTTTCCAACACATACTTGCATACACTTCTATACAGGTCTCACCCGCATTCTCTATTAAGAGAACTGCCAGGTCCTGCATGCAGGGGCTCTGCCACTTCCAGCCCTCAAAAGGGAGGAACAAGCACCACATTACTATCATCTTCAGTGTCCCCTGGGCAGCTAATCCACAAAGGACTGTGTCCATCGTTAAAGCAGCCTAGCATCCATGCCGAAAAGTCAAAAATATTTTCCTGTGTCCTCCTGCTACCTGTAATAGTCTAGGTAAAAAGCTGCCTCCTACTCACCCTCCTGCACAGCTCTCAGACAGTCCAAAGAGAGGCCATTTGTTTGCTCACTCATTTTTAGACAGATAATTTTAATACACTTTCTTGTTAAAGCAGAACTCTTCTACTTCACATTGAAATATATTCCTATTCAGATAATCTCACAATAAATTCACTTATATCTTTTTTCTTTTTTAGGAGTTTTCTCATAAAAACTCCCTAAGGGAGGGGAAGCCATGGAGCATTTATCTTCTCCCAAGCAAAAGCTAAGACAACAAAAACATGCACTCAGTTTTCTTATCCCTGTGTGTATATCAATGATTCTTATAACCTGTTTGTTCCTCTGAGTTTTCCACATTTGGGAAGAACTGATCTTTCCAGGACAACCTAAATGAAATAAAAGTCATGGACAAGCAAGCAGGTAAGCAGAAAAATCACCCCAGGCACAAAAATCCATGTTTTTACTGTGTTTTAAATAGAACAGAGATAAAAAGCTTGCCAGCAACATCATCTTCCTAAAGAGAAGCCACAGAAAATATATTACCTTTTATAAGGCGGAACTTGTTTTCACACTGAAGTTGCATAATTCAGTGAAGCCCAAACTTCACAGGCTATGTGCAGTACACATAAGCCTGTTTACATTGCAAATAACCCATAAACTGTGCCACAAAATATATAATAATGGAGGCACACTGTCCAGCTGAGCAGGGTTCACATACCTAACACACCTATAAGTGGTTTTACCATCAGAATATACACCCACCCTAGTGTTTTACTATTCAGTTAAATCAGAAGGCAATACAACTGCCACCAGGTTGGACAAGACTAAGACTGCTACTACTTGCTTTAGAGACATACACCTGAAAGTTGGTTAAGATACTTTGCAAAGAATTCAGTAAAGTATTCCATAAAGCATTCCACAGGATCCTCTTTTAGAAAAGGGAAGAGGTAACAGGATTCTGTACTGCTATCAGTATAAAAAAAGAACAACCCTTAAGCCAGCATTTTGCAAATCCACATTTTTCAATGTATTTTATTTCAAGAAAACACTCAGTGGTGTGCCCTTAGGGATGAGAAATATATCCAATGACGAGCACGCTAGTATAGAAGCTGTGGATAAGAGGTATGTGTCACAGCCCCAATCCAGAGCATCACACATCAGGGTCAGGACAGTCAGTTCCCTCTGAGCAGGATTACACTCAGCTCAGTCACAGTGTGAGGCAACATCACACTGTGACCGAACCAGCAAAATTCCTTCCAGTTTTATACACTAATGGGAAACAAACTTTAACCATCAATCTAGTAAAGTACTGAGTGTTCCTACAGAAGTCCCAAAAATGTACAGAGAGAACACATATCTAATTTTTTTCTTTAGAAGCCTAAATATACACTAACACTCGTATTCAATAATTTTTCATATGAAGGTGTACATAAAAATCCCAGTTACACACATTTTTTGAAGCTGAAAGTTATGGGTTAGATTCTGAATTTGTCAAACAGGTTGGGGTTTTGTTTTTTGTTTGGTTGGTTTTGTTCATTTTGGGGGGGGGGGGTGGGGTTTTTTCCCTCTATTTTTTTTTTTTTTCCTGTAATTGAGTTATCAACTCTGGACAAATAGGAACACTATGGTCTATAAACAGAAAGTAACCTCTGCAAAGGCCCTGGGACTGACACCTCATAAGTGACTTCCTCCACCTAAGACGTTGCTTCCAGAAGCAGAAAAGACGTCAGACATCAACTTGACCTCTGCCCACCACTGCCTCGTGGCCGATCTGAGGAATACGTAAGCTACAAAATGATTCACAGCAGGTTGGGCATTTCTACAGCTTCACTGACAAATGCACTGAGGTTGGGAATAGATGATCTTTCAGGTCCATTCCAACCCTTAACATCCTATGATTTTGTGGTCTTGGAAAATACAGTCACAAAGAACTTGGCCTGAAACTCAGCGTCCAGGAAGGAAGAAGAGTAAATAAAGGAGAAGAGAGTAAAGCAGTTTTTCCACTCAAGTCATGCACACTAACACTGAAAGGTGCTGCTGAAGTTTAACAGGCCTGAATGGGGGCAGCTAGAGTCAGAATTTACTTGTAATGTTAACAATCAGCACTTAAAGATACTTTTCTCCAATTAAACAGATATTTTCTTTATTTTGGTAAAGAGGCTATCATTTTGGCTTGTGACAACTCAAGAGTTTCAGCTTTGCTTTAGCTAAAGACATCTAATGTACAAGTACCTGAAAAAAAAGACATAAGCTTTAGTCTCACTGCAAGGGTCTTTGTCTGGTATCTAACCTACAATTCCACTTTTTGGTCCTGGGAGGGCAGGAAAGAAAAGCATCACTGTCATCACTCAAATCTGTCCACTCAATTTTCACCTTTTTTATTAATCACTTAGCAATGTGAAAGAAGATTAAAAATTCAAAAATGGGCAGCATGAAGTAAGTTACCACAACCCCCCTGAAGGGAACATTTTGATTTGGGAGACCTGGATTGATTTTCTATAATCACCTCCTTTTTTTGCCTATGTAGTCAACAGAACTTCTAGTTTACTACTCTGGACATGTAAGTCATGTTGGCTCAATCCAAGGCATTACATGCAAAAGAATACTACTGGAACACAAGCAGATTCCCTTTCTCACCACCACCTAAAAGACAGCTTCAAAAGTCCTGGGGCACAAAACTATTTTACTCAATTTTCCCCCGAAGCAGAAAATGAGAGAGGTTGTCTCTCATTCAGACTCAAGAAGCCAGAAACACACAGGGAGCTTTCAGCAGCAAAGCATCAGTCCATGTCTTTCATCCACTGTACTTGTGTGCTATGAGTCACCATTTGTTACAAAGCAGTATTTAAGCTTCAAATACTGTAATCCACTTTATTAAATCTTATGAATACAAAACAGGTAAGGCACTTTAGCCAAAATTGCTGCTATCTTGTTTTTGTCTCAGTTGTCTTTCAGTGCCTCTGCACTGCTTTTTAAGTGTAAACATTTTTAGAGGTGAACTTATTTCATGACTGAAACATGCTCCTAGTTAGAAGGCAGTCACTATCCAAGTGACCAGCTAGCAAACCCTGCTGTTTAATGAGGAAGAACAGGCTGGTTGGAACACATACTGCCTTCAGGCACCAACACCTGTGAAACATGTTCAAAAGTCCGCATTCGCTGATAATTTTATTTAATCTCCTCTCTCTCAGAATTTCAGAGCTCAATTGCTCAAATGAGAACCTTCAGTCTTCTGTTAATGGATTAAAATAGGAGATAAGAAAAGTAACTGTCAAGAATTCTGTTTCTAGGAATTCGGGAAACTGAATTTAGTAAACAAGTGTGTGAGGAGCTGTAACATGAAAGAAAAAGACAGGAATACCAAACATTAGAGACCTAAAGACCAGAGTCCTAGAAACAGAGTAATTCATAGATAACCAAATAGTTATTTCGGCATTTCATTCTAAGGATTGAGGAACAAGACAACTAGCAACGTAAAACCTGAAGTATTAATAAGGAAGTTATACCATCTTTGACAAAATGAGGAAGCAAGCGCATGGTGTTCAAACAACATGGAATATTGCATTTCTTCAACTAAGGTATGCAACATAATTTCTCAGTTAAAACAATTCAACTGTACATCTAAAGTGTTAAGCAGGTTAAGGAAAGGAAATTTTCTATACTTTCTATACTTAATCTAACTCTAAATCTAAACAGACTGCAAAGGACCATTTGCTACATGAAATCCTAGCTTATTCTACTGACATTAGCTGCATGTTTGTTGCACTTGTAAAGGTAAAACAAATCAGGAAGTCAAAACAGTTCAGTTTCTTTAAATTATTTTAACACTACATACTTTTATAGTTTTCGTTTGAAGTCTCAATCCATTCAGGGTATTGATAGCTTTTTCGGCATCCTTGGGGTCAACGTAGTTCACAAAACCATAACCCAAGCTCTGTCCTGATCAAAAAGACAAATAAAAGTCATAATTAGTACTGTAGTGCCACGCAGTGAATAGCTAACTATTTAAAACGTACAGACACACACTGAGCAAACACTGCCTATACTGAAGAACAGTACTCAGTCCAAAGAACAAAACTGCAAAGGGTCGCAACATCTAATTTTTCCACTAACACTGGTAGATTTCAAGTAGCTTCCTCTGTTCTTTTGTTCAACACAGAAACTGCTACATTCAGTTTAATGCAAGAATTAAAAACTGATAACAGAATAGGTTCAGAAGTGTATTACGATCTGTTACACACTAGAGGATGTGCGGAAGCATCAAGTTTAAAGTGACATCAGGAATCCACTACTCACTCTTAAACTTTTTTATTGAATGTAGGAAGTATAGTGGCAAAATTCTGGACTACTGCTTGAAAATGAAGGACATTTGAAACTCACTCAATGACAGAATTTGAGCCAAATTAGAAGCCAAAAAATTTTACAGATGTTATTCATACACTACATAGAGCCTCCCAGTAACAAGCAGTATAAGGCTCATTTTGTTCCAATATTCAAAACAACAGGTACAAGTATCTGATCAATAACTAAATATCAGCCAAAGATGCAGTATTATTTGCAGTTTTTTTCAGTCTTGGAAATTCAGGTGACAGATGGACATAAAGCATTTTTAATTAGTTCTTATCTCTGAACAACAGCCCCTTTCTAACCATTAATTCTGCCTAAGCACTTATCCAACACTTGAGTTTAGCAGAAGTCATCTTTTGACAACTTCAAAACCTACAGTATACTATCCCTAACTAGCATACTACTTTAGAAGTACTCTTAGTGCATAAGAATGCAAATAGGTGGAAAATTTTAACATAGTGAAAAGATATACTTATCAAGAATACTATCCTTTATTAGCACAAATCTTTCTAGAAACACTCCCATACTATGAGGTTTTTTTGTTTGGTGTTTTTGTTTGTTTGTTGGTTTGGGATTTTTTGGGTTTTTTTAAGACACCAAAACACGGTCAAAAAAAATTGTCAACAAGCCATAGGGAAGCATCCGACATATCTAATTCACAAAATGCTAGTTAGAATGATTAACTTAGGTACACAGCAATATAAGAGGATAAACAACGTTACATAAAGCACAAATGGAAAATTCATTTATTGCCCAAAAAAGCTATAACAGAACTCATGCTGTATCAAGTTGGTATCTATACAGTATGCATTTAACACTATGTGATGCAAAAAAAGACAGGAAAGTTTGCACTTAATTAAATATCATGAGAGGGTTTACTAACAAGCCCTTCACCCTTGGCATTTACAGTTTTGCACCTATCATGTCCACCATGGCACCAAAGTCAGAGGACACCACCACCACCACCCCACTTCCCAAAGCTACTTTGGTTCTCTCCCATCTCCTCCTCAAAACACCACAGGAAAACACGAATTGTCTACATGGAGCCATATTCTCTGTTAACACCCGCATTAACAGAGAATCCAAACCCCAACAAGACAGAAGACTGAGCACCTGCTCTGGAGAACCCTACTCTGAGCAGGAGGTTAGACTCCATGATCTTCATGCCTTCAGCCTCAGCAGTTTGTCATGTTTCTGTAATAAACCATGAGGAAATACCCAAAAGCACTTCCGTATTCATTTACAGCTCTACCTAGATATTGCTAAGTTTCTAATCCTAGAAGCATTTTTCCTTATTAGTTTGATTACAGTAGAGCACTTTCTGTACCTGTCGCCTCCATCACTCCCACTATCTGCAGAACATCATTTCTCAACAGCATATCTCCAAAAAACAGGAATCTCTCTTTTTGCTCACGACTGATTTCAGTGCTATCTCCTAATACAGAAAGGCTGATTTCAGGTGTTTGTCATTAATCTCCTGAGGAACCCTTTTAAACAACAACCTTAAAAGATGTAAAAATTGCAAAGAGAAAGCTGTTTCATACAGGATGTTCCCAGTACAACACCCACTCATTCCAGATCTAATAGAAAAAGATTGGAAGAAATTATTTCTCCTATCCCTGTCTGTTGATGTGATCTACTTTTCATCTAAAAAACACCCAGACTGTTGCAGACAAAGAGCTTACCCGGCTGTTACAAAGGATTCAATTCATGACCATTCTTCTGGAGACACTCTGTTAGTTAAACTTCGTAAATATTAGGACACTAGCCTAAGAAGGTGCACTAAAAAACCCAGTAATTCATCCAGGACAAGTCTGAATTCATTTATGCAATTTTATTCTATGATTTTACAATTAAAAAAAAAAAAGCTTTCACCACGAGAGTGGTAGAACACTGTAACAGGCAACCGGAGGGGTTGTAAAGTCTCTATTCCTGGAGATTCTCAACAGTCTGAATGGACATGGTCCTGAGCAACCTGATGAAGGAGAATCTGCTTGAGAAACAGGAAATGCCTAGATTATCTCCAGAAGTCCTTTTCACCCTCAGTGAATCTGCGAATGAGATTCTGTTTACTTCAGTTTTGTTTTATGTACGTTATCATCTAAAATTCAAAAGCGTTCCCTAAAGCCCTTATTTATTTAGAAAGGTTAAGAGAATGCAAAACTTCTCAGACATTAAAATTATGCCTGAAGTTTAGTGGTTTAATTAGATATTATCAATAATTGAGAATCAAAAATCACCTTCTTCACAGCACATAATAAAGATGAATGTTGACTTTGAACAGGCAATGCAAATAATTGTAAATCAAACCTGATTTCTGGAATTGGTGTGTGAGGAACCACTCAAATCTTCCTGCTTATATTAACCGCTTGTTAAGAGGTTAGTCAGTTCATACACAGATGGCTGAGTTACAGAAAATTCAGACAAGCATTTAATAAAATGCAGTAGAAGTAGCGATTTCAAACACCCCATCAGATATCTCGACTATTCCAAGATATGTCTGACATGTGGTGGGAAAGTACCACGTGAGTTACAAAGCAGAACTGGGTTTCTAAGTTCTAAGTGAAAAGAGCTTCAGTCCAAATTTATTCAAGTACCACTATGGCTGTACAAGCTAAAGAGAAGTCTCATCTTACTGTGGATTTCAGACAGAGAGATCACCACATCCACTGTGCACAAAAATAAAGTTAGAGGCAACTGGCCAGGGTAACTCAAACCAGTTCTCCTTCTTTGCCGTTTTCCCTCATTCCTCAATGTCTAAACATCTGCTTTCAAGACAAAACAAGGAGAAGCTAGACTTATACCAAATCTGCCACCACTTAGGATATTTAAGAGGAACTTCATTATTTAATGAATATAATGACTAGTTCATATTGCCTGAAGATAAGGACTGAACTGAACAATGACAGAACTGGACTCCTCCATCTGTGCTTCTTCCACACCAAACTCCATTTGCCAAGACAGCCATGTCCTGCAGAACACACATCTGTCTTTAAGTCTAGTAACACGCTTAGAAATAGATTATGTGTCTGAGTCCGCAAAAAGGTGATGGAAGAAAAGAAGGTAAATCTATAGCTATCCACAAGATAAACAATACCCAGACTTAAATGTGTATGAACAAGCTGTTTAGTCTCTTACTAAGACAGGGTCAGCTCCAGTAGGCCGTTGCCTAGGCTCTGTGTTTCCAATTTGTGAATAATGACATTGTCTGAAAAAACTCTTACACCTCTCCAGGTCAGCTGTCCCGGTGCTCTGTCTGATACTCTGTGTTTAGGTATTTTGAATATCCAGTTTTGCATTTTGAGGATCTTCAAAATTAAGGCCTACTCAGCCTTAACACAGACAAGAGACTACCTGCGTCATCAGCTCTTTATCTCATAACTCAGATCTACAAGTAGTAATAAATATTTAGCTTATCCTAAATAATGGAGTGTCAAGAGTTTCTTATTTAACTATCAGTTGAGCTTAATCTCCTGGATGGTTCTTGTGGCTACTTCGCAAACCTGTTTAAAGATGTTTCTGTAAATCTCCTACTAGATTTTATCCTATCAACACTATGAATATTAGACAACATGGTGCAGAAAAATCCCAACAGTTAGTTAAATGATTGGTAACAGTAAAAGTCACCTGAGGTAGGAAAAGTAAAAAGGATTAAATGATCTGGAAGGAATGAGGAAACAAATGGGGGAAAGCAGTCTGACTTGAATTTTTCTTTAAAAAAACCTGAAGAACTGAAAGCCACATAGGAGAAGTAGTGCATCTCACAAGCCTGTAAGACAGCAAAGAAGTTAGAATAAAAGCTGTGATTTGAAAGTTCACATTGGAAGTTCATAATTATTAATGACATTTTATGTTTTATGTAACTGACACTTGTAACAAAGTCAAATTCAAGCACAAGTGGCAAAAAAATCTTCTAAGTTAGGCATTTCTTTGAACTTAGACACACTATATCCATTAGTGATGGACAAATGTTCAGCCTCTGTGGCCTATAAGAAAAAGCGCAGAAAGCACTACACCACTCAGTTTAATAGGGGAAACTATTCCGATTTTATTTAATGTTTTTGAGCTTCATAAATATGACTAGATCACCATGTATGATAATGCAAATTAAACAGTAATTTGTTAGATAATGCCAAGTTCCTTTTTGGCACTACAGTCAATATATGGAATGGATTTTGGGAGGGAAAGGGCAAAAAGTTATTTCAAACCATTTAGTTCTAATCAGTCTTTGAGAAGACTGTTCAAGAGACTGACTGGAGATCCAAGTGTATGCTAGAAAAGCACAAATGAAGTAATTTACCATTAAAAAACAAGTAGTGAACACACTGATTCAGTATTTAGGAAAGGAAAGCAGACAGACTTCATAGGCACCCATCACCAGAAGATCAAAGAAGTTTAAAGCTGAAAAGGAAGTAAGTAAGTAGGAGATCATAGCTATGGTCGCAGTGCTCCTGCATTTACTACTGTGCCTTGAAAGACGACATTTTTTTTAGCTTCAAAAATACACAGGCTAATTCACAATACTTATCAGAGAAGAACCACTAATAAACTGGTTGTATCCTACCTAGGTTGTTTCATAACTGTTTCCTATAAACTATAAATAATGCACACAGCTGTAAAAGCCCGAAGAAAATCTTCTGTTATCCAATATTCAGAACAAATAGATGCTATGCAGAGAAAAGAGGTCATGTAAAGTAGATGTGATAGAGGTGACACATCAATTTTTAATGTTTTGCTTTTAAAGGTAGCAGCAACATTCCTTAAAGCACGATAGACTCCTCTCTGAAAGCTAAAGAATTAAATCTGGGCAGGGATGTCAAGGCAAACAAAAAAAGCATCTACATAGAAAGGCGGTGAAAGAAAAGGTTAAGGAAAATGTGGGTCCTCTCTGGAACAGAAAGATGAGCTGGTTTACCAGGGATGAAGAAAAGTCTGAGGGGTACTGAACAATTTTTTTTTCCTCAGTATTCACCAGCAAGTGCTCCAGCCAGGTTGCCAAAGTCGTAGAGGGCAAAGACAGGGACTGGGAGAATGAAGAACCACCCACTGTACAAAAACATCAGGTTCAAAGCCATCTAAGGAACCTGAAGGTGCACAAGTCCGTAAGACCTGTCAGACACATCCATGGGCTCCTAAGGGAATGAGCAGAGGAAATGGCTAAACCAGTATCCATCACATTTGAAAAGTAGATGAATACAACTTTTAACCTAACAGTAGTTAAATAAGCCCTTTCAAGAGAGATGGAGTCCTTCACAAATGCACAATCAACTTAAATGCTGCCTTTTCAGTAGTCCTGCAACATTTTATAGCTCCTGAGAATGGTATTTCCTTCTGCCTAACACCATGATTAGACAGCACCTGATTAATAAGGTAGTTTTATTTCATGACTGATTAAAGCATCTTGGTATTCTACTAGGTCTTCTCTGAACATTTTTTGGGCAGAAATTTCGACAGGTTTGATCCTAGACATTTCTGGCCTATATAAAGCCTTGTCCAGATGCCTCCTGCTGCCCAGCTATCTACTAAACCTGTGTTCGCACGATTTCCTTCTCTAAATAGCTGCTGCTGAAGATAATTTTCCTACATGCATGACTGAGAAGCTTGTCTTCTAGAGCCAGTGCTGTAGAACTTCTTTGCTTGAGCATAGAGCTGTTAACTTTTTTCCCCCAGCACTGCTCCACTAGTGTACAACGGTATTATTACCAGATGACTAGCAGGTGCTGAAAGGAGAGCAACTTCGGTACTAGAAGAGTTTCCATTGCTGCATTTCTTCCCACAGTCAATCACTTGCATCATTTCAGCATGTATTTTCTACTCGCATGAACCAGAACAGCCTTTTGACAATGCAGCACGATGCTTTTGAAAGTCTGGGACACCCACCACACGAGGGAGTCCTTGGCTGCTGTTTCCCATCAGAGCTATGGAATACCCAGTGCAAGGGCTGAGCAAGCTAACTTTTGGAAGCAGTTCTTGATTACATTACCAGAGTACTCAGGTAATCCTGCATCTTGTCTGGAATTCTTAAACATTCCTGTAATGTCTGAAGGTCAAACAAAACAGAAAATTAACAGTATCAGGTTATAATTTTTTCCACAAACAACACTCATGACAAATTCTACAATCAGTCAAGCTCTCAAAACCTTTTCAGAATGTACTGATCAAGCAGGATTGAATGAGTTCTATGAAATGTGCTGGTTTGTTTTAAGGAGCAAGAAGAGCTGTTGTTTCTAACTTCTCATTAACAGGCAAAAGTAATGTAAGAAAAGCAGCCTCACTAATGAATCCTATTAATGTTAAATCTTGGAAGAGAAAGCCCAAAACTGTCATAAATGACCATCCTGATAGGCATATCCAACAAAAAGGAAAAAAAAGCAACAAAAAACCCCCAAACATTTACACCTCATTATTAATACAACTTAAAATTAATACACACCCCTAAGGTATATATTTTCAAGGCTATACTATTTTCATGGTCTAATACAAAAACTAAGCACAGACTAATCATACTCTGGAAAATTACAGATCTGAATAACAAATTCACACATTTCCACTGGACAACCAAAAATTATTGATAAGCATATATTTTAAAAAATGGAATTTTTCTGTAGCAGTCACTGAATTCACCATATAATCATTTCAGACATATCAGGCTATTTCAACTTCCGCAAAAAAGATCTTATTGCAAAAGACTAAGTTGTAGGAATATAACCAGTAAGAACTTCAATATCACAGAAGAAATGATAAAAAAACCTATCTTGAAAAAAACCCCAAATGGGACATACTATTTGCATCAATATTATAGTGAAGAACACAATTCTGACGTTAATAAAGTCTAGGAACGGAAAGTTGTTGCCTACAAGTCTACAGAAACAGAACTCACTAGAATTCTGGAAGACTGAAGATCTTATTTCTTTTAACTTCAGCTATATATGCTGCCTTTAGTGCTTAACTCCTTCAAAATCTGTCATCCAGACCTCGACTGAAAGAGAATAGTCCATTTTCTAGTCAATAGTATTGTATTTTCTGCTTCCAGCCATGCAAGTGTTCATTTTACAAGCACTGTTTTCAATAAACTAAACTTTGTTTAAAGCCATAAACTTCTGTTGCTGTGTATGAAGTTAATTGGCAAAGATCCACTAAACTACTGTAAGAACAAGACAGCTTCATATTTCTGTAATCAGGACCAAGTCAAGTTCACAGCAAGTTGACATTAGATTTTATTCTGCCTTTCATCACTCCAAAAGTTGTACGCACTGGCAGAACAAC
This sequence comes from Melanocharis versteri, assembly GCA_013397845.1. Lineage (NCBI taxonomy): Eukaryota > Metazoa > Chordata > Aves > Passeriformes > Melanocharitidae > Melanocharis > Melanocharis versteri. Next base: position 405,816 of record VZTG01006518.1, read on the forward strand.
GCTGTTAAAAGAAACATCCATGACAACACATGAAGACCATATATAAAGCTCTTATTAGAATTCATCTCATTGACTCAAATAATTTTTGCAAGTCTCCTAAAATTTCAGAGTGAAGATGTGTTCCATGACCAGTACACAAAAGCAGAAGTGGCACTACATTAAACCCACAGGGTTATGTAAAAGTCAATCTAAAAGCTGCAAGTAGTAGTCTGTGTTGTCCTGAAACCAAGCCAGTGCGGCAATGGAAAAGATAATACTACTTCTAGACTCCAGCCCAACTCCAGAAGCATGAAAAGTTTAACAGAGTTTCAGATATAGGAGTAAGAAATATTCAAACCTTTTGTCTGTGTGGATTTGCAATTTAAGACATTGGAATGATCTACAATATGCTAGCATGATCCTGCAGAGTAACAACTTCACAGAGGACTTGTGAGCCAAGATAAAATATCATTCAGCTGGTACCAGCTCTTTTACAGTTGCTGCATCTTTGTAAGTCATTAATGTTGTCTGTGATTAATGCCATGGAGACCACCACGGTATTATCTTGACATTGAGTAAGGCTAGGAGCACACTCAGACATACAACTCAATTAAGTGTAGCACTGTATCTGAAACTCCCTACATGACTCTAGTTTGACAAGAAGGGCTAAATGAGGAAGTGGAGAATACCATCAATGTTACCTCCTTTCTGTTTACTCTTAATATAAGTTATTGTTCGAGTTTCAAACCATATTTTAGATTACTTTAAAGCTTGAACTGCATTTTAAAAGCAGCTTAGCAAAATGAGGGAACCTGCATAAGTCACTGAGCAATCCCTAATTTAATTGCAGTTTGCTTGTAGTTCCAGCAGATGGATTCTATTTACTGAACAAACAACTCATACATCACTGAGCAGGCAAGACTGGGCAGCTTGTAAGAAAACACCTGTAAACTACAATCGCTACTAGAGTTCAATATTTGATACTTCAATGTCTTTCTCCCAAACCATTTCTCAGCAATCGCTCTAAATCTGGAATAATTAAAGTTGAAGAATGAAAGAAAAGGATCAAACACTGATCAAAGCATTTGACAGTATATCCTGCCACACAGTAAATAGATTATGTCTAATCTCAGCCAGGTTCAACTCTGTATTAATTTGGTGCCATCCTCCTGCCTTATAGCTTATGGTTCTTCACATGTGAGGAACATAATCATCTGCTGCTTCATCAACACAAGCTTGTCTTTGCTGGATACAAAAGTGATGGTGCAGCCCTGGCTCCTCCCTGCAGCAAGTGGAGAAAGTTTGTGGTGTGGGGGGTACCACGGATGCTAAGCATTACATGAACCTGATAAAAGATGTTCAGCAAGCCAGAAGAGACATTGGCTGAAGGTTATTAACAGAGATCCACCATGAACAAATAGTAAATCTCAACCCCAGAAAGCATGGTTCAAAGCAGAGACTGCATGGAAAGGTGCATGCTGCAGCACAAGCAAAAGAAACAGCAAATGCCTATGGACACTACAGGAGGAGAACACTGAGAATCTTGCTCATTACTGCCTTGGGTTCAAACGTAACAAACGACAGCCACAAACTACTTGAAATAACGAAGACTGAACCAGACACCCAGACTTTCTTACAAACTAGCTTGTCGTATTACAAGGAGAAGCTCCTTACCATTCCAAGGTGAAAGAATACCATGGAATTTGCCAAACCAAGTACTTTTTTGAAAGCTAGCTTTACCCTTTAATTTTTACCACTATTAGTAGAAACATGTTCCAGCCATCTCAGTTTTGTCTTTTGCAATTTATTCCTTGTCAGGAATACAGCCAGCAGTGTTAAATATTCTGCCTTATTGTATCCACCTAGTCACCTTAAATAAACAAGTGGATGTAAAGCACTTTGTTCTACTCCTGGAGTGTTTCAAAACCTGTGGTAGTGTGCTCACTGAAGTAAAAACCTGGCATGACATTTTGTTGTGGTTTAAACCCAGCTGGCAACTAAGAACACACAGCCACAACTAAAAACACTCCCCTCACATCCTGGTCAAAAAGGCGAGGACAATTAAAAAAAACGCCAGTGAAGACCAGTTTAGTAATTGAAACAAAGTAAAATATAATACTACTAATTAAAGGAAATAAAAAAGGAGAGAAACCCCAAGAAAAACAAGTGATAGACAATAAAACTGCTGGCTTATACCACATCCTATCCCTGAACTGTGATCAGCCCCCATTTCAGGTAACTTCCCCAGTTTGTAACTTGGGCATGAGGTTCTATGGTGTGGAATACATTGTTGGCCAGTTCAGGTCCCCTGACCTGGCTATGCTCCCACACTTGCTCGCTGGCAGAACATGAAACAGTGAACAGTCCTTAACTCAGGGTAAACACTGCGCAGCAACAGCCAAACCATCCGTGTGTTTTCAATGTTATTTTCGTGCTGATTCCAAAGCACAGCACTGTACCTACTGCTGAGAATAAAGGAACTCCATCACAGCCAAAACCAGGACACACATGAACATAAATTCTTTCCCCAAGCTTAACAGAAACACACACTACTTCGGAAAGGTTGTTTTGTTTTTGTCCAGGTTTTTACCTGCTACTTAATCTCAGAGTTCTGAAAGACACCCTGAAATGTGCCACGATCCTAAGTTTGGAAAATATTTCCCTGCTCTAGGGAACTTTTTTCATAGGTTAACTTCCAATGTTACTTTCAACCACATGCTTGTTTGTTTGGTTTTGGTTTTGTTTTTCTGTTCCTAACTGATGAATGGAAAAATGTAAAAAAATGATAAATTGTCCTCAAAACATAATTTCTTTCCGTACCATAAGTCTTAACTGTCAACTCAAAAAATATGTGCTTGAAAGTATGTCCAAGGGGAACATCCTTTTTTCAGTTTTAACAGCTGTAATTAACAAACAAGAACAACTACTAATCTGCAATACTGAGTAGCTGGACAAAGCCATTTCTCTTTGCAGTTTGTAAATGAATATAGGAAAAAAAAATATGCTGAGAAAGCTGAAGTTTTCATTATTTGAAACTGAAGTATGTCTCCACCACAATTAATTTTTACAAGAACACAGCAAAATTCTTCCATAAGTAAGCCTGGCTTTTCTAGTTTAGAAGGGGGTGGGGAGGAGTGGGGAACTGAAATAATCAATGCATCTTACTATAGATGCAAGACTTCATAACCATTGTGTAGCATTATTAGGTTCCAAGTGCATTTCAAAAAGAGCTTTGGTTTAATATGCATAAAGCCACAGCTACCAGAAAGACTATGAAAAAACAGCAACTCTTATCTTCAATAGATCCAGAAACTCAGAAGACAGGAAAGAATTCAGATTACAAATCCCCTTCTGTTTTAGTAAATTCTAGTAAATGCCTCAAATGAGCAAAGGTAAAAACAAAGTAATTGCAACAGCTGGTCAATAGTGTAGAAATTTTGAAGATAACATGGCTGTGCCCTTGATAACTGTGGGAATTAGCAGATTTACAAAAGAAATATTAAAGGAATCCTAAAATGAAATACAGGATCTGAGCCCTCTCAGTTATTTTCTCTTTACTGTGGGTTAAAGTATTAGGCCACTAAAACCACTGGCTTGCATAGCTTTCTTCTGTGGCATTCTACAGCTTTCTATCTATTTCCACTCTGACTTGACATACTCCAGGAAGAAAAATTCCATAGAGAATAGTATAATAAGCCCTTTTCTGCAGCTGTACACAGAAAACCACAATGGCAGTCTGGCAAATTTTCACAGTAAGAGCTGCCAGTTGAAGTACCATGATAAAAGAAAATAAAATGTAGATATACATATATATAGTATATATTTTATATAGTATATATATATAGTATATATTTTATAGAAAATAAACACATGCAGCTAGAAAGTTCCTTGCACGTATTTTAAGGTCTTGCTTCTATAACACAATATGGACCAACCATGAACCTGTTAGAATGATCTGCAGCTTGAAGTCTTGTTACTTACCACTCAGCTCGTGGAGGCTGAGAGGAAGTATCGACTTTCTGTAGGGATATCCAGGTCCTTATAATCCACATGACATCCTTGGAGCGAAAGAGCTTCAGGGTGTGCAGGTCAGTTACACCACTACCCAAACTGAGGCAGATATCACTGAAATATACCTTCGTTATTATAAATACTTTGCTCTAATCTCACAGCACAGTTACCCTGAAAAGCAGCTACACTGTCAGAACTTCAGATTACAAGAGGTCTCTCTCACACACTAGCTTCCACTAGAATCAACATTTATTCAAACACCTGGTCGAGCATCACTAAGATCCTAGATCAGCTAGTTAAACAATTCAGGAGTTCACAATAGTGGAATAAATCAAGACCACTTCTTCAAAATTAGCAGTAAGCAAGCAGTAATACCTACATACACATATGAAAGAGTAAACACTGTAAGGTACACCAAACTGGCAGCCTCGGACTCCCAGTGTGGAAGCAAAGATCACCACCTTAGCTAAAAGCACACAGGACAGCCCACTACAGGACCATTGCCAGTTTGCAAACCCCGATGCTTTCACAGGCTTCGTGTAAGTTATGGCAACCACTGGCAAAAGTGAATGGTAATCTGTTTGCAGAAAAGTGCAAGATAATGTCTATTGCAATAATCTCCACCAAAAAGCACAGTGTTGGCTGAAAAGCACAGTGATTTAGCAGTCAGAAAGGTCCCTAATCACATTTAGTCATATAAAAAGAGTTAAATTTTTAAAACATCAAGTTCTTGCTTTTGCTGTATATTGAGATCAACTCATTAATTCAGGTTATTATATGGATGAATAATCATTTTAAAAATAGCTTGTTTCCACAAAGTCGGCACTATGAGTGAATCCCTGGCAGGTTTTGTCAAACAGGTCTTTTCTACCTCTTTCACTTGTAAAAACAAAGCCTATGAACTTCTGAAAGGTCAAAACAGTGTTGTGCCTGCGTAACAGTGAACATCATATGGAAGTACAAAGACAATTAAGTGCTATCTTGAGTAACACAAGGTGAAACAATTTCCTTCATCCTCACCTGTTTACATGACTCATTTTCAGGAGACATGGGAAGTGCAATAAATTATGCCATTTACTATGAAAAGGTACAGTAAATGCTGCTAAATCCTTTTTAGTAATATTAAATAGCAATCAGAAGTATGAAGCACCACAGAATTGCCTGGGTTGAAAGGAACCTTAAAGACCATTTAATTCCAACCCCTTAAATCTGCTAAGACGTTAGTTGTGCTCTGGATCCACTCATAAGACTTGTTTGAAACTTAACTCTTTCAGGATTATCCCTGCAGTCCAAACAGGATGGTACTTCAAGCCCCCAGGCTAGCTAAGTAACCCAATACTCTGCTGGTGCACTTTTCTTTAAAGCACACAAAGTTCAAAATCACTTTATTAACTTTGTGCTACAACTCACCAAGTCCCTAGGCCACACCAGAGACTGCATTTTAACATCTGCAGAGCTCAAAACATAAACTTGAAAATTGAAAAGGTGATTTTAAGATCAACCCTCCCTGTCCCCAGAATATCTATGTTTCAAGGTCTTGAGTAAGATGCTTCAGAGAGCAGTCAGCCAACAGACATAAATTTATATAAATTAATATAAACAGAAATTTGCCTCTAATCCCATTTGGTTTCTATTCTTGATTTCACGTCTTAGTTGAGTTTTGCACAATATATTCTACTGGCAAGACACAGTTTTCCAGGCAGCACCTTTTGTCCACAACCCTGCCCCAGTCAGGAACTGTCAGGCTGACAAAAACTCATTCATCTCAGCACGCCACTTGGCAGCAGCTAGCAAGTACCCCTGCGTATCAGATTCAGCACACCACAAAAGAGCAGGCAACTTCAACTAGTTCTTCCTTTAGCCGCCAAACTAATCTATTCTCCCAGCCGAGTGCACAAAACCTTGCAAAAACATTTGATGCATTAAGGTGATACAGGACTGCAAACATCAAACACATTGGGAGTAAACGCTAAGAAGGAAAAAGAGCTGGGGAGTTTCACAAAAACAGCAAACCTCTCTTGAAACATGACGAAATTGTTGTGCTCTGTTCCTGCATGTGATCCTCTCTTTATCAGGCACTTGTACTATATGAGCAAGTACCTGAAATTCCAGCTACTTACTGCCCTGCCATGCTCAAAATTTTCTTTTTTTGTCATGGGAATGCTCATAACTTTCTACACCGTAAAGTAACTTTGAACACTAAGCCATTCCACAGATATGCGACACTGTCTCCTCTTTCTTCCTCCGGTACATAAAAAGTAAAATGACCCACCCTCCTTTGCCTCCTACCTTATCTTCAAGGCAGTAAGAAGCCTCAAATTAAGATCCTCAGATTAAGGCACGACCATATTTTTTTCCCCATCTTCCTGTAAGGTTAGTTTAGATGCCCTAAAATTAGACTTCCACTAAGCGAAGTGGAAGATTTAGAGTTGAAGAGAAAGCTAACACTGCTCAGAGCAACAGTGACAAGAGACTTGAAAGAAACTGGCAGCCTAGGCTCAACTGAGATCACTTTCAAAGTCAGGAGTTTTAGATATGCAGTAGCACTGACAAGGCATAAGGTTTCCAACAGCTCTGCCCTTGCCAGACACTAACATTTACAATGTTGTGATAGAAGGAGAGAACACCACAGAGGTTAACAAGTTTCACATGTTCTAGATTGAAGCAGCCAGTCAGACAACACAGGCTGTATTGCTTCCACTGAGGCTACAAATAGGGTTTCCCTTGATTACCAAAAGATTGCTGTACAAGTCACAGCAAGCAGAAGAGCCATCTCTAAGAGATCAATGTTTCAGCCATGCTCTGCTGAAACAGGCCACTTACCCCGCAGAAAAGAAAATCCTTCTCCAAGTCACGGCCTCAGCTGTTTCAGCTGACTGTAATTCAGCATATTGTGACAAGTGTTTCCTCTGATCCTGCACTAGAGGAGACTGAGTGCTCCATAACCAAGGACCCGACAGAGCAGAGGCCCTCCTAACGCTGCGCTGACTATATACATATACACGGCCCACGCTGAATGGTGACTGGTGTTACCACTGTGAACAACACAAGCTGTCTGACGACATAATGTCCAACTCCATATATTTTTTTTCCATTCCTATGACCAACTCAGAATCCTTTGCATTGATTACCATGGTACTTCAATGAAGACCGAGAACATGCATGAGAACTAAAACTCTCTGTACAAACTTTAGTTGCAAACATATTGACACAGATGCTTCAATAATTTTATGGAAATGTTCCACTTTCAGGCAGTTTTCCTAGAACTACGGTTCTAGACAGCTGAATTGTGTGCTGCATTTTACATCTTCACTTTGTGCAACACAGGAATGAGAGAGTACTTCAAAATATCTGAGAAACTATTATCTTCAAGAGGACAAGATGAAATGTACAAAATTAAACGAGATATCCTGTTAGCTTTAGTCTTACAGAAAGAGGTGTAAGAGACAGAAATGTGACCCTTCCTCTACATGAGTGTCCATCACACTGTACTGTAGACTAGACTACAGTACTCTGGATTGTACTCTAGACTGCAAAAGTCTATGAAATTTTTAAGGAGTCACATAAGACACATGAAGAATTTTACTCCATGAGCCGATAATGTTGACCATAAAGAAATGCCACCACAATGTGACAGATAGTTGCCAGCCACAAGACAAATAGGAACCCAGATTTTTTTTTTAGAAGATGTGTAAGAGGATCAGGCTTTCAACCAACACTTAAGCACCACAGTAAGGCAGCTGGATCAAGTTTGGAAAAAATGCCATGTAACAGTGATCAGCAGGAATGTCCTGAAGTAGACTTTATCTTCAAGCAGAGATGATAGAAGGCACCATGAATTGATGAAATCTTCAAGTGCATAGCACCTGTCTCCTTGTACTAAAGATAACAGTATTACCACAGCTTCACAGCTCATACACAAGTCTATGAATGTGAAATACAGTCCCAGGCTGGGTCCCTAAGCATATCCTGTCTCACTTTCTAGACAGAACAAGCACGAATGCTAAACAGCAAATGAAATCCACATGTAAGTGTTATTAGTTGTTCAAACACAGTTAAGAAGATAAGAAAACCAGACTTATTCACAAGTAAGTTCTCTTTTAAGAAAAGTAAGTTGTGAATTTTATGAGCACATTATTATTTAAATAAGAGAACAGTATGGGAGCTTTGAGGCCAAGAAAACAAATATTTTCCCAAATTTAAGACATCTGAGTTATCTGCTTTCTGAAATTAAGGAGTCTATATTCCACGAGTTTCAGTTTAGCTAACAATGTCACAAGCGCTACTGGAAACTAGGAGATTATTCCACTATGTGAAAATGAAGCATTAATCTTCCAAATGTACAACTGAAATTGTACTGAAGACAGCGGGAGTTAAAAGAATGCAGTCTTTTTTTTTTTTTTTAAGGAGACCAGTAACATTTTTACCTATATTCAAGTTTCAGAAAAGTAGGTCTAGAAAATGTTTACTGTACTGTACTTTTTAAGTGCTAGCTACTACTGTTTCTTGTATTTTTTAAAAAGCTGCTAAACCCATCTATCTTGTGCAAGCAGAAAGCATTTGCTTTGAAGTGCTTGACCAGGGGCAGTTCCAATAATTAAATTTCATCCCATTTTACCCTCTTTCCTAACATTTAGAGTATTTTTAGCTTATTTTTTGTAACTATATATGCTTAACATTAGATTACATAAAATGTTATCATTATATGATAAATGTATCTCTGCTGCCTCTAAATATGTAGAAGGACTTAAACTAAATTAAACAGCTATCTAGAGTGGCTGACTAGAATCCAATTATGTTGCTTTGTTGAGACCAGGGTCTCCTACCTATTGTACAACCACAATTAACTTACACAGTAGTTCTGTAATTTGTATTGACATACATCTGCACTAGTCAAAAGCATGTAAGAGTTAACACAGACTCTAAAATATCTAGGCACAATGACTCATTCCTGACAGATTCTCTGGTTAGCAAGTGAAGATAAAGTGACGTTCATGACCCACTTATCAGATGCTGTTGTCAGTGGGATTCTCACATGAAGAGAGACTCTTGTTCAGCACCCTTTAGAATCTTCAATATTACCAACATTTAACTTATTTACCTTCAGTAAAACAACAAAACAGCAATCAGCTGTTTTAATTCTTACTGATAACACCTGAAATCATTTTCCACTAATAGAGAAAGCAGACTTCACTGCAGCTACGAATGTTGCCCTGACAGAAAGCTGTGCCCATGAAGTGCATGCTTGGAGACGACCATCAGGAACCTCCACAGATCAGCTTTCTCCCTTACTTATTCACAAGTAAAACTCTAGATAAAAATCAATAAAATAATCAGTACTTGGACTTCAATCTGCTCACATGAAATTAATAAGTGAACTCCAGGGTGCCTCCTTCCCCTCAAACAGGTTTTTCAGAGCAGGTAGGCCTTTAAGTTCAATTCCTCTGAATCCTAAAGCATGCAGACAGCTTCAAGGAAATCGGGCACTTCCACCTCTAGTGGGAAGTGTCCCCGCCCATGGCAGGGAGGTTGGAATCAGACGCTTATTAAGATACCATCCAACTCAAACCATTCTGTGATTCTGCGATAACGGAAGTGCACTTCAGTGTTGCAGATGTGATCACAGAGTGAGTACTAAATAATAGGGAGGGAGATAACTTGGTTCAAATTTACCAGATGATAATGAGTATTTGGGTCAAGATGACAGTGGCTGGCCATGATCTCTCTGAATTTTAACACACAGCACTGGCAACCCAGTGATCACAGCAGGCGTAACTCTGACTCTCAGGACAGGACTGTGGTTTCCAACAGGGCGCAGCTGCAGAGATCACACCTCACACACGGCCCCACTGGATGTCCTTCGGGGTAAACAAGCTGATCTCTCTCCCAGTGATTGGCGGGCTGTGGTTACTTTCTCCCTGTTGTTGGCCTTGCCCACCAGTGACCGGGGCCATGAAGTGAAACACAGTCCTTGACATCGAGCTTGCAAGATGGTACCACTCTAAGCCAAGGACAAGACTGGATTGGCCCCCACGTGCTGCCACCAAACTCCACTCTGTTTGCAAACTAGCAGGCACAGAGTGGTGGAGACACAAGCCATTACAGACCTCAGTGATACCGTAAGTGTATTTCAACTTGTATGCTACCCTAAACTTATCATTTAAAGATACTCACCAAGTAACTAGCACTCATGACAGTTCATTTAAGAAGGACAAAAAAAATTACATTTTCACAGAGGCATTAAACCAATGAAAGTCTGAAATTCATGCCATATCTCTTCCTTCACAGAACCTGGTAACAATCCTGGTTTTGAAATTAAAAGGAAAAGAAAAATTTGCTTTTCAAAACTCTCTTAAGAAAACCTGAAAATGAGCACAAACAGGACTGAAAGTAGAGAGCTTTCTCCTCAGCATCTACAAACACAAGGTTATCTTGCCCCAGGCTACTTAAATCAGAAGTATTGCTCCCAATGCAGTTACAAGGTCAGAGACCATATTTCTCAATCTTCCTCATACTTCTAAAACCTTTTGGAACAAGACTGATGCAGCATTTTTGCTGGCAGCTGAAAGTATGCCTCAAAGCTGAGGAGCTCCTCTCCGATAAAGCAGAAATACTAACTATCTCCAATAGTTTCAACTCTGGCGTTCTCGGCTACTGAGAACGTCATTTAAATTCAGGATCCTTCTCAGGCATCACACCATGCCATATAGAAAACATCACACCTTGCAACAAAAGGTCTACAATTAAGTCTACCTCCATTCCCAGGTAAGGAGTCTTCTGAAACTACAGAGCAGCAATGGTGTGCTTCTGGCACATAGAACATCAGACCCATCATGTAAGGATGTGGACAATTTGGACACTGATCATGAAGACCCTGAGGGTTACTTCTGTGGGCCTGCAGTAGTCTCTGAAGTCATTCCTAAGAAACTTCGATAAAGAATGCTAAGTATTTGGAACATGCAAGACAGAGACAAACTATCTTTCAACAGCCATTACCCTAACTGATGAAGTACCAATCATATCTTTCCACTCCCAGAAAAAGAGGCTAGGAAACACCTAAGGAAGAGGCCTTTTGTTTCAAAGCATTAAAGCCATTAACTACAGAGAAAACAGGCTTGTTTTCTACATCAACCAGACTTCACCTGAAGACAGCAAGCTGTGGCATCAGCCCCATCTGGTTTCTTTGGCATTCCCAACAACATTCAGTATTCTTCACACTGAAGAGCAAAGATTGCTTTAAGGTTTGGTCAGGCCAGAATGAGTAAAAGCAGTGATTTCAGTATCCCAGACTACCATGCTGAAGCAGGGTACTTCACAGATTTACCCATTCCATTCCACTACCTGATGTCTTAAGAACAAGTCATCTGCTGTGGAAAGAACTGCTGGTTACTCAGACACATAGGGGAAGCAAAATCATTCAGCCAATAGAAGTCAGTCAGAGTGTTCAATAAGAAGGAAGCCAAAAAGCATGAATTGATTCAAGTGCTGAAATTCAAAAGCAGCTTTACCTGTGAAGTAAGGCAATCTGCCCTTTTTCCAAGGTATGAGCTTTATTACCTATATCCCTGAAAAGAAGCAGCTTTGCATCAACAAGAGCTGAAGTCTAACTTCAGTGAGGCTGAATTAAAATTCAAGGCAACTTTGTATAAATACCTGCTTTTCCACATGTCATTCTTCTTTCCTAGTACTCTGAAGCTCAAGTTTAAATGTCCTGTTAGCATTTATAAAACTCAAACTAACCTGAATGAAATGCAAATAAAGAAACTTAATTTGGGGATATATAATCTAAAAAAATTATTAATCTAAGTTCCTTCTGACTAGCAGCATCAACACTGGTTCTTTCTGCCTTTATTCCATTACTTAAGAGAATTGCAGAACACCATCTGAGAGTTCACTGCTTGGAAAAATGAAAATATACAGAAAACTCCAAAACCAACATACCTGTTATTTTGTCTCTGACGAGCTTGCAGGATTCTATCTCCCCAATGCTGCCAAACAGACTCTTCAGTTCCTCTTGTGTCATATTTTGTGGAAGGTAGTTGACTATTAAATTGGTCTTGCTGTCTTCTGTGTTCCCAGAATCAACTGGTGACGAGCAATTGTTTATGGTGGCTGAACCATGGGCTGTGTTATTACAAGTTGGTCCATTAGACAGTTGTGTTTCCATGGCAGCAATCACCTGCTGAAAAATACAGAAAACAAGAACCATCAAAGTTCGTATTTCAGCATCCAGCAGGAGAGTCCAAACAAGAACCTGAAAGACCTGTCAACTATGCAGAAATGGTACTGCCAAGGCCATATACTGCCTCCACATGCAAGAAAAAAACCCCAACAAACACCAGTACAGAAGGACGTTAACTGTTAGTCAAGACAATACTTTAAAACCTTGCAGGCAAATAAACTGTATCTTCTACAAGCTTACTAAATGAAATTAGCACTCAAAGCCTAGTTTCCATCCTTGGCCATTCCCTCCATTTAGGGGAATCACAGCTTTTCCATTGTAGAAGTTACCAAACAAAACTGGCCTGTTGCAAGAGTAATCATTTCTATAAACTTACAACTGGTTACTGAAATAACATGAAATGCAGATTTTAAGGAAGCAGCATTTGAATATTTTCAAAAAGAGGTGGGCATTAACTGTATCCAAAGAATATTTCTCATGAGAAATAGCAGAAGTCAAGTTTAGTACTTTAAAGAGATACTTAGAGGACATATGAATGTGCTGGGATGGAAAATACACTCTTCCTTGACAACATCCATGTCAAACTTCTGTCCCACAGGTTGGAATCAGGTTTCTAAACACTTTTATTTGACAAGACTGACAATTCCTCGTTCTTATTTCTTCCCTCGCCTGAATTCTGTCAACAGTTAAATTTGAATCTTGAACTTGATTTACTTTTAGACCACTCCAGAACTACTCTGTGCCTGGAAGACCACAGAACAGATCCTCCTAGAATCTGTGCTAAAGCAGATGGAGAACAGGAGGTGATTTGAGACTGCCAACATGGCTTCACCAAGGGTAAGTCCTGTCTGACCAGCCAAGTGGCCTTTCTGTGATGAAGTGATTCCATCAGCGGACAAGGGAAGGGCTACAGATGTGATCTATCTAGACATATGTAAAGCCTTTGACACAGTCCCCTACAACATCTTTATCTCTAAAATGAATATTCATGGATGGATTAATAGATGGATAAGAAAGTGGTTGGACAGGTGCATCCAGAGGTGGTGGCCAATAGCTCAGAGTCTTGACTGACATCAGAGACAAGTGGTGTCTCTCAGAGGCCCATACTGGGACCAGTGTTATTCAATGTCTTCATTAATAACACAGACAAATGGATTGAGAGCACCCTCTGCAAGCCTGCAGATGATCCCAAACTGAGTGGTGCTGTTGACACACCTGAAGGTCAGGATGCGATCCAGAGGGACCTGGACAAGCTCGGAAAGTGGGACTATGGGAATCTCATGAGGTTTAACAAGGCCAGGTGCAAGGTGCTGCACCTGGGTCAGGACACTCCCATTATCAACACAGGCTGGGGGATGAATAGAACAAGAGCAGCCCTGTGAGAAGGCCCTGGGGGTGCTGGTGGGTGAGAGGCTGGACATGAGCCAGCCATGGGCACCCCCAGCCCAGAGAGCCAAACGTGTCCTGGGCTGCATCCAGAGCAGCGTGGGCAGCAGGGGAGGGAGGGGATTCTGCCCCTCTGCTCTGCTCTGCTGAGACCCCACCTGGAACCCTGCATCCAGCTCTGGGCTCCCAGCACAGGAAGGACATGGAACTGCTGGAGCGAGTCCAGGGGAGGGCCTGAATTAGAGGGATGGAGCATGTCTCCTGTGACAAAATGCTGAGAGAATTAGGTTTGTTCAGCCTGGAAAAGAAAGACTTTGGGGTGGCCTAATTGTGGCCTTTCAGTACCTGAACGGAGCTTACAAGAAAGATGGAAAGAGACATTTTTGAAGAGCATGTAGTAACAGGACAAAGGGGAATGTCCTCAAACTGAGAGTAGGTTTAGATTACGTATTAGGAAGAAATTGTTTATTGTGAGTGTGGTATGGCACTTGCCCAGAGAGGCTGTGGATGCCCCATCCCTTGAAATGTTCAAGGTCAGGTTGGATGGAGCTTGGAGCAACCTGATCTAATGGAAAGTGTCATGGCAAGTGCATTAGAGACAGACAATCTCCAAGGTACTTTCAACTCAAACCATTCTGATTCTACTCTGTCTCACCCCAAAGGAACTGACTGTATGATTTCAAGATGCAACAGAAATATTTAGGAGGAGTGTACTTGTACACAAGCACTTGTCCATAAGCTGCCACATATACAAGAGGCTCTCAGCCATCTCAGTCAGTGACTGAATGGCAACTGCTGGTAAATACAATCGATTTTTAATGGCATCCTAATATCTAAGATTTGGGCAGCCTACTCTGTTCTAGACCAACTGTTCAGGACAACATCCAAGAGAAAATTACGTAAGTTAATTCTCCAGTAATACGTATTTCAACACAAGAAGTTCACCAAAGAAATCCATCAATCACTGAAATTTAGCCTCATCGTTAAACTGCTAAGAGGAGTTCTCACAAAAAAGCCTCTTGTAAAATCACAGAGCAGCATCCAGACCTCTGAAGGGTCTGTCCTAAGAGTCCTGTTTAAAGCACCATATGCAATCAGTGCATATCCAAACACCTGATGAGATCAACTGTCTTCAGGGACTGCATAACTCTATTCCCTAATAACACGAGAGAGGCTAAGTTGAGTTTCCTACCAGAAGTACAACTTAGACATTCCTGGGAACATATTTCTGTGTTCTTTGTTCTGCATACAGAATTATTTTCCAAAAGGTTACTTCAGCACAACGCAAAAAAAGGGATACATCTATTAAGAGCACTCATTAGAAAAGCGTGATCTAGTTTTCCTGAAGAGCTACAACTGGAACAACATTTTCTTCCCTTGTGACAAACTCCAAGGAGTAACCTGCTCCTGGCACTGATGAAACAAGTCCACTGAAAAGATGATAAAGTAGATTATCCCAATTAACATAAATTACTTTTCAAAACACTAGCATATCTGTTAAAGGTAGTAGTCATAAATGCTGTGCTCTGAGGCTCTGTAGGATTGCGTTTTTCTCCTTTTTGTCTTTTATTCTCAAATTTGAAGCGTTCATCGATCAAAATTAGCAGGATTTAGCAAGGACAACAAACAATTGTCTCTTAATTGCACATTTATTTTCATGTTCAGGTGGCAAGAATGAGATCCTAAGCCAACATTCAAGTGAACAGCTGCAGTAGCCTGTGTGTGCTGCAAATTACAGCATCTCTCAGCTATATGGCCATCTGCTCTGAATAAAGTGATACTAATATGTTTTACAAATAATGCATACCTCACTAACAGGCTAAAGAGAACTGTTCATAAAAGACAAAGCACAAAGCACTAAATATTTTTCACTCAGAAAAATAGTTTGAGAGAAATACACAGTTTTAAAAAAATTCTTAGAATAGACTGGCAAATATAATTTTAAAATGGTAATCATAAAAACACAAGTATACAGGTTTTCAAAGTTACTGCAATTTAGTATTCAGACCATACCAAAACCATTTTAGTGCAATACTCCTCTTCAATTATCCACTGGGTATTTTCAATTAGTACTAAAATCTAATTGACATTAGAAGAAAGGCAAGCCACTGCAGTGTAATTTCTACAGGAGATCACCGTTTTACAGAAAAAGTTGTCTTGGTATGCCAGTGTGCTCTAGGCTCTCAGAGAACAGGAACACAACCTACAGCCTATAATGAAACATATATGCGAGTTAGCATTCCAAATGGAAGGTTAAAAGACTTTGGTATGGCCTCAGCACTATTAACACGTAAAAAAGTAGCCTACAGAATTTAAGAAAAGTCCCACAGACCCCAGTCCAAGGCTCTGCTGCCCACGAACCACTTCTAAGCAGAGAAGCCACATCACACAGTCTGACTGCCATGTTAGTTTGGAGTTGCCGTCTGCAATATGGACACAAAAAGTACTGTATGTTAGATTAGCAAGATAATGCAACAAATCAGTTTGTACAAATTTACAGTAATTGCATTTATATTCCCAGCACGTCCATGCAGTGTGGCTTAATTGGATTTGAGGCAATTCCAATCTAATCTTTACAAATTCAGTTGTAAAATTATTTTTTTTATGTGAAATAAGATGCTTATTCTTAAGAAGATTTAAAAGATAATGCAGTCTAGTTTCCCCTGCATCTACCCTGGAAACTACCTCCAGAACCACACCATGCCTAAAAGAAACTATACCACAAAACAAATTTTTAAATCTTCAAGACTGAAGAGGAAAGAAGGGAAATACAGTGAGTTGATTTTCCATCAGCACATAAGATGATCATGCACTACTGAAAGACAGTTCCCCTTAAGTCTTTCCCAGCCCACAGGAAAAAAAAAATACACAAAGATGACAAACTACTATGTTAGAATCCACTCCGTTCTAAAAATCTTAGGTTTTAAAAATTAAGTAAATTAAAATCTCGTGCAGATGGTATTCACTAAGTTTCCTTGCAACAGCTGTTTAAAAGTACCACTGCACATACAAGTGGCAGCAGCGTCAAGGATTTATCAAGTGGAGTAACTGCAACAAAACATGCAAGTGTTTTTCATAAGAGTATTTTGGTATCCAAGAAGATTGTTCTTTGTTTTAACTAAAACATCATTAAAATCCAGTTGGATTTACAACGAACAGTGCTAGGAGGATACCACAAAAGCTAACAGGCCATTTGCAGATGATTACAGGTAGTCCAGATGTGAAATATAACCACAACAGGAACAAACAGAAAGGCTCCTGACCACTGTCACAGCTTGAGACTGCTGTTAGTAAAGAGATCCTTCTTGCCCATGGTTAGCAGATGAGGTAAGCCTAAACTTGATAAAAGAAGACTTAGGTTTCAGAAGGCTGCTGAATCCAGGGTTTATAAAGACGTACTTCAAAACTTTTTCTGTTTTAAAATGATGCTTTAAAATGATGTTACTTTTCATGTCAGTTTGCTACCAAAGTCCATATGCTTAGCTGACTTCATATCTGGTCTTTATTTCTAACTTAGGTTAATAAAGACCTTCAGTCACCTTTCCATGCAAAATACTGAGGCTTTGGTATCAACTGCAAGTTTGCAGTCCATTCTCGGTGGTCTCAACCCAAAACCAGCAGTAACAATTTCTCAAGCTCTCCATTGTTCATATGCAAATATGCTCGATGAACTGCTTACTACATAAATAAAATCTTCAACTGACTTCTTTCAAGTCCAGACAAGCCTTATTAAGAAGACTGCTTTAAAATAGCAGTCTCCAAAACTCTTGTAGTACAGAGACTGTAGTGATGGGCGTGAGATGATGTATTTGGATCTCTGTGGCTCTCAGCAAAGCAGAGTGACCCCACAGATTACTTGTTTCCTGCGAACCACAGGCTGTAGATAGAAAACTTCAATAGAACAGCTTACTTGTTTGTACAGGACTCCAGTGTACTCACTGGAGACTTCCCTGTTCTCTCAAGCACTGCAGCACTTCTCAAAAAAAGCCAAGAGCACCTGTCAGTTGAAGCACTTCCAGCTTGCATAACACATTTATCTTCACTGAAGCATTCTACACAGTACTTGCAATCAGTGTGCAAGTCAGTTCTCTGACTAAAAAAACCATTATGTCTCAAAAACATATTTTGCTCTACCAATTCTTCTACCAATTCTTTTTATTACTTTCGAAGCTGTACAGACTGCTCTCTTACATCTAGTTTGGAAAACTGGCATTCTCACCATCTTATTTACACTTCTATCTGACCTAAAACCAGTATTAAATATAGCTAATTACATTCTAGAAAAAAAAAGTTTCTGAAATGAGTTTTCAGCTTTAACACTGTACTAAAAGAACACATTAACATAGAATTTGAGCTGTGAGTTTTCTTCCCCCCTTCCCCCCAAAAAGTTTTAAAATACTGTACTACTGAAGAACCCTAGTACCATTAAAAAAAGCTAAATCAGTTTTTGACTGTTAGACTCAGAGACAGTATTACACTTCAGGTTATTAAAATAGCTTAGCAGTTACTGCTTTCAGAACCTATAAAACCATTATGTTCAGGAAACAGAGTTCTATACCTACTAAGGGAAAGTTTGTCTTAAAAAACATTCAGATTAAGAAGAGAACAATAAAGTCAACTTGACTGAGTAAATCTGCTCTCTTTATAATGCTGAAAGGAAGCAGAACTAAAGACACAGTTGTTCAGTTCAGCAAACTGAGTAGTTCTCTTTAACATACAGTGCATGGCAGCCATCTATCTTTCAATAAACTGACTTTTAGTTCACCAAGCACAAGTAAGGTTTTAAACCCAAACACTCTTAAACACTGTTTATGGCATTAACTGAATGCCAGTTTCTAATTAGCTGCAGTTCAAGCAAGACATGAATAAGGTTTGCCTAGCAGAGAAGCAAGCAGGCTTTTTTGTTTTTCAAGAGAAAAGACATCAGAAGTTCAAAAGCCATATGGTTTATGCAATTAGTTCTGGTTGCCATAGAACAGTTCCAATTATAACAGCAGATTTTTACATGAGAGCTTTAGAAAATATAGTGGAGCTAGCAAGATGAAGACTGGCTAAACAATAGTCACAGTGGCCTACTAACTTTACGTTCGACACAGGTATTTTGGTGTGTAACATACTCAACTATTCATGCTCAGCTGAAAATGCAAGCTGAGGCTGGATCCCAGCAGTGCTGAGACAGAACCAAGGAGGTGACAAAACAGAAGCCTTCAACAACCATTACCACCTCACATATATAGATGCTAGGGACAAATATTTAGTGCATCAGACTTCTGACCAAAGTCCTTCTACCACCTGTTTCAATTCATACTTGTGCATCCTGGTCATTGCTGGGTGGGAAATCATTTCACATAGGTTTTAGATACATAATTTAGTTCTATTTATAGACACTGCACCAAAGAATCACTGCACAGATGCCCGCTGCAATTACACTATATACTTCTAAACGGTATTATCGCATAAAGGTGATTATACTTTGAATTTAAGACCGCAGATACTAAACACATCTGCCTCCTCCAATATGTTATCACTGTTCAGAGGCAACCCAAGATGGACCATGAGATGCCTCCAAACTCAAGGGTCACAGCTGATACAATGCTCTTGATAAAGTCCTAAGAGATGTTAAACGTGCTCCTGAAGATTCTCCGCAAGGCTTACATACCAGGAAACCCTCAGAGCATGCTTTGGAATTTAGCATTTGCCCTTCCGTCCTGTTTCCCAGTGCAATGGAAGCACGCAACAATTACAACATGTCACCATTGGGACAAGCAAATACTACAGATTTTGTCTTCATAATACCAAACTGCAGAACAAGAACCACCTCTGGCTGCGTACAGTATTCCTTATCTCTTCCAGAAAGGTCTAAACCAGAACTCTGGTATCTGCTTGCAATGAAGTTGTTCTCTTCCCAGAGGATTTATTCCATCTACTTTGACTTACAATGGTAATCAATGCATTTTAACAAGGATAAGCTGTTTCTTGTCTGTGAGGACTATTGCTAAACATGTTAAACAAAAAAAAAAAAAANAATTATAAAAAAAAAAAAAAAAAAAAAAAAAAATCATCATTTTTTGAGAGCTCAGTGAAAGGTAAGGAAGACCCGGCACAATAAAGATGCTGAATTTTGCTTTAAAAAACAATCAGCAAAAAAAAAATTTTTTAGGTATTAAAATTTAAAGTGTAGAGTTACTGATACTTTGAAAGCTGCAATTCTTAATGCTTCCTCTTCAGCGATTTTTATCTTTACCGGAGTGTTAACTTGAAGCATTCTTTTTTTTTTTTCAAATGGTCAAGTATCTTAGCAGCATACATAAAAGGACAGTACTAATTTGTGCACACTCAAAAAAGCTGTACAATAAGAGACAAAAGACATTGTTCAATCTAGCACATGCAAAAACTATTACATAGGTTGCTAGAACATCCCTAAGTCCTTTATGGGTAAAGGCACACACACAGGCCAGAGGTATGTCTTCAGTTAACAACCTTGCCTGTCAGAACAAAACACTAATCACTCTTCCAGCTTCCCTGTAAGAAGGACAGCTGTCAAGGAAAGTCTGATGATTGCTCTGAGGTCCACATATTAACAGCACATCTTGTGCTTGGTCAGTCTGCACAAACAGGCTAAACAATGCTTATTTCTTTGTCTCTGTTTTCAGTTTTTCTTTACTAGTATAAACCACCACTTCTCCATTAGCAGCCCTCCCCACCTCCATACACATTCATTTGCTGTTCCCTCCGTTACAGCATTTAAGAATCTGCAGCACAAACTGCATCAGGGTATTGCTTGATGAGAACTCACGCAGCTCAAGAGAGCAAACCAGAAGAGTATCTCCTGGTTTATGCTGAGTTATATGGAAGAACTTTGATAAAATAGATGAATTACAAAAACTTAACAGAAAACTTAGAGTTTTTCTGATAATGAGGTGGTCTCAAATCTTCAAGTAACTTAAAAAGCTACTAATGTAAACAGGCCATTAAGACCAGAAAGCATGAGACCTTCACAACAATAAAAAGCCATTTCAAGCCTCTCAAAACTGGCAGTTTAGAAGGGGAACCTTTTCACACTGACTCTTCAATGAACTACTAAGCAAGTAATACCGCTTAACATTTCTATACCTTGGCCTCAAAGTCATGATGAGTTGCAGTAAGCGAAGAAAATGAAGATGGTTATGAAAAAAACAAATGAAATTTAGGGAGCAGTATTGTAATTCACCCTTGTGATTGCTGCTGCAGAAGTTAATCTGTAGAAGCTTTCAGCAGGAATGAAGAGGCAGCCAAAGCGGACTTGCCTACTCCAGGTAAACAGTGAGAAGACAACTGAAAAACCACAGACAACTGAACAAGAAATAGCTATTAGTAGAGGCATGGAAGAGCTTAACGGTGCTGGTGACCACATTAAAAGGACAGAAGCAAGTAAGTGCGAATTAGCTACTGAACGTAAATATTTGTAGGAACACTCAAAATGTATAAATAGATTAAAAGAAAAAGTCTTCACTCAGTATGAAGTGCTTTTGGAAACTCTTAACATTCCTTTAAAATACTTAAGAGTATTAGGACACTCTAAACAACGCCCTCCTAAAGCTACTATGCATTAGGAATGAAGCCAACAAATACTTGCAAGTGGTTCTGAAAAAAAAATGCATGTACAAGAAAGCAAGGACATTGCTTGACAACGGACTAATCTAGAGAAAATACAGGATCTCTTCTGACTGAAATTACTGATTATCCTATCAGCTGGGGTAAAAGGGAGGGAAACATACAGGGTAACTTAAGTTATCCTAGAAACCATATTAGAAAGATCAACTCTTAACAGTCTTCTGTAAAGAAAACAAGCACCTCCATTCCATTAAGGGATCAGTTCAAGTGAGACTCCAATAAACTATAATCATTTTTATGTTTCAAATTACTCAGGTCAATTTAGACACTCTACCAACATGACTAATTCCTTGAGCAAGACAGCATCAACATGCATTACTAATTAGCTCATATATAAGGAAAAAAAACCCAAAACTGAGCATAAAATTATACTCTTTTCATTGCCCTCTTTCATATAAAAAAAAGTTCAAAGCTAGCTAAGGAAAAATGATTAGTTTCGTTATATTTGAAATTTTAACTAAATGTCAAGCTGGGACTGTTTGAACACAGCCAATATTGATGTTCAAAAAGAGTTTCGCCAAAACGATGACTGGATCACACAAACAGCTATTTAGATCTCACATAAATAAGCTGTGAACAATTCCAGACGAAACCAATACTTTAAATAAGACTGATTTTTAACAGGAATGATTTTTCAACTGCACTCTACCAGTCACAAAATCTTGCCAACTATGTTTATTGCTCTTATTTGCTGTCCCAGTCTCCTATATTAGCTCTCCCAGCCTTCTAGCGAAGTGCTCTCCAAGGCAATACGGGTCTGTCAAAATGCATATGCATTCTTCAAGAGGTAACTGCATCTTATTGCAGACATTTCCCTTCAGCCTTAGACATCTGCAGTCCTCTCCAGCCTACTAACACAAGGAAACAGAAGATTCAATGGGGTGAAAGGAGACAACTTGATGACTCTTCAAATATAGCAACTTGATAGGTTGAAGGGTTTCAAAGTCAACATCCACTTGAACTGGCTAGGATGCCTACTTCAATTTTTCAGCATTTACCTCAGTATTCCAGTTGGACTATGTAAAACTCTTCCCCCTTTCATACTGCAGTTACATCCTTCTTCCCCACTGACAATTTCAAAAGCTGATGTTTCACCAACAGACAGGAACAGGAAGCAAATCAAGTTAGTCTGACTGAAGAAATATACAAATCAAAAAATGCAAGTAAGAAAAACAGGCTCTTCCTAATCACGAAAGCATGTGTCAACTTCAAGGCCACCTACTACTCCACCTACTCTCCCGTTCCACTTCCTGAAGGACAACATATCTACACAGTTTTGTCCCTCATGCACTTCACTGCAACAGGGGGCCCAACGATGGATGACAGGATTCATCCTCCAGGATAAGGCAGACAAGGTTAGAGGAACAGTTCTCACGTGCTGGCTTTTCATGGCAGCACTCCTTGCTCGAAGCTCACTGGTAAACTAGAGAGATGGTTAGGCCCAAAACGCACCAGCATCACAGCCATTCCATCAGAGGTACATCTCAGCAGATCCACAGGGCATGAACTTGGTATCTCCATCCTACACTTCAAACTGCAGGATGAATCCCCTCTACTTCCTCCCTTCAGTAGAGTTTTTGTTCTCTCACATGGAACTTAAGCTCAAATGAGCTTAAGCTCAAATGCAGATTAGACAAGAGAAAAGTTGCATGACTAAATATCCCCACCCCTTAAACCCTCATGTATACTACTAGTGATGCCTTTCCCTGGTCTTAGGAAGTGAAAAGCAGACACAGTTAAGGGGATAGAGGGGGTTGTTTACCTCGGTGTCTTTAATAGGATCCCATCGATGCATCACTTTGCCAAGGCGGAATGCGTTGCAGTGCCCCCCCACCGTAAATCACGTATACAATTTAAAGACCTTACACATTAACATATCTAATAAGGGTACCCAATAAGCGGGCTTGGGTGGATGGTGCAGTATTTTTCCCCATCTATGGAATCCTCCCCCAACTCGCCCGGGTGGGCTAATCTCCAGTTTACAGAATATGTTCTAGAAGGGGACCTTGGTTCTCCAAAATAGTAGAATGTTTGGTCTCCTGGTCTTTACATCTTTTGGGGTGTTTGGTCTCCTGGCCCTACAAACACTAGAACTATGCTAAGCTATCAGACTTAAAGAATTACAAGTATACATGCTAATACTTGTGGATACACAGAACTGTGTAAAAGGTATATAAAAAAAAAAAGCAAAAATCATCTTGGCATCACTAGTTGGCTCAAAAAATGACAGCCTCAACACCATACAAAGAAAGGAAAAATGCAAGCAGCTGAAAGTCAGAAACCAGGAATCTCCATGCCTCTCCCTTCCTCTATACCCATCTTTACTATTACTTTCAAAGTGGTATCAGGCTGGACAGCAACACAATGCCTGCACACTCACATGCCTCCATTAGCCCAGACCATCAGTGGCCTGACAGACTAACATGCCACAGCATCCTTCTTTCAGCTCCAAAACTCATGACAAGCAAAGCTTATGTACAACACCAAAAGTATTCAAACCAAACTGAAAGATGCACCACTATGTACACATAGAACCAAGTCACTTTTGCACAGGAAACTTTAATTCTTCCATTGAGGAAACCTTCTGAGGAAGAAGAGATCTTCACTAGGACAACAGCTCAACTAGCAACACAAGGTAAGAGATACTGGGGTTTGCCAGGTACTCTGCACTCCAGCAGGTATGACAGCAAACAAGCTACCTCAACAGCCTTGGACATGATGCCCAAAATTGCTTAAATGGCCCAGGATCACATCACAGAGGTTAAGTATTATCCAAATACTAAATACGTGCTTTCATTCTTTGGTGAAGGGCCTCAAAGTAGCATGGAAGGCAAAGAACAGGGACTGGTGGCAACAACAGACTTGACCTGCCTTTTTTTTTTTTTTTAATATTTTTCCACAACTGGGCATGAGGGGTTGGAAGAACAGAAGGAAACACTGTTCAAACTGAAACACTTCCAGTCAGCATATTCTGCCCTCTTCAGTCAAAAGACGGTGAGATTTCGCCTACAGTTACAAGGCTTCTATTTTATGACTTCTTTAGAAAAGCTTTCAGGTCAACAAGAAAGAGTGAAGACATCAACAAGCCATTGTTGTTAGCAACTCATAGTGAACTAATATGAATAAGCAGGGCCAAGACCAGTTTACTCTCAAAATCTATGGATAAAGACTGACTATTCAGTCTCCAAATAGTGTTCTTAATGGTCTCAAGCTAATAATCACATCTTTTAGTAAAAAACCCAAGCATAACAGGGGCTATGATTTCTCCCATCCTGCCCCACCTGGAGCAGGCTCCATGAAAGCAGCACAAAGGCTTCCTATAGCAGATGAACAGAACTTTTATTTCTTAATCCTGATATACCATGAGTAATGAATAATGCAACACAGATATAACATGACAGATCCATATGCTGTGCTGACTTGTGTGCAGAAATCTTTATTTCTATAAGCCAACTAAAAATGCAGAGCAATGAATATTTAAAAGATTTTCTATTTTAAAATAATCTTGCTCCTGCTTTTAGTCACCACAGAAACCTTGCCCAGGTCTTAAGGTTTCTGACCTCTAGGGATGGGAATTCTTGCACAAACATGAATTCAAGAACAGAGAAACAGAGAAGCCAAAATGTCAGAACCCCTCGCTAAAACTGTCAATAATTTAATACATCATCATTAATACTGGTAATCAGATT
Source organism: Melanocharis versteri (assembly GCA_013397845.1). NCBI lineage: Eukaryota > Metazoa > Chordata > Aves > Passeriformes > Melanocharitidae > Melanocharis > Melanocharis versteri. Next base: position 430,716 of record VZTG01006518.1, read on the forward strand.
TTCCTATTATTCTGTCCATAAATATGAAGTTTCTGGGGTCATTTGGCTTCCACACGCTCTAGCTCTTTCTTCTAACCTTTTCTTCATGGCAAGTTGTATCTAATTCGTATCCCACTCCCAGATTTCTCCAGTAGTCCATGTACCATTAAACTATGTATCACTAAATTGCCTTAATATACCTTTACTCCTTACATGGGCTAGCCCACGTATTTTAATTTCACTCTCATGCTTTGTTCTTTCACGTATTACTCTACGTTACGTCTTATATCCAAACCTATTAAAACTGAAATCTAAATTTTGTAACAACAAAATCTAGATTAGGCAATTTTCTTTCAAATTAGTTTCAAAAAGCTGATTTCACTTAGATATTTATCACTGCATCAAAAAAAACCTGAGCTAATACCCCACTTCACCATAAAACTAATATCCCTAATTCAATAGCAAGAGAAAGAACCACAGAAGTACACCACTGTAACAGAGCTCCCAAATACTTGAAATCATATCTTTGCCAATTAATTTTATTCCCGTGTACATCTTCAAGTTTCAATAATAAAGGAAAATCAAGAGAATTGTTTGCAAAAGAGATGGTAAGAAGTCTTATAAGATAGCATGACAGCATAAACAAAGTCGACTAACAGCACACAGATCTGAATAAACATAAAATGTTCTGCATAATTTTCTGAATAAACTTAAAATTTTCTGCCCTCTATCAATACATATCAAGCTCTAGAAAACTGCCTAAGCCCCAAAAATCTTGCTGTAATACACACTTAGAGTACAAAGAAAGAGCTTGGAAAGGGACACACAGGTAACAGTAAACCAAAAACTTACTTTGAGAACATCAACAGGTGAAAAACATGATACTGATGCCATGTGACTTAGAATATGCTTGCTTTCTATACGGGCTAACTTGCATATTTTTACTATCATTTCACTACAGAAATGCACTAACTCTGAAGCACCGCAGAAGGGCTTCTGCTTCCACCCAACACACAACTTTGAGGTCAGAAAGTCTCAGTTTATCTCTAGCACCCTCCGTAGGAGACCTGTCAATTCACGTTATTTGTCATGGCACCCAAAGGCTGACTTCTCAAGTCTTGAAGAATACCCCAAAAGAAACTAGATGGATTTTATACTGCAACATATTAACATGGAGAGAAAAATCCAAGTTTGGACATTTTAGCCTTTGTTTCATAATGAAGCTGACTTCCAAAACAGCGGAAGTGTCACTTTCATGGCCGGAACGTTATGCTTGGGCAGAGAACTGGCTGTCTCGTGAAACAAAGGAATCAGTAAGTCAATGAAGACTACTACAGAAATGGTATTCATCTTCCCTCCTGGCACTTTATCTTGCAAAAAAGATGACAGTGGTTTATACTGCATCACCTAAACTACAGGATACTTATATCTATACTTTACCAGGGAAGTCAAGAATTTGTTTTACTGCAGCAAGAAAAAAACCCACAAACATCAAAAGTAAGCCCTGGCGAAATGCTGACAAGAAGTCAAAAGGCATCAGTGCTTTGGAGGAATCTGAACATAGTGCTATAGTCAGTATCAAAAACCTTGCTGCTATCAGGCATGGGGAATCACTGTCCTATCTCACACATTCCCATTAAATATACACAGGAGTCCAAAGCAATCAAAAAGATAAAAGTTACACTATTTATGTAGTTTGGTTTTGTTTGTAGGAGTTGAACTTCCTTAGATGCCATTGCCAAAAAAGTGCCATCCAGATTACCCTGGAACAGATTCTTCACATTGTAATAAAAGCAGATGAGTTTCAAGCAGTCTGTCATTGGATGTCAGCACATTCTAGCTCTAAAACAAAGCATAACAGGAAGAGAAGCATTCAGTTCACACTATTCAGTTGGACAGACTTAATTTAAGCTTTTCTGCCCACAGTTTAGATGTAGGTATTTAAAAGAACAGCGTAACTAAGAACATAAAAACATAGGCATAAGAATCACCCACTTCTGGAAATGAAGTTGTAGTCAGGATAAGCAAAATTTGAAACGAGTTACTTCATATGAAGTGATATTGTCTCACAGCCACAAAGCCAGGACTTTTCCTTCTTCACACTGCAGGTAACTACTTTCTTCTGATTTCTTAAGCAAAGACCAGCACATCTAAGTCCAGTAGCCCTGGTATTAACAACTCACACACCTCTGCTTCAAAGATCAAAATTGTGTTTCATTGTCCCACTATACAGATACAATATTAAAGAAGACATGATTGTTAGGGTATTTTTAAACCAACAAGTCAAACTGGATTTTTATCTACTAAATTCACTCTGCAGACATTTTATACCATTCTATACTAAATGTACCTTTCAGTCAATGCTCAACTTTTAACCTTCAGAAGTTTATTCTTTGCTTTGATTTTGGGCAAAATACTAGAAGAGTAAGTTCCTAGAAGCATCAATAAAGAAAAAAGGAATTTGAGCTTTTCTTACTGCATAAAAACTGTACAAAATGCACAGTCACGTGTAACCTGCAAGCCAGTTCTGCAAAACTCTTTCTCAGATAAAAGATCCCCAAGTACCCAGACTTTGGTGAATTACAGCTCTTTTACTCTGTGAAGGCAGAGCACATCAGGACTAGTTGCCTAAGGCTAACTGCAGCTGCATCTGCAGTAAGTTATCTCAATTTCTCCTGAAGAAGCTGCAGCCCATACTTGGACAGGTGCACTCTCCACTGGGTTAAGAACTACCTGGATGGCTGGGCCTAGAGCGTCGTGCTGAATGGTGCCACATTCAGTTGACAACCAGTCACCACCGGGGTTCCCCACAGCTCAGTACTGGGTCCAGTTTAGTATCTTTATCCATGATCTGTATGAGTGGACCAAGGGCACCCTCAGTTAAGTTCTCAAATAACACCAGGTGGGTGAGAGTGCTGGTCTGATGGAGGGCAGTAAGGCTTTGCAGAGGGACAAGGGCAGGCTGGACCCATGGGCCAAGGCCAGTGGTATGCGGCGCAGCAAGGTCAAGTGCCACGTCCTGCCCTGGGTCACAACAACCCCACTGAGTGCTACAGGTTAGGGGAGATTGCCTGCAAAGCGGCCCAGCGGAAAAGGAGCTGGAGGTGCTGGTTGGCATCCAGCTGAACATGACCCAACATGTGCCCAGGTAGCCAAGAAGGCCAATGGCATCCTGGTCTGTATCAGAGATGGTACAGAAACTCAAGTCCTGTGCCCAGTTCTGGGCCCCTCAATTCAAGAAAAACACATAGATGCTGGAGCAAGTCCAGAGAAGGGCAAAGGAGCTGGTGAAGGGTCTGGAGAGTAAGTTCCGTGAGGAGCGGATCGAAGAGTTCTGGTTTAGTCTGGAGAAAAGGAGGCTCAGGGGAGACCTCACCACTCTCTGTAACTCCCTGGAAAGAGACTGTAGCCAGGTGGGGGGTCAGCCTCTTCCCACAGGCAACCAGCAACAGGACAAGAGAAAATGGCCCCAAGCTGGGCCAGAATAAGGTTCAGGCTGGACATCAGGAGGAATTGTTTCACTGAAAGGATTGTTATACACTGGAATGGGCTGCCCAGGGAGGTGGTGGAGCTCACAATCACTACAAGTGCTCAAGAAATGACTGGACGTGGCACTTAGTGCTACAGTTTAGTTGACATGGTCGTGTCCAGTCAAAGGCACTCAATAACCTTGGAGGTCTTTTCCAGCCTTAATGAGTCTAAGAATTTGTAGAAAAAAAATATTAAAAGAACACAGGTTTTAACCTTGTGACTGCTGAAATTCATTTAACCATACCAAAGCTCTGGAGCCCAGTTTTGAAAAGACTTCTAAGAAGTCAGTGCATGGAAGAGTTGAAAAAGTTAAAAGTCACGAAGTCTAATGTTACTTTATCTAATGTCCATGACATTGGAAGAGACAAGGACAAAGGGAGGGTAACACTGGGATACCACACAAGTAAAAAAGAGCAGCATTCTGACATTGAGGACCTGCCATCAAGCATCACTTGACCGACTATGAAAAGAGCTTTCAATATAGTAATTCTTTCCCATTTGCAAAAATAAACTATTGGTAACTTATCTCCCAAACTTACTGCAAAATCAAAGCAGATAAATACCAGAAACTACATATACTAATTATAACCTTTGCCACAGAAGCGTGTACAAGTTTAGACTTTGCTTTCATTACTGCACATCCTGAAAGGACATACAATTGCTCTATAAGAATTATTCTATTTGTATACAATAGCTTACTGAAAAATGGACAACATAAGCAAGTATCAAACATTCTGTTACTTCTCTCAGCTATGTCTAAACTCCCTGCAGGAGAATGAAGAACTACTGAAGTAGGGTTTGGCACGCATGTCTCGAATAACCTCCACTGAACCTACAAAATCTCAGTAGATTGCTAGAAGGTTAAACAACTGTAACAGAAAACCTTGAAACAAATACAGCCACGTGTTAGTCTTAATTTGCTGCATTTTCCACTGGTGTAACATCAATTTATTTATTCAGTTTGTTTTTAACAGAGATCTAAAATACACTCAGCAGAGAGAAGAACACAGAACTGCTGCAACGATCCCTATTAAATTCAGAGAAAATAACTCCCTTTTCTTCAACATCTTTGGACAACGACAGGAGCTCTCATTTAAAGCCATATGACAACTTCACTTAGATAAGAAATAGCTAAAAATGTTTAGGCACAGAAAGTGCTTAAACACAGAAAGGTTCTCAACTAGCAGAGGCTGTCCTCACAATAAAGACATCCCATATGGCAATTATTTTTAGACTGTTAAGTATCAGAGGTTAGAGAAATCACATGGGTGTCTCCAAACTACCAGTTCCTCAGCTGATTTTTATCTCTTGCATAAAGAAAAAGCAATTCGGGATAATTTTTAGAACTAACATAGCTCAAAATCAAAAAACAGTGCCCCCTTCAGAGTTTGTTTAGCCTCCATAACTACCCATTCTTTCCAGAAAGGGCCTGAAAAGAAAGCAAGCCTGTAAGTTCTGACAAAGATACCTAGAGCATTCAAAGCAGATCAGCTGAGTTTACTTAACCTGGTTCTAATTTACTGCAGCTGCATCTAATGAGCCACAAAGAAAAGCTCATTACCGCAGTAAGTGACAGAGCTCAGTGGCTGAACACCCTTCAAGTTTCCAGCATCCTTCAGCTGGCTGTGCTCAGTGCTGGCTACTGAATGATCTCTGTACTGTAGCTAAGCATGCAAAACCAACAGGCAACACCACCTCTCCCCCACCTTTGTAATCTCTTGGATGTATTTTCAAGAGGGTATCAGGGAGAGTACGCTACCAGGTATGTCCGAAGTTGGCTACAGGCAGAGAATGTCTTCCTTCATTGATCCCTGAAGTACTCACCTGCCTTAAACACTGAACAAGAGTTATAGAGCTCTTGTAATGATAACTCTTACACAGAGTTTGACATGGGAGTTTGCAATCTGCCACATGGAAGACAGAAGAACACCCTGAGCTGCCTGCAAGATTTTCAAGCTCATCTTTACATCTAGTGACTATTGGTGGTCTAAAAACCTCAGGTCTTAATGCAGCTTGGTTAAACATCAGTTTAAAACAGACCCACGCATTACCTCTACATACACAAAAATAATTTAGGGATTCCCACACAAAACTATATCAAAGTCTTACTTTAAATGAGCAAATGTGTACAGTGCACGAGAAGTCTTAGTGACAGATTAAAAATTAAAAATTACCAGATTAAAATCAAGCTTAATTCTCTAAAATACTGTCAGCTCTCCCCACTGGGAATTTGGCCTTTGATACACTACTATGTGTAAGTTCATTTTTTAAGACCAGAGGTCATCAGGAACATCATACATATCCTTCCCCAAAATTTCATGTATACTTTTCCATGTGCAAGTTTCCAGTCTCAAACAGAACAGTATGTAAAATAAATAAATCAAAAAGCACAGTGAGTCAACTCAAGTATTAGAGACTAAGTTAAATGCAATTCTTCACCTTCTTCCTCTTATGTCAGAAAGGGGAGAGAGAAGTGAGGGATGTGGTGCAGGAGAAGCCTCCGAAGCCACTCAATGTTTTCATCTTTGACAAAGACAGATTCATATCAGGTGCTTCAAAAAGCACTGTCTAAGAAAAAAATCAGTAAGATTAAAGGTCTCCCTGCCAACCCTGGTAACAAGAAAGTGACAAACTGAAAACAAGGAACTTCACCAGTTTACTCAACAGCTGCACCCCTGTTTCACAGAAGTAGGTAGAACACATATCAAGATTCACAAATTCACTGGGGAAACAATGACTGAAAGAAAAAGCATTTTGTTCCAGGAAGTTAAACAATAAATGACTTTTTTTTGTTTGTGCAACAGTACAGAAAGTGTTGAGCTTTCTACTTCATTTATCAAAGAAAATGTACAATTAAGTCAACATTCCTAAGTAAACCTTTCAGAAGGAAGGCAGGAAAACCTCAAGGAAAGGAGGTAAATTAAGCACACACCAGGTTCTACCACACAGCACCAGTGCCTTTAAAGAGTCTTCCAGATGAAGAGACACTAACAGGGATTTTGGAAGTATCTTAGTATGCTCAAGCACTACAGGTCAAAATCAAAAAGAATGTTTCGCCCAGAATTTCTCTTGTATTTCTCTCTCCCTTTAATTTTCCACACAGTACCAAAACTACTTAATTCATCAAGAATTTCAGAAAAGACACAAAGTCTTAGTGAAGTCCTTCCCCATAGCTGATTTACAACGCAAGTACCAACTATTTCTCCCCCTACCACTTCCCACAGGGTCCCAAAACCCACAAAAGTGTCAGGTGACAAACAGTCTTTGAATAGTAACTCAAAAACTAATATAAAATGGCAGAGGAGAAAAAAAAATCCACAAAAACTGTTCTTATTTCCAGTATTTTTAAAAACATTAAGTGGTGCAGTCTCACAAGTGTCACACCAGTCTGTTACATTCTATTTTGCTTATGCAAAATACAGATTGTTATATTCTCTGCAGAATCCACTACAGTAAGTGGATTAGCTATACAGAGTAACATTATTAGCAAAGCTCTTCTCTGAGGCACTAAGAAAAGATATGACTCTTAAGGAGAATGTCTGCATTTATTGAGACAGGGCACAGAAAAGCGGCAGGAATCTTTCAAGAGAACTAAGAAAGCAGTAAAAGTGGTAGAAGTAATTCAGCTGGCAGAGAGGGTGCACTTGAAAAGCAAGTGGAGAAGAGTGGCATCAATTGTTCTGCAAGCCTATCACAATCGGATTACCTGATCCAGAATAAACTGCACCAGTGTAAACTGACCTAGCAGATTCTGTTCACCCCAGGGAGCGATCTGCTTCTGGGACTGCTTGTTCCTTCTGGTTTTTAGCCAAGTGTTTGTGATTCAGTGACTGAACAGCACATAATCATGGGATCATGGGAGTCCATTATGGAGGTAAACACTCTTACTACCACCTCCATGAAACAAACTCCTTCACCCCATGAACCTGTGTCCCCCAAACACCGATGCTGCACAAGACTACAAACCAGAAAGAGCATTAGTCAAGTTTTTCTAGCAAAAACCAGGTGCTCCCGAAAGCTTAAATATAAAGGAACTGAAGCCTCAACAACTCATTTATAAATATTATAAATATTTACAGGAAGCATCAAGAAGAAGAGGAGGATATCCCAAGTCAAAATTGACATAAAATGTTAAAGCACATCAATACAAGCCAAACGATAACAAGAAGAAATCAAGAAAATCTTCATCAGGTGAGCTCAAGGATGCTGGAAGCCCTCTATTATACATAATCTTAACTTCCAAACCTTGCGTATTTGAAAGCTTCATTTACGTTTTTCAAAACAGCTATCAGCTATCAAATCAACCCTTACAGCCTGCTTTTACTGGTGTGTCTCAACAGCTTTGAGGAAATGGCTTCTATACATACAGTACACATCCCAGCATTGTCAGTGCTACTGAGCGGCCAGTCAAATCACCTACATTTGACTACTTACCTTGTTTGGAAACCTCGACTACACACCATACTTTTTCTCTAGTCCTAGGTAATTGGTTTTGGAGAACTTTCCAAACTTATCACATCAACACTGTATTCTTACTAAATGAGAAAAAGATTAACGTCCTAGTAAGGAACATTAATGCTGAATCCCTTTGTTTATCGAGTTTACCTGCAAAAAAGCAGAATTCAACAAGTTTGTGGGGTAGGTTTTTTTCCTTTTTTTTTTTTTTTTTTGCAGAGGGATTGGGTTCTTTTTGTTGTTCTTGGTTTTTTGTTTGTTTGCTGTTCTTGTTGCTAGCTGAATTTGAATCATTAGAGAAGATTTAAGAATCTACACGCAGAACACAGACAAGAGACTTTTCATTTGCAAGCCTGATTTTGCAGACCCTGCCATGTTTCGAATTCCATAGCTGCTCCAGCAATTACATGTGCTGTTTCCCACAAGTTTTCCAAAGTTGAAATTCAGCTCAATAAAGCATCACATACACTATTCTTAGAATACCTAACCACCGAAACCACAGACTCACGCAGTGTTCATTCGGGGTTGGAAGTCACCTCTGAAGACCACTGGGTCCAACTGCCCTTCTCAAACAGGGCTAACTAGAGCCAGCTGCCCAGGACCACGACCAGACAGCTTCTGAGCATCTCTGACATGGGATACTCTACCACCTCTTTGTTTCAGTCCTAAAAGCTCAACACAGAAATCTACCTTAAAAATTTGAACAAGAGCAAGAAGATCTGGAAGCATGCCAATGGATGTGAAACCCTACCCATGTGAGGTGGGAGGTGATCCTTCCCATCTACTCAGCCCTAGTTGAAGCCGCATCTAGAGATCTGGGTCCAGTTCTGGTTTCCTCAGTAGAAGACAGGCAAGGAGCTACTGGAGAGGGTCCAGCAGAGGCCACAAAGATGACTTGGGGCCTGGAGCATCTCCCTCATGAGGAGAGACTGCAGGAGCCGGGCCTGTTCTGTCTGGAGAAGAGTGAGAGGGGATCTCATCAATGCATGTAAGTATGTCAAAGGCAGGTGCCAAGAGTATGGTGCCAGACTCTTTTCAGTGATGCCCAGAGACAGAATGAGGAACAACAGCCATAAACGAAAACACAAGAAGCTCCACCTCAACCTGAGGAAGAACTTCTTTACACTGAGGGTGGCAGAGCACTGGAACAAGCTGCCCAGGGAAATCGTGGAGTCTCTCTGTCTGGAGACATTCCAAACCCACCTGGACATGTTCCTGTGTCACCTGCTCTAGGTGACCCTGCCTTGCCAGGGGATTGGGACTGGATGATCTCCAGATGTCTCTTCCAACACTAACTGTTCTGAGATTGCGAAGATACCATTAGCTTCTACCTTAGCACTTTACTAAAATTTACATCATTTTAAGAATACAATGCAACATACTCAACCCTCCACAATCACTCCCCAACTACTTCACCATCAGAGTATTTTGTTCAACTTTTGAAGAGTTAGTAACTCAAGGAGACTGTTGCAAGGTTTAAGTGAGAAGTCATTTTCTAACTTTCCATTATGGGTGAAAATCATTTGAACCTCCTCCCTGCCATGACAGCTAGAATATTACCCATTTCAGTGGTCTGACGAAGTCCAGAATAACTGAACAGCAGTCCCCATGACCTACTCGCAAGGGACCTTTCCCTGAAAGATGGGCAGAATATAGACATACCTGATTTCAGGTGTTAGCAATGCAAAATCCAAGATACCCAAGATGTTATGTTTGACTTTACTAACATACTTGCCCAACAATCTCATTTCTCCTCAGTCCGAGTGCTGTAAAAGCTCTTCTTTTGCTGCTGCCACAGAAGATCTCCATGGTGCCTGTGGCACCATGCTAAGTGTCAGAGGTTGATAGCGACCCCTCTGAACTGTTATTAGCAGTACACACACACCAAATCAGGAAGAAAAAACCCCTCATAACTGTGGGTTAACTACCCAGGGCACTCAGGTGAAACATCCAGCAGCCTTGCAATTCTCTTCTGTCTTTTCATGCCAATAATCCCAGACATCCCACCTGCAACTGTAAACAAAACAAAAGGCAACACTTTTTACAACTGAAATTTCGGAAGTGCAACTGTAAAGTGTTTGCACAAATATGTAAAAACCTCAAATTTGGCAATGGTAACCAGTAGCCCTCTACAAGCACCAAAAGTTACTGTTAATTACCAGCATCATCAGTTTTATGTCTCAAATCTGTGGCATACCATTTGCTTCCTGACACTGTTCCAATAAACCTCTGGCACAAGAAATGCTGCAACAGACAAGATGTTTCTTCAAGTAGGTTTCCTTTAATCTTTCATATTCAAGTACATACAACCTCATCCATTTCTAAGCAGATAAACTGTCACATAAGATACTTCTAAAAGCTCCTCTTCATTCTCTGTGGAAAAAAAACCCAAACTTGCTTTAAGAACAATTGTTTTCATTCAGAAACAACTGGAGTTCAAGAAAAAAAAGCAAGTCCAGACTCATCTTCATTCCAGCTTTGAAAATAACTTGTTTTAATATTATCTGCTTCTTCACAGCAATTGTATGCATTTAATATCAAGCTTTGACACATCTGATACCCAGCAGACTGTGCAACCTACTATCGGGTGTCTGAAAAGAAACTTAACGTTTAAAAAAAAAGAAAAAAGGAAACCATGCCAGGGTGTGTCAAACATGCTACATCAACTTCACTCTTCCCAAATTACTACCCTATCCAATCCCTTTATTAAATCAGTTTTTAGAGTACGCATTGAGTATTCCACCGGCATTCAAGTTTGTTTATATTGAATTTCTTTCAATCCATTGCCTCACTGAGTTAAACCCTTACCTTCCTCCTCAGCACAATCTGTCATACAGGGGTAACACTGTCTCACAACCAAGAAATCTCACATAATGAATGATTCAAACTTATTGGAAGTGTTAATGGGCATAAGGCACAAAATAGTAACTTTTATTTAGCTCATAACACTTCATTTTCGTGCAGATTGCCGAAGTGCCTTTGATTCTGTTTTTTATTCTCTGCATCTGCTCAGCTCAACTGGTACACAGGACTCAAAATTTTGGCACACAAGGAAGTTATTTAAACACTGACAGTTATAAACAACCTAAAACAGATGGCCAGTTCTCCTCTGAGCATAAGACTTAAGAGAAGGAGTCATGAAAGCTTGGGTATGCTCACTGGACCTGTTTTCCTGAAGCTGTAAGTCTAGTAGACTTACTGTAAAAGACTACCCTAACACAGGTTCAACCCGTCTCCTCATCACCATCTTCTACTATGGAAATAGATACCAGACATTTGCTGCTTCTTGTACTCAAAAAAAGCTATTTCAATCAAAACCTATAAAAGCACAGGAGTTCCTATCTGAGTCACAAAAGCTAAGCAGGCCATCTCCAGGAGAGCAGAGAAACATCACATGTAATGGTTACTTGGGAAGACAAAACCTGTAACTGCAAACATCCTCCCCTTCACCCAGCTTTATATATTGAGCAGAATGTCATATGGTCTGGAATATCCCTTTGGCCAGTTTAGGTCAACTGTCCCGGTGGTGTCTCCCCGCCAGGCTCCCCTGCACCCCAATTTCCTCACCAGAGCAGCAGCATGAACAGAAGAGGCATTGGCTCTGTGTAAGCCCTGCTCAGCAATAGCAAAAATATCTCTGTATTATCAACACCATGATAATATAGCTCCATACCAGCCACTGTGAAGAATATTAACCCTACCCCAGACAAAACCAGCAAACTCTCACACAGTAACAGCCCAGATTCTATGCTGTTTTCTATAAAGTCTACCCAGAGTTACAAAGATACTTCTAATCATCGTGCCTTTGGTGTGCTCTACCATTTTCTTCCACTCACCTCTCAAAGGCTAAACTTGTCAAAAAAGAGAGGGATGCCATCCGGAGGGACCTGGACAAGGTCATGAAGTGGGAATCTCATGAGATTTAACAAGACCAAGGTACAAGAACAAGTACAAGGTGCTGCACATGGGTCATAGCAAGTCCCATTATCAACACAGGCTGGGGAATGAACGGACCAAGAGCAGCCCTGTGAGAAGGCCCTGGGGGTGCTGGTGGGTGAGAGGCTGGACATGACCCAGCCATGGGCACCCCCAGCCCAGAGAGCCAAACGTGTCCTGGGCTGCATCCAGAGCAGTGTGGGCAGCAGGGGAGGGAGGGGATTCTGCCCCTCTGCTCTGCTCTGCTGAGACCCCACCTGGAACCCTGCATCCAGCTCTGGGCTCCCAGCACAGGAAGGACATGGACCTGTCAGAGCAAGCTCAGACAAGGGCCACACAATTTGTCAGAGGGATGGAGGGAGGACCTCTCCTACAAAGAAAGACTAAAGAGAACTGGGACTGCCCAGCCTGGAGAAGGCTTTGAGGTGACCTAATTGCACCTTTCCAGTACCTCTAGGAAGCCTACTAGAAAGAGGGACTTTTCACAAGCACAAGCAGTGACAAGACAAGGAGAAACATCTTCAAACTGAAAGAGAGTAGGTTTAGATTAGATATTAGGAAGAAAATCGTTACAGTGAATGCCCCATCCCTGGAAACGTTCAAGGCTCGGCGTGATGAGGCTCTGAGCAACTTGGTAGAGTGGAAAGTGTCCCTGCCCATGGCAGGGGCTTTATATCAACATGATCTTTAAGGTACCTTCCAACTCAAACCATTTTATGATTCTTACAGGGGTGACTTTGACAAGTACTTCTTGCTGAGCTCAAAGACTTGTGGAAGTTTATTTCTAGTCTCGTCAGTAGTGTTTTTGTCCTTTATTTAGAATTCATTTAATTTAAGATGATAAAATGCTTGAGTTTGTCAAAAATAGAGGAGTGATACTAGAGCACTAGCTCAGAAAAGATACCTAGCTATTTCTGTAACAAGAAAATTACTTGTGCCTTTAGTATTATCTGTAATTTTTACTGGTACATCCGTTCACAGACAGAAAGACATAATGTAGCATCCTTGATGTCAAACATAAATAGAAAAGGTGAATGCCAGCATGTAGACAAAATTTTCAAAGAATATTAGGAAAAATCAGGATTTCTTCCATCAAGCTTTTAACCAAAACACAAACTTACGAAAAGAAACAGCCATTTTTTTAAATAAGAACTACCTAGTATAATTTCAGGCTCCACTACAATTTGAGCAGTCTTGCACACAGATTAGAACTTTGAAGATTATGTTAGCAGTAAAGCCTGAATACAGTGGAAATGAGCTCCTCTAACAAGCTTATGGATTTAGAAGACCTCTTACCCCCAAAACATTTTCAGTAAAACGCTGCAAAAATGTTGAGGAGAAGCTGTGGTAAAAGTGTACCCTGAGATTTAGCAATAGCTCCTATCGTATCAGACAACAAGCCTAGCACACATTTACTCAGCTATGAATTGTCTTCAGTCTTCATCATTTTATTAAAGAATGCTGCTGCTGAAAAATAATGCACTTTACTCCTCCTCTGAAACACGCAAGTTATTTTTTTTTCCTCTACCTAAACAACTATTTATGTAGTGCAAGGTTTTTCCACTCAAGATCAGAGATCAAAATCAAACTCTAGACATATTTGATGGTTATTTGCTTTCTGACAAGGTCAAAAAGAACTTCATGTAGATCAACCAGACACATTTTCTTAGGCAAGTCCTCAAAAGAAGAACTTAGCTGGTACTGCACATCCAAAGCTTTTCCAAAACCAGACCTCTAGTAAGTATTGCATCCTTGTCACACAACTCACAATATGGAATGTACATTACAAATAAAACACTAATTTAAAGAAGAATACTCAACCATGCACTCTATACCACATTAAGTCCCCAACTATAGCCTAACATCCTGTAGAAGGAACAAAGAGGAGTAAATGCTCAGAGTGCAACACCATTTTAAACTACTGCCCAAGTTGCATCTTGAAACACAAGGCTATTAAATACTCTCAGATAAGATGACAAGCATGTTAACTTTTCAGTACATCACAGAAATTTATTTTGTGGCTCTTAACTTCATAGCTCTTTTTGCTAAGAGTGTGAAAAGCAGAACTAAAACCAGCCAGTCACATAAACTCTTGAAAATCAAGCACCTGTATCTTAATATAGAGGGAGGAAAAATAATTCTGTGCATTTTTTTAAACTGCTAGCAAGCTGACTGATTACACAATGTGTACTTTAAAACTGCTGAAGTTAATAAAACCTATCAGCACTGCTAGAGACTTATGTCAGCTCAAGAAAGCTGTCTGGAAAAAGCACGGCAGAAAAAAGACCACAAAAAATGTCAGCCTTCTGCTGAACGGGGCAGAGAATCTGGTGACGACAGACATGGAAGAAGCTGAGTGTCTATCTTCAGCCTCAATCCTCACTGGTAAGACCAATATAATACCAGATGGAGGGGAGTAAAGAAGGTTGAGACACTCTTTTTAGAGGTATCCAGTGCCAGGACAACGTATGTTTAAACATACGAGAACTTATTCCCACAGTGAACACTGACAAGCACAGAACAATGCCCACAGAGAACACGGACTCTCTGGGCAGAGCAGGACACCCAAAACCCAACTGGATGTTGAGTGGGGCAGCCTGCTCTAGGTCAACCCTGCTTTAAACTAAGGATTGAACTAGAATATCTCCTGAGGTGCCTGCCAATCTAAAGCATTTCAGTCATTAATATAACTTAAGTACCTTTGATACTTTTAAATATATTTAAAAAAAACTTAAGTATGCAGTAGAAGGCCATCAACCACTAGCATCAGCTCCAGTCAATGAAAACAGCACTGAACAAAAAAATGCATTACATCTGTGTCTTTCTGTTTTTCTGCAAATAGAAAAAGATCTATTGAGAGGTTTCCATGTCATCCTGTTATTCCACCTGTAATGACAAATAGTGTTCACTTATACTATATTTCATTAATATCCAAGTGAATTTGCAGGTACTGGAATATGTTATGGTACACCTACACATCAACTTTCACTTTCCACAATTTTGTCAACAGCAACACTGCTTAACAGGCAAGATAAGGCTATGAGAAAAAGTAGAAGAGAGCCTTAAGGAATACCCAAGACCCTATCGCTCAGACCTAGGTGCTTTTAGTAATTTTTTGGTTTAGTGTTTTTTATTTTTAGTCAAGTTTCCAGCTAGCATTGTGATATAATCCACATGAATGTTGGGAGTAAAAGATAATGTATAACCCATACATCCTGTGGATGGACTGGTACCTTTAACACGACCCTTAGAGAAAGCACCAACAGTAAAACAAAGGATATACCTGTGTTACACTATTAACCAGCATAAATGGAGGAAGAATTAACAAACACAAGACTCCAGAAAAATTACTTGGCAAACCAGCATTCAACTTCTAAAATCAGCTCAAGAGTGCTATTTATGAACTCATTATATTACAACTATTTGTAGTTTTCCACTTAACATGCAATTCCATTCTCCAGTTTATCAGATGAAACACATTCTAGAACAACAGTGTTCTCAAGAGTACATAAAACATTCCACTTATGCTCAAAAGAATAGCCCATTTTTTCCTAAAAAGTTCCACTTTTCCCCCAAGCTTATAGATTTGCTACTGTTACCAGCATAAATAGGTAAGGGAATGCAAGACCTGTGTCAAGACAACATTTCTTTCAAAAGAGCCCTGCCACACCACCTTCACTTTCTAAGGAAGTCAATGCAGATAATGAATTACCAGACTTAGCAAGGAAGTTGGGAAAATAAAGCTTTATGCTTCAAAATTTTTGATAAATATACAACTCCTTGAATATTGAGTTGGTATACCTCCCTTGTTCTTTTCTGACATTTCTACTGCCATCTACCTCCTCAACGCTGTTTGTGACAGCTTCTTTATCAACCACAGACAGACAAGATGTGACATGCCCTTACAGAGGCTTCAGAACTGAATTCTTCAATGCTAAGGAACAGCTGTATGCAAGCTATAAAAAGAAGAGCAAAAACATACATGGGAATGAACTGAAGCAGAAGGAAATTGCCTCAAACCGCAACTGTTGCATGATCCATCGTGCAAGTTCATCATCACTGTTCTGGCTTTCTAGGATTCTTCCCCTGCACACTTCAGATCTTGCCTATGTAATTCTCCAGCAGACTCTCCACAGACATTTCCTGAAAGCACTGTTTTACAGCTGTGTTACACTGAAGTAACTCCATCGTCACCACACCCATCTGCTTAATCCTTTCTTGCTTGGAGCACCTGTTAGACTGAGTACACCTGTGTTCTTCTGTTACAGACGCCTCTCCAGCGCTGCAACTACCAAGCACCTCTGACTTTATTCGCCTGTTGACTGTAGTTTTGCTTCAATCCACCCACCCTCTGCCCTGATGGATGCCTCAATCAGAAATTCTAAAACACTGCTGCAAAATGATAAAGGAGAAAAAGACTGGATAACACTCCAGTAATACAACTCAAGTCAGACATCTTCTAATCTCTTCTAGCTTAATATCTACACTGTGACTTTCACCAAACACCTACCCCAAAACACAGATATGTCTATTTAAAAGACCCATACCAAGAAGCAAATAATTCAAACTGAACAAATCAAACACTGCGCTTAATTCTACTGGTAATTCAATGCACTCTTATTCTTCACATAGAATATGGTTTTGCAATGTCACACACATTGTGCACAAGGAGGCATTAAGAACAGAGTAGAAACAGCCCTGCAACATAACCAGTGGCTCTGGCTTTTGTAGTCTTACCAGCGTCTTGTTGGCCTAGTAAATGCTGGAGGAAGTGAAGCAACACATATCAGAACCAGCCAGAACTATTCACAAGAGGCCACCTCTGCTCCTGGGAGCTTCACACAGGGGGTCAGGCACATGAGAGAACGCCACCCCAGCTGCATATTCCACTTCTTGATTCATCTTGCCTTAATTCAGCAGAAGATACATATGAAAAAATGAAGACAACTAATATCTTAACATGAACTTAGCTTACTGCTACTGAACTGAGGAGTGTACAACTGCAGGAACAATAGTTCCTTCAGTAGTAGGAGGCCCCACAGCAAACGCAGCTACCTGAAGTCCTCACAGGTCCCACTCCTGTCTCCAAATTGGACAACATGACATGTAAGTTCGACAACCTCAAAGAACACCTGCTACCTACTTCTCACAAATGAGTGGGAAATATGCAAAATCTCAGGGTCACCTACAACCCATGTCAACACAATTCATTTTGTACCCAAGTATGTGTGATGTAGAGAAATAAGAGAAGAAAACAAACACAGGTCTGTGTTTTCACATCACTTCCAATGACATATTTGCTGTTACACAGCAGTAATACTGCAGGCTTCAAAGGTGAATACACTTAGCTTAAGCAAGTGTAATAATGAAATTTTAAAAAAGGGCAGGAAAATATCAACTAGACAGCAAAAGGCTGTGCTCTGGCTATACCTATACAGTACAGTAAGTCATAAGCACTTCCTAACCAAAAAATAGTAAAGAAGTTCCAGGAAAGTATACTGCAGATAACTGTCATGAAGTGTGCTTTTAGCCACAGAGATCACCAGCTGCTTGCCATCAAGAGCATTTGAAGGGACACTCTCCTTAATACATTGATGGCATTATCCTGGTTTGCTACAGAAATGGACCTTGAGAAGAGGCTATTTTTAATTAAGTTGTAAAGTTATTACAACTCACTGGACTGAAAAGATGTCTAAAAATTTATGTGGGCTTCTCTAGAAGAGGGTGATCAAGCATTCCTTTTATACAATTCCTTCTTGATGTTACTTGGAAAGGATGAGATTGAAGACCTGCTATATATTAGCAACGAACCTCTGTGGCAGAACAATCTCAACATTTAGTCAGAAAATAAGCATTAACTAAGGACATGCAAGACATCTGACCACTACACAACTGGAGGTTTTATCCTTCCCTACAGTATCAGTCTCTGTCCAGGCTTCTCAAGTTTCTTTTGTACTTGTTCACGACTGGATTCAGCAGCTTGGATAGATAGAGCAAGCTTCTTCATATCATCGCTCCCACATTTTATTTGCATAGCTGGATGTTTGCCAGCCCCACCACCATCTGTTTGGTCTACCTCACTCCAATGCATCAAAATGACTCTCAGGATTAAAGCCTGAGCAATAAGCTTCTCCTGAGAAAAGTGGGAATCAGAAACTGAGAGAAAACAAGACTTTCCCACTAATTCTGTTAGGCCAAAACATTAACTGAAGTTAATCACAGAAGAGGTCAGGTCGGAAAGGACCACAGTGGGTTACCTCATCCAACCTCCCTGCTCTAGTAGCTTCATCCTAGAGCACTGTTGTTCAGAATTGCATCCAGATGCTTCTTGGGAATATCTGTGAGGGAGAATCCATAATTTCTCTGGGCAGCCTGTTCCAGTGTGCAGTCACTTGCACAGTAAAGAAGTTCTTATTCAGCTGGAACTTGCTGCACATTGATTTCTGCGCATTGACTCTTGTCCTACTACTTGGCACCACAACCTGGCTCTGATCTCTTGACACCCTCCCTTCAGGTACTCATAGACATTGCTGGGGACCCCTCTCAGCTGTCTCTTCTTGAGGCTGAACAGGCCAAGCTCCCTCAGCCTTTCCTCATAAGAGAGGTGCTCCCTTAATCCTCTTTGTCACCCTCCACTGGACCCACTCCAGGAGCTCCATGTCTTTCTTGTCCCGGGGAGCCCAGAACTGGACACAGCATTCCAGGTGAGGCCTCACCAGGGCAGGGTAGAAAGGCAGGATCACCTCCCTTGTCCGGCTGCCAATGCTTCTCCTAAGGCCCCCCCAGGATGCCACCAGCCTTGGGCAGCAGGGCACTGCTGGCTCATGGAGAGCTTCCTGTCCACCAGGACCCCCAGCTCCTTCTCCACAGAGCTGCTTCCCAGCAGGTCACCCCCAGCCTGTGCTGGTGACTGGGGTTGTTCCTCCCCAGGTGTAGCATCCTGCATTTGCCTTTGCTGAATTTCAGGAGGTTCCTCTCTGCCCATCTCTCCAGCCTGCTGAGGTGCTTCTGAAGGGCTGCACAGCCCTCTGGGGTATCGGCCACTCCTCCCAGCTTGGTGCTGTCAGTGAAATTGCTGAGGAGGCCTCTGCCCCTTCACCCAAGTCACTGATGGATAAGTTAAACAAGACTGGGCCCACTATTGAACCTTGGGAGACAGCACTAGAACAGGCCTCCAACTGGACCCCGTGCCATTGATCACAATCCTCTGGGACAACACTATAATGGCTAGTTACTAGCAGTCCCACATGAGCAGTTTCAGAGCCACTTAACTCCTCCAATTTAAGGAGAAAAATTCCTTTTTCATCTTAACATATATTTTAAGATATAGCATGACTACAGAAGACAGCAACCACTATGTGTTTGATCTGCACAGACAGTCCCAACTGCTACTTGGAAAGAATGGTCATGAGGTAGAAGGCACTAGAAGTGCAGTTCAGGATTGACAACACCAACCTGCATGGTGTGGCTGACACACCTAGGGATGGATAGAACACTGCAACAGGCTGCCCCCAGAGGCGAGAGATGCCCCATTCCTGGAAACATTGAAGGTCAGATTAGATGAGACACAGAGCAAAATGAAGATGACCCTGCTTTTTACAGGGGAGTTGGACTATATGACCTTTAAAGGTCCCTTCCAACCCAAACCATTCTATGATCCTTATTTTTCAGTGCCTTTAGAGGCCACTCACATTACTTCACTCAAAGGACAGCAAGCACGGAATAACACATCAGTATGAAGGTGAAGTTGAAGGACAACTTAATGTTCAGTCATGTTTTCCAATCCTCCATAACTCTCCAGGTAGTTACCTGGTTTTCATGACCACTACTATTTATCTCACAGAGGACACTGGCATAAGCTGCTTAAACACATATTCCATTCCTTCCTACCTCCAAGGTCTAGGAGAATTGTCCACATCACATTTCAAGTTAAATAATTTTAAAGCAAAGTGAAGTAAACACAGAACAAGAGCAGCTAGCTATCCTTAAAATATGTGAGCCAGAAGCAATACCTTAACTATTTGCAATCCCTCCTCACCCTCTCTGCCATCACTTCTTTTCATGGTCAAGTGTTCCTTACTGTATCTCTGCACTGTAATCCTCCTGAGATCACCCAGTATAATATAACACGGAACAATGGATAGCAAATAAGGTACTGCTGATACAAACAAGTTGTGATCAGTTGGCCGCATATTATTAATTGACAAAGATGCATGCCTTTCTCACATTACCAGCTCATAACTGGGTGCAGAAGTACGTGACAGAAGCATTACTGTCAAAAGTAGTCTTATGCAAAGGTATTACAGTTATTAGCTGCTATACAGAAGTCCCCCTTGCACAAAAGCACACATATGCACCTAGTCCTTTGCCTCCCCTCTTTAAGTTACCATTAAACTATATAATGCCACTGCCACTCCCAGAAATCAGGAAGCTAGAAATGCAGCAGAAGTTACATGCGAATAAAGAGGGTTACTGAAGTCTAATACCACATAAAATAAATCAGACTGATACTGCCCCATAAACAGGCTTACTTCAGTCTTTACAGCCATTTTCTGTCTCTTCACTCATTAGCTGCATCTTCCCGTTTTTCATCTCCTTTTAAGCCACGTTTCCTCTCCTATTCCACCAAAAGCTGTTCCAACAAGCAAAAACACGTATTACCCCCTCCAAGGTACTCTGACCCTCAGGACATCATACAGCCTGTCCCTGAAAAGTCTAAGTTCAAAGCTCAGACGTGTTCTCCTAGAGGTGTGTCCAAAATGCCCTTTGCCATCTGAACCAGTATTCTCAAAAAAAACCCCCCAAAACAAAACAAAAAACAACCAAAACCAAACAAAAGGCAGCAAACCTCACATTTAAACTGATATACAAGCAACAACTCTGAATATCTTCTACTTCACACAGACGGGGGCCACTGTTAGCCAGTAGCTTGCTTGTTGTAGCTCACCTCTTATACAGAGAGGCCATCACTAACATCATCACAATAATCATTCCAGTTCTCAGAGGACTGTCATTTGGCTCAGAACTGCCCTTAAGGATTTTCAGAAAAGCCTTCTGACAACCACTGCTCTCAAGGGGTTCATGCAAAGGTACATATTTTTAGCTCCCAGAGAGCTCTTAAGACTACTTAGAATCTAAATGTGTGTGCCTCTAGGCTGATCCCCACCAGGAAAACAAGTTCAGACAGATCACTGTTTATTCTTTTAATAAGCCAACTTGCACAGAGGAAAAGACAATTAAATTATTTTCTCTCAAAAGAACCGGGACATACAGCCCCTAAGAATTAGTAAACATTTGGGTCTACTACCATTCATGAAAGAGTTTGTAGAAAAAGTGCTGACTGATGATATGCACTAAGTGTGAAGTAGACTCATAATGGCAGTATATAGTAGGTAACAATATTATTTGTCCAATTACTATCCCAAATACCTACAGACTGAAGGACTGGAAGAGTGTCAAAGCAGTGTTACTACTGTAAAAACTGTGCAAATGACTGAATTTCACCTTGAAACGCACCCATAAGAACAGCCAGTAGTTTCATACTGTGCTGGTGTTTCTGGTTCAACCATAGCTTGAGCTTGTTTCTTCTTTTTGATAAGACTCAAACTCTGCCATGCCTCAGTTCTCTGTCCAGCTAAACGCATTTTGTTTTTTCAGTAGACAGATGAGTCATTTGGGTCAGTAAGAACTTCAGGTCATCTCCAGACTCACCCCACACGCACAGCAAGATCAGCATGTGGTGGGATCGCTCAGGCCTCTATACTGTATGGGCTGAAAGCTCTCCAAGGAGGGAGACAGCACCATCCACCTCTGTGGACACCAGGCCCACTGCCCAGCAGTTCTCGTGGAAGGAGAAGCTTTTTTCCCCTCATCTCCCGTCTCTACGGCCCAGCTCAGCTCACTGCCCACCAGTGCTCAGGGCTTTCTGCCCATAGTCCTGCTGGCATCACTGCCAGGTCTGCTGAGTTTTCAAACAGCATTAAAAGTTACATGGAGTCAAGCATACCTTAAACAGACACCTCAGGAGGCTGATTAGTTTTACAAATTCATAAATTTGGGTAACAGGCACCACCCAAACTATTCATACTGCGTTCAGATACAAAAGGTATCTTTATCTCTTTGCTACATCCACAATACTTTCCATGTTTCATGAAACTGAGGCTCTTATTTCCATTTATTAATCCTGTTGTACAATTTCCATATTTTTTTAAGGAGGATTAACTAACTCTTCAGTCCGTACACATCACACATGGCAAACATGTACCACTCGGACTGAAATGTTCGAAGCTGCCCAGGCAGTATCATGCTGTCCCTGAGTGTACCATTTCACATCCTTTTGTGTAGGTCAATGTGAAATCCTGCCTACATGTACCGCATTTGATAGCAGTTTACTCGTAGTTATCCTAATTTGGACTAAACATATTAGTAACCACATGTCTAGAGCTCTTCCTAATAGCCTGACAGTCAGATTTTTTGAGATGTATGCAGATAAAAACAACACAGCCATCTTAGCGCAAGCAAGTCATGAAAAGATACATAAATCAACTTTAAAAGGGCAAGTCAACCCAATTTATAAAACAGGAGGACAGCTACAATTAGATGGTCATTAATTTTCAGTATTTGAATAATTGAGCAAGTAGTACCAGCAGCCATAAAAATTAGGTCCCTGATCTTCGACACTCTCTCAGTACACACAAAGATTACTCAAGACTGATATGCAGAAGTGTAAGCTAAATCTGATACTGCACAGTTAATTTAAGTAAAAAAACCCAGAAACTTATCCTAAAAAAACCATCAACTCATTTTCTGTTCTCATGCATTGCTTTAACCAGGAAACCTGATGCATTCAATCATTCTATGCAATTAACTCCAAAGACAGGCAATCTGACTCGGCATCTCTTCAGGAACATTGACACTCCTCATTTCAGAACACCTAAAAATGTTTCAAAACAAGTAATCCTTACTCTCTACTTGGTTACACAACACACAGTATTTGTAAAGATCAAAAAAACTGTATCCACAAAAGAAAAACAGGTTGTATTTTTGCCACAGCAAAAGTCTGCAGTATCTACTCCTTTTGTAACAGCTACTTCTACACTTCTAATGCTACCAAATTGGCACAGAAAATCCCTCTAGATTCACAGAATGGTATGGGTTGGAAGCAATCTCCAAATCATCCAGCTCCAACACCTGTGCCATCAGCAGCAATATCGTCCACTAGATTACGTTGCTCAAAGCTTTGAATGTGTCATCTGTGTTATACCACTCAATGTGGAAACAGTCACCATCTCAAACATCTAAGCTGCACATGAAACTTTCCACACAAAAAAGGAAAACCTACAGCCTATAACCTACAGTTATAATTTCAGCAGAGAAGAGATTCTTGATCACCAGAAGTATGTCCCAAAAAAAAAAAACAAACATCGGTCTCTACCACGATGGCCAGTTTTATATTGTTCAGCTGCACTGGTTCAGAGGAATTTCACTACAAGAACCACTCTTATAAAAATAGCCTTTAGCAAAAGACAAGCATGACTCCATTTAATTTTCTTTCAGTTTGCTCAACTGTTACAGAAAAAATTCAGCTACTCAGTTGGTTAATGAGGCTGTAATTCTCATCTTGCCTACCAACATCTCAACCATGGATGCAGTCCAAGGCAAGTGCTATTGCTATGCCAAGTTTCACAGTTTAGCTATCTGAATGCAAAAGCAGCTTCTACAGTCTTCTTCACTTTATGCAGTTCACTTTGTCAGCAGTTTTCCAGTTCCCTTCAGAATGGGTGCTCTGGCCCATTGCTATTGCAGATTAGCAACAGCAGTTTTAGGTCAGGACCTCGATTTGGCCTTTTAGCTCAAGGTACAAGCACATAAAAATTAAAAAGTCAAACTCATTAATACACTAATTTCTTCTCTACTGCATGCATGCAGTACTTGCATAGTCTGTTACAAGCAGCATATGGTGTTTTAGAGTTATGACTTTATTTGTCCCTCTTTTGGAAACAGAAAGTGGCTTCTAATCCTTATTTGGGTAGAAATGAACCACATCAGGATGTCGGATGAGATTTCCACACGTTACTAGAAGTAAAAATGATACCCTTAATTACAATTATAGCAGGTACTAGGATTTTAAGATTTAAATTTAAAAGATTTAAAAGCCCTTCTTAAATCAACTGCGATATGCAACCAGTAAATGTTCACCTCTAGTTATGCTTTCTGGATCAAGACTGGAGATGAATAGTGGATACAGAAAATTTAAATAAACCCCAAGATCTTGCTCTGCCTTTAAACTGGGCTGGGTTGATGCATATGAAATTTATCGCTAACGGATAAATAAAAACAGAGGTCACAGCATTAATTTCCCAGCATTTCAAGAGGAAAAACAAAATGGATGACACTGAAACAAAAACTCCATTACGAAAATAAAATGGAAAGAAACAAAGTACGTATGCTAGCATTCCTGCAATATATTGCCTATTTCAGTGCAATGGCTATGTATGCATATGCTCAAAACAACTTCAGAAATCGAAATACCCCATTAACAATCCTTTCCTCTGCCGAGACAGAGGAATACCTACTCTCTCCTGCATCCATCTTCCATGTCAGAAATACTCTTTACTAGACCAGAGATATAAGGGACCACCTTCTCCTCCTCCTCACCACCTTGCACACACTCCTCACAGGCTCACCTGAAGCAGTGGTGCAAGGGGCCTTAACTACTTCTGTAGGTAAACAAGTACATTTTCACCCCACCGGTTCCATGAGCTATCTTGCCACTCAGCACATCTTTCTCCAAAGATGCTGCTCAAGTCCAGGCATAGCTGTTCCTGCACCATGAGAGGGATAAGACCGTAACTGAAAAAAGGCATTCAGAAAATAAGTTAATCACAAGTAAGATTCAGAGAAGTTCTCCACTTTGGTACTGAAACTAAAAATCACATGCCACAAACACAAAACTAGAAGTTGCAAGCTTACACGGCCAAGTTCGAATAGTAGGCAGACAAACCCTTACCCTTTTCCTGGTGTTTAGATATTTAATTTATAGTTTTTGATATCCACCACAGCAAGTCTAAACCAGGGAACCATTTCTTGAAGGCATTTTATAGTGACACTATTAACAACAGACACTACCATGATATCCTTAGCCGATTTTATTGACACTAAGGTATGTTAACAGTAAGCTTCCCATAATATTACACTGAAACAGCCTCTTGGAGGCTGACTGTCAAAACCCCAGTATATGGAGAGACAGGTCCAAGCTCAGGACTCTCAAAAGCACATTTTTCCCTAAAAAATTCAGGTGCCATGCACGTGAATGTTTGGAATGTATCTACTACTCATTTAGAAATTAGAGACAAACCCAGCCCAAGAAGCCCACTTGAAACGTTTATGCCCCATGACATGTAAGTATAGTCTGAATACCTGCAAAAACCACTGAAATCTCTACCTCATCATGCCAATGCAGCCAGGTGGAAATGACATAGAGTATCCAAACTATATCCTGACCCGCCCCCTCCTCTACCTCCCTCCAGGTAATATGGCATAAATTTTCATCAATATCAATAATAAACAACAGACAAAAAAAAAAAAAAAANACCAACATAGAAAAAATTACTACAACCACCACTCCCAGTATGTAATTCTACTTCTGAGAAACTATGTAATAACAGTATTGGAAAATACAATCAGCAGGGACACTACTGGTAGAGAAGTTTAATTTACATTACCTCTCCCTTTCCTCAACCTCTCCTTCTCTCAACCCTTATAAGAGGAAGTGACTAAGGCATTTGCATATAAATACTTATTTGAATTTCCAAGAAAAATTCTGTTCATCCATTCTGTAAAACAAATCCAGCTAACTTCCTTTCTGACATCAAGATTTAAAGCACAGAAGAACATCAGTATTCCAGCAACCATTCAATAGCAGTTTCATTCCATAAAAATACATAAAGCTTATTCAGCTAAATCTGAGTAAGGACTTAACTAAACAAACTCATCTGGAGGAGTCTGAAAGCAAATGCATCTAGCACAGACCTACAGAAAGGCTGCTCGACACATCACAGTAAATATTCCAGGACACCCGGAGTACTCTTTCCTACCTCAGTGGAGACTGTCGTACAATGTATTTGAATGTTAGAGTGTTCCCTCTTTTGCCAGTACCTGGGTAGTAAGCATTCACAAGACTGCATATGCACATTTTACAGTACGTTACAGCAATTCAGTTACTTTCCTTTGTATAATGCTTTCTTCCTACCTCTACTTCACACTCAGCTGAAGAAGTAAGTAACGTGTCTTAAGTCCTTAACATGATCATAAGCGTTCCACCACCTCAGTATTTTCTAGCTTCTGCATCGTTTAGGCAGCTACAGTGGGTTTACGGGGATATACCTGCTTTTTTGCTAAATGCGGCAAATCAAGCTATTCATGGTTACAAGATCTTACAGCCTCATCTAGCCTAAGAATCTCTGCAGTTTCTGACCAGCAGCTGGACTATTTGAGCCATCAGCAGTATCACGACTGCATGAGGGAATGAAGAATCTGTATCACCAATGTTTTATGTGAAGTTCAAGACTGCCTAAAATTACTCTCATTCTGATCCTTGGCTGGCACGCTCACTGCCAGCACACTCAAACACCTCTCATCCCAACTTCCATCAAGAAACCACAGCTTTTTTCAAATCTTCGTTACATAGAGGCTTACTGTGACTACCAAAACAAATTAAAACCCCTGTTGCTTAAGTACAGGAGTACCACGAGGAACAGTGGCTCAGAGAGAATACAAAACAGTGTGACACTAGTCTAATCTCCATCTGGAAAACTTCAGCTTGTTCCAAATTCACAGTTTTTAAATGCATGAAAGTAAGACCTCCCCATTAGTTTTCCACATTATGTAATTACTGCTCTTAAAACTCCACATATTTTGCCAGCCAAGTCAGATTTAGACTGTGAACTACTTCAAAAACTTAAAATAGCATTAGAATTTTTAAATAAGTTTCTGAGAAAGCATACGTAAGATTTCCGCCATGAGCTGTTTCTCTTTCGCTTCGTTTTAAAGCTGAAAACCTGCAGTCCGTATAAGAACACTGACTACTAAAGCCAAGTGCTTCACCGAGGTCATCTTTCCAAGATGTACTTACTGCAGAGCTGTACACCAGAAAGCGTATACGAAACACATGCTCTTCCAAATACAGTGAACACCAACAACTAGCAATTAGGTCTCTTATCACAGATTCTGTCAAACTTAGCATTGTATTTAGTTGTTCTGAAAGTATTAGATGCAAGGACACCCTACAAATAAAAAGCAATTCTTACTGAGCAAAAGCAGCTTGCTCAGCATTGGCAGTTTGTCTGAGCCTCAGTGGAAATCAGTCAAGAAGCCTACTTGTGTTATTTAGCCACCAGAGACCCAGGGTGACTTTCAGAATTTCAACATGGATTAGGCAACAAAACATCTTGATCTGGCTCACCAGCTGTAGTAGCTAAAACTTACAAATTGTCTTATGCCAGCTTCTCCACAACTAATCCTTCTGAGTACATCAAATTAGGTAGATTTTACACAGGCAAGATCAAAAAAACATGTAGCAGCTTCCTTCAGAAGTGGAACTACAGATGCCAAAACCCAAAACACCATCAACTAATCCTGCTGGACAGTGTTGTGATTTTTCAATTGACTTGGGGGCTGTCAGAAAAAGAAATCTCTGTGTGCTACGGCAACATTCTCTCACACTTTTCAAATGTTAGCAACTGCTGGTAAGATACTGCAGATACTAGCATCTATTAGAAAAGCATTTCAGCAAAAGTGAAGATGGCATTAAACCAATATTGAAATGTATATTCATCACAAATTGAGTTTATCCATTAGCTCACAATCGGCTTTATTGCTATGAAGAACATCACTGACCACAAATATAATCAAAGGCCATTATGTTGTAAGACAAAGAGTTTTACCTATAAAAGCAGCATTTCTGCATCACTGTTACTAGACAGGAGCTTGTGCTTGCACCCTTGTACTATTTTTAACTGCAAAGTCTACATCTGCAGGGGCATTGACTTATTTAAAGAAGCACAGAAAAGCTTAACTATTCCTTGGGTTTTTAGAACACTAGATCATGTGTCATTTATTTCTTACCTAGACCCCAAATAAAGCAAGCTTAGCTGTGTCTCTCAAAAATTCTAGCGTAGTACTACAAGGACTTTAATAGAATTCAGCCTGGGCTTTCACTGTAGTTTGAATATTGTCATCTAGAAACCTGGGACATACTCTGCAAGCTTTTTTGTCTATTTTTTTTTTTTTCACCTAGATCACCTGGCTCAATCTTAAGTATGCTAGTTCACAATTTTTGAAAAGGCAGTAAGTAAATCTTTCCTACCTATTTAAAAAACAGCATTTAAAAGGAATCCAGAAAAAAGAATAAAAAATCAATGTCACATTAATATGGTAAAGTCGCAATCGATTTACTTGCAGAAACACTTGCATTACACTAGCACGATTAACCTAATAATAGGAAGATACTTATGTAAATATGAACATATTTCAGATGTATCCACCACAAAGACTAAAGCAATTAAAAATCTCAACTGCATATGGAAAAGATCAACCACTCCACCAAAATAAAATCACATAACATAAAGACATCTATTGCTGAAGCAGAAATATCAGTATGGGTACATCCAGAAGACATTTGAAAGGGGCATTAAAGATGTGCTTGGTCAGATATTAATACATCTGATAAAATTCCTCAGCAGTTTGAAGGTCATTACTATGTGTCTGTAGCTGCAAATGCTCAATAATATATCATGGCAAAAACTTCAAATATCTACGCTTCTCTCCAACTAAGTAATATTCTGTTGGACACAGTGTATATAGAATTGACAATTTTATATTTGCAAACAAAATTATTTATACATAATCGCTATAAATGAGGCTCAAAGTCTACTGCTAGAGCTACCACCCCTAATACAACATTTCTGTTTCTCTGAAAGGTCAGAGAAAAGAGACTGAAAAACCTGAATGTAATTTCAGGATTCAGAATCCATGGAACTAAAATAGGAAAACTGAAGCTTTAACTAATACTGTGGTGTTTCGTCAACCACAAATCCCCACATAGTGGAACACCCTCCAGGTTCCCTCAGTTTAATTTAAAATTGGCTGTCAAAGCAAAGACAAGGTCAAATGGCATGGAGTTTTCCAGCACAAAAAATTGGGAACCTATTAGTTTTCAAGAAAATACACACATCCTAAAATACACAATTCACCGGGTGTCACAACTTTATGCAATATCACTCGTAAGAACAAGACGCTGAAGTCCTATGTAGCTACTAAACCTTATCAACCAAGGCTGTCTTCAAAACTTAAAAAAATACAGCAACACTTTTTAGTCTTAGGGACTTCAATTAAATAAACTACAACCAAAGACTACTTTATAAACACAAATTTTCTTGTGCTTTTCGCGTGGCTTTCTGGATTTTGTTTTTTTAACAACTATCAGTTTTCCAGTTCTAACAAGTTACACCTGAATTTAAACGGACGTGCGCCGGCTACCGAAGTGGAAGGGGTACCGAGCTGCCTGGCTGCTCCAAGAGTTCTCACCATCAGCGTTACGCAGTTGAAGCAAAATCAACCCACTCTCCACGCACTCAAGACAAGAATGAGATTTTTCTCCGGGGCAGGACAATCTGAGAAGGCAGGCAAGACACCAAACCTCGGTAAGGCTCCGTGCGAAAAGCAGGGATGACGGGGTGACGATCCCTCAGCCTGACCCAGCTCGGACACGCCACGCCGGTGCGACACGTGGCTCCGCAGCGCGACGCAAGCCCCGAAATNAAGGAAGGTGCAGCTTGCGGGGAGAATGGGGGCGACGCTCGAGTGGTAGGACCACGCTAGGGGAATAGGTGGGGTGAAAGTCATTCAGAGAGAGCTGCTGCTTAAACAAAGGGTTTCTTGAACAGTGTTTTGTCCGGACGACAAGTGATCAACCGCTCAATTAGCACCACACTTATAAGGGGGGAGTGGGGCAAAGGGAACAGTCACAAAAGCCCAAAGGTTAAAGCAAAAAGCGATTAAACTCATCTAATACGAGACGGGGAAGGGGATGAAGTAACCGTTCGCAGAAAAAACCCCACTGTCAGCAACTGTCAAGAAGCCACTCTTGATCTAACACACCACTACCTTGGAGTTTGGAACCCAGACCGCAACAAGCCGGCACCGGCGGAAATCCACCGGTCCCGTACAGTAGCAGGGGACGGTGAAGGTCTCCGCGCACGCCTTGTTCTACCTTTACCCCTTTTCCGGGGGGTACCCTGGCCATGCGCCGGCGGCCCCTAGCCCAGCCTGCCCCTCGCCCAGGCCGCCCCACCCTCCCGCCGCGCTGGCTACAGTCCCGCTCCGGAACCACCTCTCCTCCACCCCTGCTCCGGGGCGAACCCGGCCTCCCGGCGCGCCTCGGCCAAGACCGCATGGCTCCCCGTAAACCCCGGCTCCGTTCCCAGCCCCTCGACCCGCCCGCCCTTCAGCAGCCCGGCACCGGCAGTCCGTCTGCTCGCTGTCCTGCAGGAGCGGCGAGTTTCGCGGAGCGCGGTTAGCGCTGCTGCCGTCCGAGGCTGGGAGCGGAGTGGGGGAAAGGTGTCCGCTGCCCGAGGGAGCGGCGCAGCGCCGCGCAGCCGCCTCACCTGATGGCTTTGGTGCTCCCGCCACCCCACCGTCCCGCACTCGCCCCGCTGCCAACAGAGGGGAGCAGGTCGGTGACGGGCAGATAAAGGCCCCTACAGCCCGCCCCCGTGGCCACCGCCTGAGTGACGCTGCCGTCGGCCACTCAAGAAGCCCCGCACCCGCGGGGCCGCGCCCCCGGGCAATGCGGGCACTTGGCGGAGCCAAGGCCGGGCGGGCCCCACTCCGCGACTGCCGCCGAGCACCTTTGGGCGGCGAGGAGAGTATGGCAGAGGAGTCTGCAGAGCAGGATGGGGCGGGAGCTTGCCTTCCCCGTCCCCGGTGGGGTCAGAGGCAGGACACCCACAATGCTTGCTCGTCTCCCTAAGGCTCCCCGACTGGCTGTCTTTCCCTGTAAAATGTCGAGCCCTGGAGGCTCCACGCTGCCTCCTCTCCGGAAACAGCTCGGCGGGGCGGATGAGCCCCCATACCGCCCGCCCGAAGGGGCGCAGCGGCAGCGAGCGCTCCGCGACCTGCGACGCGCACTAGCCGCTCCGACAGCGCTGTCCCGTTTCCTGGAGCCGTCCGACAGCGAGGGGACCCATCTTCGCCCCCCGCAAGGTTCGGCCGCGGAGCACCGCGGCTGCACTCCGATGCTGCGCTCCGTCGGGCGGCTCGTTCCGCGCGGGCGGAGCTCCAGCGAGTGCCCAAAGGGGTGCCATTAGTAGAGGGGGGGGTCCCGTCCCCGCGAGAGTGCATCGTTTGGCCTGTTCCCCGCCCTCCCAGCGTTCCAACGACTCGTCAAAATACACCGTCTCACCGCCGGTCCCTGGAAACGACTTGAGGTTCAACTATCAATTTGCCTCGCTCATACGGATCTCAAATTAGTTATTTTCGTATGTGAAATAGATGGGTACGGTGTAACGTGCTGGCAGCAGCATAAATTAAACAACAATGGCAGTGCTCGGGACCGGTCTTTGCCGGTAGCACACGCTGCAGCGACAGCGTTTACCATCGCCGCCTCCTCCTCCTGCCCAGACCCTCCCACTGCCGCGGGGACGGAGCGCGAGAGGACGGGAGACGCGCCCGAGGACGGGACGCCCCGTCCGTCCCTTTGCCCGGAGCCCCACCGGGATCCCTGCCGCGGCTGCCCGACGCAAACTTTCGCCGCGCACACCGGTGACCGCTGTCCGCGTCCCCTGCCGCCCCGGTAGGACCACGGACAGAGATCGGGGCCGCCCCGCCCACGCTGCCCATGCTCCGCCGCGCAGTGCCCCGACGCCCCGAACAAAGGGACGCATCCCCTCCCGCCGCGAGTTATTCATCCCCACGAAAAGACACGGGTCCGCCCCTCTCTCCCCCCCGCCCCGCCCGACGGTAATAGACTTCTCTCCGGGAAAGCT
>VZTG01006518.1:463867-484380 GCA_013397845.1 Melanocharis versteri
TGCGCGGGGGCGCGGCCGCCGCTGCCCGCTCGGTCAGCCACGTGGGAGCGGGGCGGCGCATCACGGCACGCCCGGGGCGGCCGGCTCGCGGTGCCACCATTCCTCCGCAAGAAGTGCTGCCGAGAAAGCAGCCTCTTTTTTCTGTTTGTGTTATTTGTCTGCTTGGGTTTGTTGGGCTTTTTTTGGTTTTGTTCCTCCTTTTTTTTATGCCCCCGCTCCGCCCAGTTCTGTCCGCACGTGTGCCAAGTTTGTTAATACCAGCCAGAGACTGCTCTTGCCATTTCCCCTTCTGGGAGTGGGTATATTAATGAGCGTTAAATAATGATTTATTAATAATATTTCTAACAAACATTCTAGAGGGAAGGAAGGAAGAAAGGAAGGAAGGAAGGAAGGAAGGAAGGAAGGAAGGAAGGAGCGAGCTTTTCTTCACGATGCAGTCAATTCCTATCTTGCAAATGTTTGCAAAGAAAGAGGTGTTGTACGGAAGAAACAGTTCTGCATGGTATTCTGAAGCACGCCTTTTGCTCTGTATACTGTTTGACCTTCACTGCACTTGATAATTTCTTTTCAGAATCAGAAGTGCTTCCTAGACGTGGCTTTTCTTCTGTCTTTTCTAACACAAGTGTGTGTCATGTATTTCCAATAACAAAGCACTTACACCCTGCAGAAGGCAAATGCTTATTTAGAATATTCTAGCATTTGCGTGTAGCAAGGCACAAAAATAGAGGCATGCGATTTCAAATAGAGACATAGTGTTGCAATGAGAGTGTCCCTGCGTGTTTATAAATGATTAATACAATGAATTGTGTATCATCTGTTTCTTATGATCTCCCTATCCTACCACTGTGACAACAACTGAGAGTTATACAGGGACTGATTTTACATTTTGCATAATTAGTTCTATGCTTAATGCATCTGATGTTTTTCTAGAACACACAATCCGATCATTAGCAACGTATCACCAACGTTTTAAATCAGCAGCATTCCAAAAAGGTGAATAACTCCCTGGCGGAACAAGTACCAAACTACTGGCTCTAAGGACTGAATAAAGAACAGGGTGGAGCTGGCTACTTTCTCAAAGCTGTTTATACAAAAGTCCTACACAAAGTGATGTCTATTGACACACAGTTTGTGGATGCATGCATATTGTGCTCTTAGCAGTGTAAGTATTCAGAAAGGTCTACACTGTTTTCAGCTTATGTCTGAGGCTCAGACTTGTTTAATTATAGCAAATTTTACCCTTTGATGCAGTGAAACTGCTTGTGAAAGTCTCCTAATAATACCAAAATCAATCTGCTCAGGTTCTTTATGCTATAGGAGCATTTATCAACAAGTCTTATATATATTTATATATGTATCTGAAAAAAGTACTAAAAATATTACTTGTTCCACCAAGTAGAAAAAATCTATCAAAACTGTGCACTATGTTTCTGTCTTCAGAATTACTAGATTTAGTTGCTCATTACTTTCTTGCTTCATGTGCGTGCTTCGCTTAAGCAAAAAACAGTGTTCCTTGGCAGAACATTATCAATGTATGAAAAGAAAGGAAAAAAATTTAAAAAAATTATTTACATGATTTCTTAAGCAGTCTGATGCATTCACTCAATTCCCCCAAACATGTCAGGCCCTCCCCTACTCCACCCCCACCTCTGCAATTTTAAAACGGTGTGAATACACAGCTGTTTTTAGAACTAAAGAAGCTCTGTTTAAAGTGGATGCCAACATGCAAAATATATGCTATTAGAAACCAGAAGTGTGTCTTTCGGAACTTTCAGGAAATTAAAGGACTCTGCTCTCAGCAGCTTCCCTGTCAGATATTCAGAACTCCTGATTCCATCTTCCCCCCCCACCAAACTCCCTGCCCAAAAGGAACAATCTTCCAACTATAATTACTGACCAGCTTTTAGAGACAAAATCAAAACTTTGTGCATTTTCTTTCGAGGCTTAATATCTCTACCAATAATGTACTCACATCTGTAATATTTGTCAATACACAGTACTAAAGTGAAATCAGGCAGAAAATAGCTGTTTTAGCAAATTGCCTTGTCATCGGCCTTTCTCATCTCTGATGTGTATTCAGAGGCCCTTGATTCCAGCAATGGCAGAAGAAGGAAACCTAAATTTTCCATTCTCCCAGGCAAAACAAGCTTTCCTGTGAAGTTTCCCTTTGCTTAGGTAATACCTCTGAAAAGAAGTCTTTATGATTAGCAGTAGCTGGCTGTCTGGACACAGCCTTTAGCTAAAACGTCTATGGGTTATTAACCAGGCGTTGGACATGGAAGACTGTAGCAGGAGGGAAGGGCACTGGTTGTTCAGGCGTGCTGAACCCTGTTGAACCCTCTGGCCGGGACCGAGTGGTCAGGGAATGGCAGTAAAAGCAGCAATTGCAGCTGGAATTGCACTGGAAGAAACAGGCAAGCGAAGAACGGGAGGGGCTGGCACGGGAGCGAACCGCGCGGCCACCGCCTCAGCACCACGGACAGCGGCTGCGGAAGGGCCGCTCCCGGGAAGGGCACCGTCCCCTCCCTACCCTCAGCAAAACACCTCCAGAGTGCCTGCGGGATACCGGTGTGGGCTTGGCACTCCCGCTCGAGCACCTCGGACAAATGGCTCTTGACTCGCGGTGTTCGGATGCCGTCATATGGATGCGTGTGTGTGTTGTGCATGTGTGTTACTGCATCGCCGGGACTCCGAGGGTTCTTTTCCCAGTGCCAGTTTACGTTTGTTCCCATTACTTTCTCAAACAAACGGTAACAGGCATGAGGGTTTCAGACCAAGTCTTGAGACACACATTTCCTGGGACAAAACATACCTACATGGCCTTCAGTGTGGGTGTGGGATTGTTTTACCTACTTCTTTTTTGAGCCTCTCTGGTCATAAGATACAGACATTGTACAAAACTACAGTAGTAGGAACACTGTAACTGAGACTACTATATCCTTTTCTATTCTATTACACAGCAATGTCTGAATGTTAATAAAAACTATTGTCAGTAAGAGGTTAGAATTTAGGTGGGGAAAGGAAAGGGGGGTGTTTCCCTTTTTTTCAATTGAGACTAAAAAGGTATCTCCACAAAAGGTAACCACAAGTGCTCAGATTTTCTACAGACAACTGTGGAACCTTCATCTGGAAAAATGTAATACCTGAAAGAAGTTGTCTGTTTATCTTAACTATTATATATTTACTTGTTTCCTACTGCGACTAGGAAAAGGCAGATTGCTACTGCACTGCAGCTTAGGTAGCTTCTTTTATTGAGGATTTGTATTTCCAGTGGTGTGAAATGCACATTTAATTGTAAAATGAGACTGTGTCACCTGTCAGTCAGTTGCTACCATCAACCTCTTTTGTGCTTGGATCAAATTATTGCACAACATAGAAAGTGACAGCATCAGGGCACAGTGACAAAGCTGTAGTTTGCACGGAAAGGAGACCGAGGCCCAGAGAGACATTGCAGCTACAGAAACAGCTGTCTTATCAGCACACTGCAGAGATAGAGATGGCTCAAGAGGTCCTCAACAGATAATGACTTGAATAGCTTTGCAATGCACCAAACTTCATGCTTGATAAAACCAGCCCAGTGTAGAGAGCAGCAGAGATTGAGCTCTATTCTATTTTATCTGTGCTGTAAATTAAGGAATTGAAATTCAGGTGGCACAGCAGCCAGCATGTTGCTGATAATCCAGGGAAGTAAACGGTCATTAGGATCTTTTCAGCAAAGAGAAAAAGGTTTCTCTTACTTGATGCTGCTTTAATAAAAGCACCTTAATATCCCCATCCCAAACTGCTGTCCCAGCAGTACCTGAACTGGGCTGGGGGTTCCTTGTCTGTTTCACTGTTGCAACATATCTTTGAGTCCCAGGACAAACCATCCACTTGGCTGTCAAGTTCTTTAAAAAGGACAAAACACTTTCACTTTGAAACTGCAGTAGCTTATTTTCAATTGCCCATTTCCTTTGCGGGAGAAGGAACAGCACTTTGATTTTTAGTACACAATAGTCACGCTCACATGAAAGCACACAAACTCAGTTTTGTAGCAGACAATACAAGCATGCGTTTGTGACCACAGCTAAACAAAAATTAATTGCTGCTGTGAAAAGATCTGAACTGACCTTCGGAATTATTCACTTGAAAAAAATATGAGCCATGGTACACACATTAATATATTTTATAGAAGAAAAAAAATTCCTGTTTCAAACTGTGTTTTTAGCTTGATTAATGGCATCAGATTAAAATATTATAGCTCCACCTTTTTCCAGCAGAAATACTTACTTCAGACTGAGTTCAGCTTACCTTTGATCTGTGTTTTTTTGAAGAAATCTTTGTAGAAAATGCAATTAAAAGGAATATAGTTGGAGCATATAACCTAAGGTCACAGAGCATTATTTTCTAAAGAAGGGTTTGCTACATGCACTTAATTCCTTGTGATTGGTTCTTGAAGAGCCAGAGTAACTATATAGGCTTGTAAGCCATTAAGTTATCTAATTTTGGCCACTAAGGGTACCTTTCCATCTTCTTCAAACGATAAATTAAGATAAGATTATTTATTTCTTAACGGAAGACAAGGTACTTAAGCAAAGAGAAACCTGAACCTGGACAGAAACCCAAAGATTTATCACTCGGACTTGTTAAATGGAGGGCAGAGAGGCGAGACTACTTCTGTCCTCTGATAATCTAACCACATATATTTGGCCTTAGCCTGTCACTTAAACATATCTGATAGCAGGAGCTAGCAAGAAAGAAGTAACAAGGACCCAGAAGATGAGTAATTTATTTCATATTTTAAGACAGTAAGCTTTCTCAGAGCCAAGAGGAAAGGCAGAATCAGGGGAGAAGGGAAGCATCTTTTGCACATGCACTTTGTTAGATACACCTTTTTGCTTGTCCCTGAGATCTGGGGGCTTTCCTAATGATGTGGCAGAGAGCAAAACCAGAGTGTGATGTGAGAAAGCATAAGGCAGATGTGGATAAAGTCAAACCTGTTCAGCCACTTAGGTCCACTGTGCAGTTTTAGCGCACGCAAATTACTGCCAAGTGCCTGTCCCTGAATCAGAAAAACACTTGGTTTTTGAGCTGCATTTCAGAGTTCACAGGAAGGCAGGTCGTTTTGATAAAATTCACAAGCCAGAGAACTCAAGTATAACAATTTGCCCTTGCCCCTTCTAATTTGCGGAGAATACGTAAACAGAGCCTGAAGTGATTGATACCATTGCCAGGAAAACGCTGTATAAATGTGAGGAGAAATAACCTTGTGTAAAAGAGACAATGAAAAGCAAGAATGCAATCAATAGTTTTAATGCTGCTTTTTATCCCAAAATAACAAGTTCTTTTTAAGTTCTCCAGTGAATCATCCCAAATACTGCCAATTCAGTTAGATTAGACTTCCACCATAACAATAAGTTTCTCCAAGAAAAAGATGTATGGTTATAAAGTAATTGTAATGAGCATATCTTCTCGTGGTATTAAAGCTACAGGAATATTGACTTAAAAGATGGATTTTACTTTTTTTCAACAGCCTGTGTCTGTTTTCATTTGTTGAGGTGGAAAGCACACATTATTCAAAGATAGCTTTTTTAGTATGCCAGCATATTTCCTGCTGACAGCACAGTGAAGCAATATAGTAGCTGTTGCTACTATTATTTTACTGAAAAAGTCCTTGTAAATTCCATAGTGTTTGTATAATATCTAATTAGATCATTTTCAGATAATCAGATCACATAGGTAAGAGACGGAATTTTTTCGACCTTGTAAAGCAAGAACTTAAATACATTCCACATAATTTTAAGTATCAACTTGAATTTTTTGTTTTATTCAATTAAGATAATATGACTCCAGCTGGCGATAATGATTCAGCAAAGGTACACATAGTGTTCTGCACTAACATATAAGGGCAGGATTTCAGAAAGTGTCTGAAAGTAGTTTATCTCCTTCCTTCTCCAAATAATGTTCATCTTTTTCTAACACACACCTGCTATGCCTGCTCAAACATGGGGAGTGGACAACTTTCTGCACACTCTTGAGAAAGGATACTAAAAATGCTTTTTGCATAGCATTATGTTAAAGGCAGTTACCTCTTTTCGCATGTGTACTCCATGCTTGCCACGTAACTTTACATAGCTCTTCATACTTTTCTTTTACGTTTATATGTTACATGTTACAATTTTTTTATAAAGTGGCTTAATATTCAAAAGACGTAGAATCAGAATTTGCGAATTATTTCTTGCAATTACTAGATACGAAATACAAATCTCTCTTTCAAAAAGCACTTCCCTTATCTTACTTACATCATCAAGATCTTTCTTTGAACTATCAAGCTTAAAAGTATCTAAGTAATACTAACCTTTTATTCTTTTTTATGTCAGAATTACTCACTTGTGGACAACATAATGGTCTTTCACTGGTGCTGGCCTAGTTTTGTCTTTAAGTGCTGGAGGTTTTGTTTCTTCTACTTACAAAACTCAGGTTTTGCTTCAGAAGTAATATGCATAGCTCTGTATTACTTTGATTCTGCTGCAGATGAGTCATCAGCAAATCCAAATCATAAATGATCATGTAGCTGTAAATATCTAAAAGGTTATTCAAACTAATAGTAACGTACTGCACTGTTATACGACACAGTGGAACAAAATATGTCATGAAATTACAGCAAATGATTCTGATGATGTCATGGACATTCACTCTCCTGAGAGTTCTTCTGTGTATTTGGTCATTAGGCAATAAATATATGCCCTGCAGAACAGGCATGAAGGTTCTACATTTCTTTTTGTTATTATTTTAACAGAGGTTCAGGGAAAAGAGAGACTAACGTGTCTTATTTCTGCTTCTTAGCTCAAAAGAACCCCCCAAAAGTAAGAAATACAGATCCTTGAGGAACAAACTTTTGGGAAAATCCTATCTTATTCTACAATCCGCATTCCACATAAGGCAGAGAAGTAGAATATATGGATTTTTAAATGTTTGTTGCCAACTTGCATTGCATTCTCATGGGATAAAAAGGAAGCACAGTGTTAGTGAAATTATTGTAAGAAGGGTATACAAAAATACATCTAGAGAATACTTAGAGATAGTTCATCACCAAATGAATGGCTCTATAAAATTAGGACTTACTGGAGTATAACTTTTAGGGCCAAAATAGTACTCCTGTGCATGTTTTAGAAGATGCAACACAGTGAATGAAAACTGTGGACTTCAGCAAGCAGAATGGTAATAAGCATTTGTTTAACTGCTGAAGAGAAAACGATCTTTTCAGAACAGAGAGACTTACCAGCAAGATGAACTTCAATAAGGATAAGTGGCAAGTGACTGTGATTCTTAGAAAAGTAAGATCATAATCAAATGTGCCAATAAAAACCAGAGAATAACAACAGTCCTGAAGACAAGGTTGTAGGATACTTCTATGAGTCATGGAAATAGGATGTTGCAAAGAAGAGAGATTTCACTCTGAGATGTACAAACAAGAGTGTGATTTCAAAAGACATACACGAATACATTTCATATTTGACATTGATGAGCTGAAAATAGAACACTGCATCCAATCTTTTCTAATTTTAAGAAAAACTGGAGAAAGCCCATAAAAAGGTGTTTAAAAGCAAAGATTTTAGAAAACTTGAATGTAATTTAAGAGAAAAATAGTTCAGAAACAGAAACTTTGACAATGAATACAGGGAAATGCTTTTAGAAATAATCACTATTGGTAGATTATTATCAAGTATTATTGATGTGTAAGTTAAAAAAAAGAACATGGCTTAATTCATAACACATGAAATTTAGTTTAACAACATGGAAAACATTCTTTAAGAGTAGTTAAGGACTGGATCATTTTACTTAAGCAAGTTGCTGAGACTCTAAGTTAGATATAAAATTTATTTTCCCTTAGAGAATAAAATTTTTGTATCATTCCCCACCACCATAATGACTACAGTTCTAAAAAGTTTTTCCTTTTTTGTCTTTTAAAATCAGATTAATGTCTGAAAAAAAAAAAAAAAACAACACTAAAATCACATAATACACCAAAACCAAAAAAGCAAAAAACACACCAAGACAGTTTTAGATCTGATAAGCTAAAAGACCTGTAAAGTACTAGACAAGTTCTCTACACATTTTTCTGCTTTTGTCAGTAAGCACTGAAACCAAGCAAATACAAGTCTGATGAGCAAAGCTATTTGCATTCTAGCATTTTTTCCGGATGAATTCAAAGACTGATTGTTGGTTTGGTTTTGTTTTTGATCTTCCAGACTTCTAACTTCAAAGTGCCTTTCAGCATTTGGCTGCTGATTTTCAATTTGCTTTTATTTGGTCCTCATGAGACATGGGAATCCAGAACTAAGCTAGCTACAATCTGCATTCTGAAAAATCACGCATCCTTTCACAATTCCCATGTGGGCACTTAAAGTGGTGAAATATTAACTTACTGATGATAACTCAGGGCAACAAAAAACCTGCATCAGACGCATAAATGGACACACCCACCAAATTCCTCCTCTACAAGAAGAAAAAAATTCTACACTTTAGACATCATTATCAGACATCATCAACAATACTGAAGATTTACCTGTAAACTGCAGAATGTGAAACTACAATAAAGAATCTGCTTTTTACCTTCAAATAGCAAAATACTGAAACATATGTGATTAAGGACCAAGATTAAATTTTCATGGTCTAGAAATGGTTCCTAATGATGGGAACTGGTTTTAAACAGTATTTCCATGATAGTGTGATTTCCACAATCTTTCCCCAATGATTTCTATATTATTTTCTTCACCCTTTACAGGAAATGGAAGATACACTGTGAGACTCAAAGCTGATTTAAATCATGTGATATTTAACACAAAACTGAAAATAGTCATGTCATGGGTCAAGAAGTTGTAAAGTGTCTCTTTTGCTACTCAAATTTGATTTGCACACTTAAGACTTGCCTGCCTCCTTCAACTCACCTTTAACCACATGGAACTTAACTTTTTTCTGTTTTTCCTTTTTTTGTTCTCTCTCTTTCTTTTTTTTTTTTTTTTTTTAATGTGGTGACAGGGAGAAAAAAGAAAATGAGTATTACAGGATGACTGGATATTGCTTTTTGATTCTGGAAACATACTGCTCTTCCCAAAGATATGAGATCAGCATTTCCAATGTGCATGAAAGAGGATGTAAGCAACAAGTGCAATTAAGCCAAAATCATTAAAAATCCTGTAAAAAAGCTTACTTAGCCTTTCCATCCACAGCCTTTTTCCTCTCTTCCCCTGCATGGCAAGTCTTGAAACTGACAAGATTTGTACCACATGTATTTATTCTACCTACTACATAATCAGTTCTCTTAGGCTGCTACACTAAGACAAAAGGTAAGTATCAAATTACACTCCAATTATTTAATATTTTTTTGGCTATAGTTCCTCCTTAATCCTTGTAAAGCATCCCTGTAATTGTCACTAAGCATTCAGAGCCAGAATAAAATAACTGAATTGTGAAACGTACAGCCATCTTCTCACTTTCTAACAGCCAGCTATGTGGTATTTATTTGCCTTCAAATAGGATCTTATTAGTTCTCCCAGTCTTTGTTTTATGTATTCAGATCCTCCATGTTTCTTCAACATGCTCAAATAGGCTAACTTTTTTTTTTGTATTTTTTCTATTTTGACTGGGTGTTTGAGGTCCAAAAAGCCTACTATGCAGTAACTATGCAAATAAGCATGGTGGACCATGCAAATATATGGTGTAATGTGATGTTCAGACAGTCACTTATTCTGCAGTCCTTTCTGTTTGGAATAACTGCATTTTCCATGGAAGACTGAGACAGAGGGATCAACTATTTATAGCTTGTACCTGTGCAGAATCACCGTAATTTCTACATAGTATGTGTTAAGATATATCGTGTGTACATATCTTAAGAAAATCAATATTTCATTGCATACTTTGATGAAGATAGTTTCCTAAAGTACTGCCCACTTCCACAGCATGGGATAAAAAAGGCTAGTAAAGTCCTAAGCAAAAAAAGTTTCTCATTAGAGCCTGTTCTACAGCACCACCACCTAGTTTGCCATAAATTGGTGTTAAGTTGTGGCAGTGCTGCATCACCCAGTGCCTGGAAGGTGTAGGCAGAAAACAAGCGACAGTAGTGTGAGGTCATGCAATTTCATCTCCACTGAGAGAAAACTGAGGTATTAAAAAATAAGAAAAGGAGTCAAGAAAGTATTTTGGGCTATAGTTATTCGAATTGGGAAAGACTGCCTTTTTAACACACAAGAAAGGAAGAAACAGACACTCTGGACATGTAAGGAAACACACAGCAAAATAAAAAAAGAGAACCATTACCCCAGTTAAGCTTGGGACAGGAGGTGGGGAAGCACTAAATGAAATCAGAACAGATCCTTTTCACTCTCCAAAACCAGGATTCTCCCCTAGAACTTAATGCTTCCAGAGGGATGCTCTTCTTGCATCTTCACGGTACATTAAGAATAATTTAACAGGATCTGCTGTTTGGAGACACCACATCTAACATCTCTCTTCAGTCCACAAGGCTATGTCTTTCCTCGTTCTTGATAAGAATGACACAAGGAGAAACAACGTTATTAAAAATGAGAGAGCTGGGTTTAGTCCTTATATAATTGTCGCTTCTCCAAGCTCTGATTGTGAAGTGCTGATTCAGCCATAGCCCAGTATTGTCTTGATTAGTCAAAATGCTTTCGGACAGAAAGAAAAGTTAACTACAGAATTTTTATGGTTTTTTCTTTAAAAATAAAGTTACAACTCCAGAAAATGTTTTTATAGACCAAATGACTGGACAAGATGCGTTCTTCCTTGCCTTTAAGTTTTGCTGCTCTTGTGGAAAACGGCTTTTTTAATTTCCATTTGGGTAAGACTTAGGAGTAGTGATGTAGAGCCATAACACTGTGGAAACTTCAACACATAGTTTGCTCTCCTTGTTACGGTAATCTTACTGAGATAAATGGAAATATTTATAACAGGTGAAGTCAAACGTGTAGAACAATTCTCATCTATTTAACTGCAAAGAATTTAACTGCAAAGAACTTGCTTAACAGATGTGTCTTATACGTGTATCATTTTGCCTGAGTTAATTTTTGTACTGTATGTAAGAGCTGTTCTCAAATGGACTGGCAATGTACATCAAATGTACCACCTTCCTAATTTTGCAGTTTCATATGAGAAATAAATATTACTGTTGCTTTAGGAAATGCTTTAGTAATTATAAGTCAATTTCCCTAACATAAAATGTAATAGAGATGTTTTTAAATTGTTCGAGTAGTAACAGGTATTTTCATTAATTATTCTGACATTATATACCGTGGAACATCTCTTTTATTCTTACTATGCTGCCTTTAGGTTACAAAGGAAAGAAGAATTCCTTCTAATCTTACATTGTTTAACTCCTATTATGCCAAGAATTTTCAGTTAAGCCTTTTCTTCTTCCTTTCTTAGGTTTCATTGTTATTATTTATAGCAGACTTTCATTTTCTCTGTTTAATTTTTTTTTTCAATTTACAGAACTCTGCAAAAAAGACTTGAGAATAAAGATACCATTTTTTCAAAATAACATTCCTTCTCAACATACCCAGTCAATTTAGATTCATAGTCATTAAGTACTGAGGCATTATCTTCACAATTTCTTTATAACATCACAGCTAATTTATTAGTGTTTACTGGTTCTGTAAGAACGTTTTGTAGTTCTGCAAATTTTGGTTCTAAATTAAACAAGGAAATCACACCAGAAGCAGACAATGTGGGGATAACATCAAATATCTACCACTGAGAAAACAAAAACCTGAAAACCAATAAAAAAAAAAAAAAGCCAAACACAAATTACGGTTGTTTTCCATCCTATCAAGCTACTCCTAACGTGCAAAATCGTAGTTTTTCAATTAATTATGAAATATTCTGCTTTTGAACAATTTTCTTTCAATTCTTATTTTGCACATACTTTCAGGACCTTCCATGTTAATTTGGCTCAAGATGCTTACTCTGAATGATAATGTAACAAGAAGGAAACATATACAAGTATTAAAAGAAGATGCCTAAATACTTCTTCAGCTGCAGAGCCCAAGAGCACTTCACTACTAGAAGTATGTAGTGTGGCCAGCTTGCAAAGAGGACTCTGAAGTAGCATTTGCCATTGTGAAAATGCACTACCTGAAAGGAGTTTGGTGTTTGATCTGAGAGTGATACAGCAGAATGCACATGTTACACTGCTAACTCACTAACGCAGAAACACATCTTGAATAGTTCAGGAAGTAGATATGCAATTAAGCTGCCTTAGGAAAGGTTATAAATTTAGAACCTAGATGTAATGGTTTATTTAATAAACCATTTATAAAAAGAATTAATACGATATTCTCTACAATCTACAGTCTGCAACCTGTCGCTCCTTTCCTCATTAAGTGCAGGACATTTTGCAAATACAAATTTGAATTACCAGCAATGGGAAAACTAAATCCTAAATACACTTTTAGTTTGATTTAATATAAATTCATATTAAGCAAGAGAGAATAAAGAGCAAAGCAAAAAAGTTAAAACATGGAGACAGGATTCACAGCTCAGGATTTCCTGACCCGTGTTTTTCTGGGCTGAGCTCTGATTTTTAGGCAATGGTGACACGATGAAACATTTCTTGATAATGAATAAGAAGTAGGTAATAGCTCTGATAAACTCTTACATTTGCTGCTTTTAAGATCAGTTACCTATTCTTCATTTGTCTTATGGATAGGACTGATCTCAGTGTCATTGTTCCTCTTTTGGCAACTCATTTCATTTTCCTGCACAAGGAAAGCCACGTTCCTGGCAGTCTGCTGCCTGGGCTCTGGGATCGCACCCTCTGCCTTCTGGTCTCAAGGAGATGTGGATTATGCTGCTGATGATGACAAGGCATTATGAGTTTACAAGACTTCATGACTCCCCATGCTGTACCAACAAAACTGCAACCAGTGGATGTTTCAGATCTGTTCTATTTGAAAGGCCTTTTTTTTCC
The DNA here is from genome assembly GCA_013397845.1 of Melanocharis versteri. NCBI lineage: Eukaryota > Metazoa > Chordata > Aves > Passeriformes > Melanocharitidae > Melanocharis > Melanocharis versteri. Next base: position 476,835 of record VZTG01006518.1, read on the forward strand.
CCTCCTGCAGTATGTAGGCCATGCAATTTTTCTCTCAGCTTACACTGCTACAGCCAAAACTCAGTAACATTCTGGATAAGCTAGAAAGGCATGGGTTGACAGAAGTTTTGCTTCCCTAATTGATAAAAAGGACTTTCTGATGTTTGGCCGAGTTTAACCTCAGCTCTTGTACAGTTTTTTTCAATTTAAGAAATAAAAATCCAAATTCATCCCTTTGTGAATTCCTACCTTTTTTCCTGGTCATCTCCTTTGCATGTATGTGACCTGTGGGAGACCAGAATTGTGAAAAATTCTTGCTTTCTTTGATGAAAGATCCATGTTGTAAGACAGCTGCTGCAGTCTGTCTTTGAAGAAGAAACTGATGATGGAACTGTTTTTGTATCAGCCCCCTTGAGTGGTAAACTGTGATTGATACAGAAACACTGCCACTGATTGCCTGCATAAAGAAAGCAGCAGAGGACAAATGGCAACACATATGGTCAGACTTCTTCCTGTAAACTGCGGGAATCAAACTTCAGAGAGCAGGTTGGAAAAAATCCAGCAACACTACTTACATTTGTAAGATAAGGAAAACATCAGAAGATACCTGCAAAAATATAAATGTGTGAGGTTTTTAACCAATTATGTGAACTAAAGAACTGTCTACATATTTCTAGACTTTGAGAAACCTCTCCGAGCCTTTTTATCCGTTTATGCCAATGCTCGTGAACTGACAGATAATGCAGCATCTTGTTGCAATTCACAGGGATTCATTTCTCTGCAGCATTGATCTTCACTGCAAAACTTCTCCATGAATGTTCTTAAACTAGAATTAAACTAAAATTTATTGCTGAAACAAATTCGAGAGAAACCTTCTGGTCTAGCCCAGCTCATTCCAAACGTCACTAGGGTTGACAGATACAAAGAGTGAACCTACGATCAATGCTTGTATCATCTGCCTATTTATTATCTTCTTTACTGTCTGTGTCAGTGCCTGTTCCAACCTCCTTTCTTCCTCTCCCATGTTTCTGATTACTCTTACTTCTCATTTCTTGCAGAGCAGACAGACCAGAAAATACCTCGCAAAATTGCTGTCAATCTATGTGAATCTATTTCCTTCAGAAATTGTCCCAGCCACAGCAGAGATCACAGCAACTTCTGCTGTCTCTGGCCTCTAGCATTGTATTTCAAGCTGACATGAAGGGTCTAGTCTTCCAGTTGGCACCACTATTACAGTACTGGCTACATCTTAGTGTTTGAAAAGCCTTCTGCTTTAACACCTCCTGTTATCTCGGTAAAGTGATGTTTAAATAACTGCACTGGCTTCAATGAACTGTAGTTGCCATTTTTCTGCTTCTTAGTGAGAAAAAATGGAGATAATTATGAAGTAGATGAGCAGGTTTAATGAAAGCTGGTTTCTTTTGGTATATTCCTGAAGCGGCAATCATCATCTGTTTGGCTTTTGAAGAGCAACAATTATAATCACTCAAAATCCCAAGGGGAACAAAAATAGAACTTAAATTAGCATATAAAATATACAGCTGGATTGGGCAAGCCTATAAAAATCTGGGAAAATCATTCTAATTTGAAAGCTATTCAAAATCACAAGCAAAATGAGTACAAGAGTATTTCACATGTTTCTTCCTTTCTTTCCCTCTTTGAAGTAGTAACATAACAACATTTATAGGATTTTCCTAAAACATGGAAATGAAAACCCATTGCCAAAAAAGAGAGTAAGTAAAAATAGGCCAAAGGTGCATTTTCAAAATAATAGATAAACTTAAGCATTATAACATCATTTTAGCAGTATTTATCTCCCAAAGTTCTGATATAACTGTATTGCAAATTCATGTGCAATGAATTTCCAGAGCTGAAATATAAAAATATAGCTGAGACAGCCAATTAAACGTTTCAGCTTTATCAGACAACTGAGCAATGACAATACGTAAAAGAAACTAACAACAAATGAGAAAAAGAAGTTGCAAAAAAAATTACACTATCTATACACTATTACACTTCACTATGTGAAGCTTTCAGTGATCATTTTGGATGGTCATTTTTATAGTTAACAGAAATTCAGCAATGAGTAAGAAAATTATTTTCCTTACGCTGCAATGTCCACATTTTGAACAGTTACCTAGTAATACTAGCTTCTGGAAATAAATCTTCATTTCAGTAAACTGTGAACTCAAAGATGGAATTGCTTTTTTAATAGTACTGAATATTTATTACTTTTAGTAATTTTGACTTGAAATACTAGATCTAGTTATTCTCAGTCAAGGTTAAATAAGACAGCATGCAGCTGCAGGAATGAGATTCAAAACAAAATGAAACAAAACAGCTACTTCTAAAAATTTATTGTGGACAAGAACATTAGGAATTTGGATTGCTTACTATTTATAATACTACCAGTTCATGAAATATCTCCTAAAAGGACACTGTCTTGCGGACTCAGATTTATACAGTATGGTCTGATTTTCATGCCTCTAGCACAAAATACATTGTTTGCCCTTGGTTAGAAGATTCTACATGCTTAGAGATTTTGATAACCAAGCAGGTCTTGGAGGCACAACTGTTATTTTCACAAGGAGGCCTCTGAAATCATAATTTAAAAAAAAAAATGAATTAGAGGTTGCAGGACTTAACTTCTACTATATTGTACACAAAAATATTTAAAGATGTCATGTCCTGATTTAATTTATTTTTCTGCATTGCTTTTTCCTGTGATAAGCATCTTGAAAAAAGTCTGCCCCCTCTCCCACTGCAATTTTCCATTCTTCCTTTCATCCCCACAATCTCAAATAATTTTATTGTTCTATTACCCTCAAATAGGTACCTGTTTTTACATGTGTTACTGTGATCGAGTAAGCATGCCTTCTGAAGCTGAGCTTCCTGAACGCTGTGTTAAAGCCAAAAATTACAGCATACTTACTCATCCTCTCTTTTGCTTTAAGGTAATACCAGAGATGGCCCAGCAGGTTTTTTTTGACAGTCTTCCCAAGCCATCTGTTTCATATGCTGCATGTTTTGAACAACATAGTGTGCCACAGGATGTAAAAACTCATCACAGCATGTTCAGTTTAATGTGAAATCCAGTGGTCAATCACTTTTAAAGAAATCATAACTGATGATGGGACACTGGTCAGGGAACTTTTTTTGTTCTTGTCTCCTTCTCTCCCCTCCCAAATTTGCCTTGTAACTTTTTAAAATTAAAATGTGTAATATATTTATTAATATATTAAAATATTTTAATGTTATATTTCTACACTTATATTAAAACCATTTACATCATCTGGATTAAATATTCCAGCCTGATTTAATGAAAACTTCATAAATAGAAAGACAAAGTGAACTTAACAAGCATTAAGATCTTCACATAGCTCAGAACAAAAACCTTGATTCACTGGTAAATAATGGCAAAAAATAACATCCTGTACTCCCTGGGTCTCAGTGCCTACTCCAGCCACTCTGCTTATAAATTATCACTTCTGCAGATTGTCTGAATGGTCAGTAGGGCTACAGGAACAAGCAAGTGTAAAATCATGCCTGGAGGGAATAACCAGCTTTACTGTAGGCCATGTTGACCCCAGCAGCTATGACACATTGTAAAAAAAGTAGCCACTGAAGCAGCAAACACTTCATACACATTAAATTGTGCTCTTGGGGAATAACAAAAGTGTTTGAAATTGTAATATTTGTAGATTTACCCTATGCTGAGGCCATATGCAGCCATATCTCTTGATACTGATGACATTAAGTATTTAGATCTCATACTTCAGAAAAATAGTAGTTCTCAGAAATGTGCCAATTTTGCACTTCCGTGGCCATAGATACAGGCGAGTGCAAGGATTTCATTTCTAGAAGAGAAGTCAGTCTTAACTCTCAGACTAAACATAAGCATTGGGTGAACAGGGGAAGGGAGTCTTCTCTTCACAACGCCAAGACAAGCACAGCATCACAACACTCCTAACAGACTGGTCAATACCTTCTGCATGTCACAGAAACAACTCGTCTAGCCATAAAAACTACTTGCTGACTACTCAGTAGAGTAACACCCTGGTCACCTTAACCCTGATTGTTATATCTACAATTTCTAATGCATACAGCTCTATTTCTGCAGAGCTAGACTAGGCTGAAATTTTTGTTACCACGGCACCAAATAATATCCAGGGCATGTAACACAAATTGTGAAGCAAACTTCCAAGAAAAACACAGCCCTCATGAACCCCACTCTCCATCACCTAAATGGTTTCATTTCAATACAGGTTCTCCTTCATAGATACTTAAGTTACATTTTCTTCTATTGCCAGAGGTTTCTGAACGCCTGAAATTTGAAGTACTGATCATAATGTCACCAATACATAAAAAAGCAAAGGTTTCAAGCATTGAGGTTTTAAAAGACTTGGTGACTTAAAGCAGAGTTTCTTAAGAATGTATTATAATGTGTTTTGCACTTCCACGATGCTTAAAGGTTTTAATTTCAAGGACTAGGCAAAATTAAAAATGTTTAGTTCTCTGTAGTAAATGTGAGGCACATATCTGTGCAAATGTATCCACCAACACTCTGTCATAAACAGAGAATGGAAGCACATTCATGACACCTCCAGTACTTTTGAAGAGAATCAAAGATATATGCATTTCTCTAAGAGCATGTCTGAAGTTGGACGGTGGTTTTTTGTTGTTTTTTTTGGTTGGTTGGTTGGTTTTTTTTCTGGTTTTTCTTTTTTTATTGCTATTTTTTTTACTTTTTTACAGGCGTGCAGAATTATTTTCAGGATTTGGGTCAACAGCTTTCCTTATATGAAACACCAAACATTTAGGTTAGGAAAATTAACTGGTTCTAAAATATTTGTCTAAAATGACCCAGATACCTCCTAAACAAAGCAATGCGGCTTCTTTTTATTATTTATTTTCCTGCATGTGAAATCTTAGAAGGTGGTAGACTTAAGCTTGCAATTAACTAAGCTTAAAATATGTAAGGTGCTGCAGTGACTTCATGACTGAAGCTAAGATAAATTTTAAATTATTCTCACATCTCTGACTAATAGACATCTGCATTATTTGAAGATGGAAACCCTGCAAGAACTGCAATCTTATTTTTCCATTACTTCCAATCTCTTCTGTAAAAATAGGCAAAGCAATGCCATTTAGAACTTTGATTCCCAAAATTTCAAACTCTTCTGAGGAGGAGAATCATTACTGAAAATTAGTGATTGAACTAGCAAGTAGTTCAATATGAACTCATGCTTTGATTATATATAACCTGCAAAACAGAAGCTTCCAAAGTATTACAGATCAAAACTTCATGAAGTTATAAAAATACTTTGGCAGAAAGGAAAGAATTTGAACTGATCTTATTTTTATTTTTTAATTAAGGCACTAAAACAAGAGGTTCTTGTTACCTCATTTTGTTAAGCATTTCAAATATGAAACTATTGCTGTAATTAATTATTCTAACAGAATAAATATCAATGTCTTCTGTGCATTTTTGGTACTTGGCATCTAGCAACTGACAGGGGCTTTTACAGACTTTAGGTGCTTTGGGAAGGAAATAATCCCAAAGAATTATTTAGAGAGTCCTGAGGAAGCAGAAGAGGGTGACCAGGAAGCTCCAGAAAATCACCTTTACCATAAATTTTGAAGAAAATCTTTCCTATTTGATGTAGTTCTGGTACTTTTTGCTGCTGCAGTTCAATTTTAACTCTCATTTTTCACACTAAGGCTGGACTTTGAAGTCAGGAAGTGTGATACCAGAAGAAATTAAACTCATTTCCTACTTGGCTGCTCTGAGGTGTGTACTCGCCCCGCCCCTTGTAATTTCGTACAGGAAGTCTCCGTGTACATTTTGCTCACAGTCACTGCTCTGATTTTCAGTAACACTTTCATCAGAATATCCGTCTACATATTCTTCAGGAAGGTAGCATATCCAATGCGTTTGTACAAGCATGCAGACTTTTTTCCCTAGGTATCTCTAATTACTGAGGGAAATATAGCCTTTCCTCCACAATCATCTACTCAGACAAACAAATTCTCAGCCACAGTCATGCAAGATAAATCTGTCAAATATTGCATCCACAAGTCTTCCAGTTTTCCTGGTTGCTAGTCTTTTTCAGCAGTTTTGGTTAAATATGATCTAAGGCTTTCTTAGTTTTTCTGGAATTTTTGTTGTTGTTGTTTGGTTTTTTTGCTTTGTTTGGTGGCGGGGGTTTGGGGATTTTTTTTTTTTTAACATCCAGGGTCAATAACGCATAACCCGTGACATCCTCATAACCAGATGCAGGTGAGGGTAGATGAAGGGACTGCTTATGCCTCTACACAGTGGCAGAATAGGTGGGCTCTGGGCAGAGAGCAGCAAAGGGTGGCTGCTGCCACCGTGTCTGAGAGCATCTGTGTGAGAGGTGATACAAAAACAGACTAACCATGGGCACAGGCAAATCTATCTACTCCCTACCCATCAACTTAATGGCATGTGTGGAGAACATACGCAAGAAAAGTGAGTGCCCTTCTAGTTAGGTGAGTTCCCTGACAAATTCAGCTTCTTTTCCTGCCCATGCTCACCACTTTTCTCCTGCTTAGTGCTTAAAATGATGAAAATAAAAGGTTAGCCATTAGTGAAGGCATAAAACCTGTAAATACTTACAGCACTTAAATTCTGTGTCGTTGCTATAAAAGGAAAATATTAATACATGTGGGGGAAGAAACAGCCTTTGTGACAGGAAGAAAAGAAATACAGGTTTCTGGCTAGAGAAATACATGTACAGTTTACCACCTGCAGTCTCAAAGTAGTGTTCAGCTAACTGCAGCCAGTGCGGGATAAAACTGTGCAGAAGTCACTAATCCTAACAAATATTAAACTGAATATACTCATATATTTTACAGATCACTGACTTTTTCAGAGGAAGAACAGTATTTTTGAACAGAAGACACTGCAAACTAATTCTGCAATACGTCAGTGTTCACCTAGCTGTATTTTATAGGAATCTAAACATTACTGCCTTTGGATAGACAACATTAAAAATAAAATAAACCAAAACCTTGTTTAATAAATATAAAATGATCACAGGGAAAACCAACCCTGACTATAGCTACAACTAGGAAGCTTATAGTTTGAAGTCCTCTCAGACGGGGCAGACTTCATTTTTTCCCCCTTTCTTTCGCTCTGTTTGACCCGCTTTAGAGTACTTAACTTTAGGCTACAGGTAAATTCTGGTCCTTTCAACAACAGTCAATAGCCTAAAAGTGTCATCAGAAGAGTGACTAGATTTAAAACTGCTGAAAATTATCTGTATTGCTTTAAGTAATGGCGAAATTAAGTAACTCCTACTTCCCATATTCTATTATTCTGATATCCACAGAATGAGGTCGGTGCAAGTTAACTATTACTGCCTAAATTCTCACCTACTGCTAAATGTCGCAACGAGCAAAGTTACCTACGGTAACCGTGAAGCGAGGAAAACTTACTATTTCTTTAGACGGCTCAAGCGGCTCTAAGCATCCATCCCTTAAGAAAAATCAGATCAATCTGACAGATTAAATGAATAAATGGACGAATAAATAAATAAATAAA
>VZTG01006518.1:485258-542339 GCA_013397845.1 Melanocharis versteri
CCCCCCGGAAGAAAAAAAAAAAAAAAAAAAAAAAAAAAAAAAAAAAAAAAAGAGAAAAAAAGAAGACGGCTGGCGTGCGGAATAAGGGGCGGGGGAGATGTGGGGGCGGCGGTCCAGCCCCGGAGATGATGCTGTCGGAGCCCGCACCTGGCAGACCCGCACCGCCGTCGGCACGCAGCCTCCCACCCGCCCAGCGGGCAGCCAGCCGCCGTCCTGCACCGCGTCCCCTGTCCTTGGCGAGCTGTGCCATCCTCCTGGCACCCTCCTGGCCTTCGCCCGAAACTGCTCCCCTGCGCCAGTCCCTGTGGCTGGAGGTGGGGAGGTGTGACAGCAGCAGCTCAGTGAGTGGAGTCCAAGGTGTCTCTCCAGGAAGATGCTGCTCGTGCATGTTTGGCAAGAGAGGTTTCTCATTGTCAGATGCCACTGTGGAGTATTGGCAGCCAAGGTGCACATCCTCACATAAACTGTCGTGTCTGCAAAACACCCTTCTCTGACTCCCCCACCCTCCACACACTGTTCTTCCCTTCCCAGAGACTGGCATCATTCCTCTGTTACAGTCTGTTAGCTTAGATGACATGGAACCATGGAGCCATGGCACCTGTAGGCACCTTTGGCTGGAAAATATTGCCTCCTCTTCTGTCTTCCCTGCACATCATGAACTCATGCTACTGCCTCCTCCTCCTTTGCTCGACAACTTCCCCTCAGGCTACTGGGCTGTCCAGCTGAAGACCTGAGCTCCTCTGTAGTCATAAATCCCTGTCCTGGTGTAAGAGTGCATTTCATTCCTTTGCTTCATGGTGTGAGTTTAGATAATTTAAATCAAAAGGAGTTAAAGTTCTTGAAAGTCCTTTATTGACCCTAGCTCATCGAATCTCTGCTGTTTACCCGTCTATGATAGGCACCTCAAATACACTGTTATTGACCTTGCTAGATCCTTGCATCTATGGAAGAATAAGAAATTGCAGTTTGCTTTTATTATTTGCATTTCTCTATGTCTGAGCTGGAGAGCAGCATACAAAAAAACCCCATTTTGTTTCTAAAAATTATATACACACAATGAATACCTTAAAAAGTAGAATTATTCTCATGCATGAAGCTATATACAATGCACAAGCTGTATGACAACCATGACTGAGAACTCAAGTTCTGGACCCCAGTTTCTCCAGAGAACCTGAGAGATGAGAGTCGTGTTTAATGTTTTCCAAATAAGTCGTTGTGCTGGTCTCTACAGTAGTCCATACCTATGGACAGAGAGCTAGAGGTTTGTGTTTGGAGGAAGGCTCGTTCCACCCATAGCTCACATGGAAATGATGGTCTGCTCTTGCACAAAGGCTAATTTTTGAGGCAAAATGACAGAGGATGACATTTTGGGAGGAACAAAGGCCTCAAGAAAGTCCCTAAGCATTTGGTGGTCACAAAGTTGTTGTGTTCAGTGTTAAGTGTTTGTACAGTGATTTGTGGGAAAGAAAAGAATAGTTCATGATGGGAGAAATTATAAAACCATAAAAAAACCCCATTAATATTTTGAACAATACTATCCTTCTTATTTTTTTACTGAGAAAGTGCACACTGGGTATGTTTGCTCAGAAAGACCATCTAAGCAAAAGTCCTGCAGTACTAGCAAGGGCAAGTACTGTTTGAAAATTTTTGAAAGCCATGTCCTTCTCTGCCTGTTTCATAATGTCCCTAATCTCTCTGCAGCTTTTACAAGAACTCTGCTTCATTAATGTTATGTCCTGTTAGCTAGTGAAGTCCAAGGAGAGTTTGCTGTACCCTGTAGTGGGTGTTGAATTGAATGTAACTTTTCTCTAGATTGTTCTTAGATTCTTCTGTGCCTTTCTATCCTTCTTCAATGTTTGCCCCGTTTTAAGTTACTGAAAACAGCTGGAAAACTAGTGAATTTCCTCAATATTGTCTGGAATTTGAGGAGATCAGGGTTATTGCATCTTTGAAAAAGGAAACCTTTACACTGACAAGATTTCTGTCCCTCAAAAATGTAGGGAATGAAAAAAAAATGTAATTAATGTAAAACATTATAGTAGACTGTAAAGGTTTCTCTTTAATTAGCCTGCTGATGTACTGATAAATTTGTTTGAGAATAAAAATAATAATAATATAGCAGCATGTTTATTAATGTGGATTACCTAAATTTCTGACTGAGAGCTTTTTTTTCTTCTTATTGGAGGTTGTTCTTGTTCACCTCCTTTTCTGGGTTTTATACCAGTTTACATGTAGCTGAACCTGAGTGAAGTATGGATATAAGGTTTCATCTCTCGAGTCATTACGATGTCTGATTATGAGATATTTAAAAGCCAAAATTCTTCTAAAAAATGCATCTCCCATTTGCAGATGTCTTCACAGTTTCAACAGATTTTGTGCTCTCACAATCTGTGTTTTTGGGTCGATGTTATTTATGTAACATATGACAAACAAAGAACAATTAGTTTCTCATTAGCTGCTAGGCAAATGTCTTGCCCTCAGATTTTAATCAGCCAATGCAAATATCATCAGAATATAATCCATTTGCTATGTTTTTCTTATTCTATCTTCTAAGAAAATGGCTAACATTTTTTATTTCAGTTCATGTGTATGAACTTATTTCTAGACCTAACTTGCTGAGAATCTATTGGTTCTGTAGATACTCAAGTGTTTTATTTTATTAATAACATTATATTAAATGAATAAATATATATATAAGCCTTACTGTTCAGTCTGGATTTGGGTAGAAGTATGTCTTCATTCTGGACTCTGGAAAGTGAATGTTAGTAAATTATAAATGTTTGGTCTTGGCTTTCTGCCAGGATGAGATGACTAAGGCTTTTTGCTTTATATATCTCTTTGTAATTCATGTGACTTTGATTTACCATCCCCAGTGTGGGAGAACTGCTCACTTAAGTTATAGGCACACCTGTGGCAAGAAAGGATGTGAGTTTCCTAACTGAAATGACAGGGCTTGTCTTGTTTCTTTCTGTCTTTCATTTTGGGATCCTATGTGAGCAGTTTCAAATTTTCTTTTCTGCCTTGGGGCCTGGACAAACTTAGGTACCATCTGGAAAACAGGGTCAGAATAAAATATGTATTTTTTTTTATTAGTAAATTCCTGTTCTAAACACAGAGACACTCAACCTTTAGCAGTAGGAAATACATCGTGTCATCAAACAGTACTACAGATAGCTAAAAAACCCTTGCATTGTGACGTCTTTGTGGCAATAGCTAATGATGCAGCAGCATTATCTGATGTTTCTGTAATATGCTTACTTGGCTTAATGATACACATGCCACATCATTTAGTTTCCGCTCCTTTCACACCGAGTCCAGCTGTTAAAATGCAGTGAGAGATTCACCCCACTTCATGTCCTTCTGGGGATCAGGGAGATGCCATCTTTGCTCTCGTACCTCCTAGCAAAGGTATTTGATTTCTCTGCGTTCCGTGATGTTACAACTGCTCCTCTTGTGAGCATCCACTTCTGCAAAGTTAGTATCCAAGGAAATGTAGGGGGAAAAAAATGCCAGCGACTCCATTACAGGAGGTTGTACCTATGTTCACTTGGGAGCAGCTGAGTAGGAAGTGTGCTAACTTTTGGTTTGGTCCTTCCAGTCGCTGTTCTGTGTCAGCCCTCTACAGCCACCCGTCATGAATCAAGTGGAGAAAAGAAACCCACTAATTGTGGAAACACAAAATGTAATTTAAAAATCAGCAGAATATAAAATCAAAAAGAAATTTTCACTCAGAAAGTAAATAGATGAGAGTTGTGATGAGAGAACGTGATAAAATCAGCCATCCAAATTATCAACCATTTGAAGGGTTGCATTATTTATCCATTGTAACAATTACCAAGAAGCATGTGAATCACATCACTACATTTGAGAAATAACTTTGCCTTTATTTTTCCTCTCCTCTCATTCCCCATCCATTAGATAAGAAAAGACCTTATGGGAATGCTTTTCATCATAATGAGAAATATCTGTATGTGGTTCACTCCTTTTTATCTGGTTGCATGGCAAAGAGCTTCTTCTCTTTCAGGAATTGCTTAAGCCACTCCGGAGGCTGGTTGCTGAACAGAAGAGGAAGCAGGCTTATTAGGAGGACTACAGTTAGAAAGGTGCATTAGTACATGTACAGTCATCACCATGAGACTCTGTGGTGCTGGAGGAAATTTACCCTGTTTTTTACACTAACCTGTAATCTTAGGGGTAATGTGGACTTCCATTATTTCCTTTAGAAGTAGTTGTTAAACTTACAAACATTTTGATGAAAGATGAATTTTTGGAAGACAAGTCCTTGCCTTTAGACAAGGAAAGATTTAGACACAGATAAATAGACTGGAATATTTGTTTCATTTTGGTTACACATTTCAAGTGATTTGTTTCTAATGTAAAACTATTTTTTACTTTCAAAGTGCCTTTCATTCAAACATCTTAGAATTAATTTAACTTGATGTCTTCTTGGTCTTGTGAGATAAGTGCATTTTTATCATGCATTTTGTAAAAGGATAAACCAAGGCAAAATCAATGAGAAAATCTATTTCCATCATCACTATAATTCCTATTGAAACATGAAAATCTGAAAAAGAGCTCCAGGTGATTTTGCTATGTATTTGAAAAATGTGGAAAAAAACACCCCAGGTCTTTGTAGCTGTTCTTAATTTTAAAAATAAATTCTTTCTTGCCTCCATGCCAGCTCCCGTCACTAATTTGAGTAGATGCTGGACATACTTAAAGCTTCAGGAATATGCACAGAAAATAAAGAACAAGAAAAAAACCCCATGTAATACACAAAGCCTACTATTGATGCATTTGTTAATTTAGCTAATTAATTGAGTGACAGAAGTTCCTATCAAAGGTGAGTACCAGGCCATATCTGCAAAAGTGTACGTATGAAAATCTTTCTATTTCACACATGTTGTTTTCTATGTGTATTAGTAATAAAGTTCTACTCTGTGTAGAAGTCTTTGATGTAACATCACAAAAGATTACCACTAGAATTAAAGGCACCCAATGTTCTTCAGAAAACCCACTTCTTTTAAATTAAATGTTTTTAAAATTCCTATGACTTATTAGTGATGTGACTTAATTTGGTGATTAGTTCTGACAGAGGACACTTTGCTCAAGTCAGTATTTTGGCCATACCCTATACTGATTGACCAGGCTTTTGAGGAGGGGCAAACTAAGAAGTGTGTAAACAGATTGTATGAGCACACACAGTTAATTTCTTTGCAGGATGTTTTGATATTAGAGTAGTCATCGAGGTGGAGTTGAAAGAGTGCATAAAATACGCGTCTGGTGATACGCCACATGAAAATCTGGCTCAAATTCCCTTCAGCTTTAGTTTCACTGCATCTTGATAAAAAGAGAGTTGATGGCAGGAAGAGCCAATGAACCCACAGCCTAACAATCTGTTGGCAAAATCCTGGCTGACTGTCACAAGGCCAAGATTTCCCTTTGCATTTCAGGCCACAATAAAATTGGTTTGTGAGTGACACTGAATTGCTGCTGAAACGCAGCACGCTGCAGGCAGTGCTGGGTTTTATTTGAGAGTCTGGCTGTAGCAGGACTTCACAGCCAAGTGATGATGTTGTGGGTAATCTAGTGAGTGGTTACAAAGTGTGAAGGATCAATAAGAAGAGCTATTAATTTCCATCCTCACCTCAGACCCCAGGTCTGTGCTTATATTTAATTCAGAAATCATATTCACAGGTAAAGCAGAAAGGAGGGAAAAATCAGGTTTTTTTCTCTGCAGACTACAAGATTTGTTTTCTAAGCTGGAATTCCTAAGCTTAACAAAACTCAGAAAGCACTCTTCACAGTATGTTGGAAAAGTAGCTTAATTTGGAGGACAATGAGCTTGCCATGCGTATGTGGAAAGTCCCATTCTCTGACTTGTTGTGGTTTTGTGTTAATATAAACACTCTACTGTTCCCTTAAGACCAATTTTTTCTTTCACCTCAGATCAACAGCCTAAAGATACTTCAGCACTCTAGCTGCATAGTTTGGAATTCCTAAAATAAGGACGTTTTCTCTATCCAGAATTCTCTTCTTTCTTATAACTAACAGACTTATTTTAATAATTAATGAATGTTCTGAATGATTTAGGTTGAGGAATTGTAATGGAACTGATAATGCACAAATACAAAACACAATTAGGACTCCATTAAAAAGCCACAGACCTTTAGTGAGGTTTTAGTATGAGCCTCAAACTTTGTAATAGGCATTAAAATGTAGTTTTCACTACTATTCTCCTTGGATTTGGATTAATTTAGTTTTCTAAGCTTCTACTGGTTTCTTATAACCACATTCCCCAAGCTGCTTCTGTCCTTGTAAAGTCCACAGGTGTCTAACTGAAAACAGCATTTCCTCAGAGGTGTCCAACATATCTGTCCTGGTTTCAGCTGATACAGTTTTCAGCTTAGTAGCAGGTACAGTGCTGTGTTTTGGATTCAGTGTAGGAATTATGTTGACAGCACACAGCTGGTTTGGCTGTTGCTGAGCTCTGCTTACCCTGAGTCAAGGACTGCTCAGTGGCTCACGCTCTGCCAGTGAGGAGGTGCACAAGAATCCGGGTGGCAGCATGGCCAGGAGAGAGGACCTGAACTGGCTGAAGGGATGTTCCACGCCACAGAAGGTCATGCCCGGTGTATAAACGGGGGAGTTGACCAGGAGCAGCTGATCACTACTCAGGAGTGAGCTGGGCATTGGTCATCAGGTCAGCAACTGTGTTCACCAGTTGTCTTTCCTGGCTTTTATTCCTCTCTCCCTCCCCAGTTCATTATGATTATTATTAGTAGTAACAGTAGTAGTAGTATACCATAAGGTTGCCTTGTGCGTGGGTGGCACAATTATGCTATCACCTATACAAATATGTAGGATGAACGGTGTGTTGAAAACATTCTGGTTATTCAAAATGCCCCACCAAACAGGGCAGTGACAACTGAACTAATGTTGAAAAAAAAAAAAAACACAAAAACTTGGTCATTATACCAGGATTTAAATATTGAATATTGTTCCAGAAATAATGATAAGTAAAAGGAAAGAAGAGGTAAAAAGTAAAAACAGTAACTATCAAACATCCTTCACCCTTGGCTTCTCTGTGGTGGCGGTCCCCAGGTCATTCAAACTTCTTCCTATTTACACATCTTAGCACTCAAAGGAATCAATGCTCATTGGCTGCACAGTTCTCTTATTCTATTGGTTAAGTGATTCTGGCACTTCCAATGCTGATTAGTCTTTCTCTTCTCCTGAGTCAGTAAGCTTCTTGGGTCAGAGGATCACAATCTCCCCCTCCCAGAATTAGCTTTTACCCAGTTGGAGCTGATTCAAGCACAGTTACTGTGTTGGCTTTCCCTGTGGTCCATAAATTCTGTATTCTTTGTGTCCATTATCAGTGATACATTCTTCTCCCCCAGCTTTGTCAGCCTCCCCACTCTTTGTCAACGTCCCCCTAGGTCTGAGATAACACGTGGACATAGGTGTTGTCTGTCCCATAACTTGGGGTAATCTTTGCTTGATCAGCTACATGCCTATGAGCAGTTTCTTCTTTACAGAGTTTACCACAGTGGGAATTATCGTCTGGATGCATTACCCAGGATGCATTAACCAGACCTCACCTCTGCCAGGCCTGGAGTTAGCACCATCCTTCTGTGCTTATCTCATGGCAGAGTCCTTCTGTGGCCTTAGCAGTGTTTGAGACAGGCAGCTGTACTCTTTAAAACCTTACATGCCTGCAGCCCATGGAGGTCCACAGTGAAGCAGATATTCACCTCTCTCTGTGGAGAACCCCATGCTGAAGCACATTTAGTTCAAATTAAATTGTTGCTAGAAGCTTTCAGATCACTATAGTTATGATGTGAGCCTTCACATGTGAAAGGACTATAAGCATGTGTGTGCAAATCAGAAGGCTGAGAACTTTGTTTCTTGAAGAACATGCTCCAAGTAAATATTTGGCTGAATAAAATAATACAGTCTGATTACAAATCTCTAGGCAAAAACTTGATTTTAAATAAAGATGGACACAAAATGCAGTGAAAGTTATTTTTCAGGACTGAGAAAGTGTTACTTCTTTGTTCCTTCTTCTTTTCCTTTTTGGATAATTTTCAGGTGCCCATTAGCTTTGCTGCAATCAATACTTATGGTTAGAATTAAGTTTTTACATAAATCATATGCAAATAATACCAAAATAATTTTAATACCTTCACTACTGGCCATGATTTTTCTGTCTTCTGGGCAGGAGACATCAATGCCGCTTCACCTTGTTGGGAAGTAAGTAGAGGTGAGTTGCTTCCATTTCTGCTGAGTGTTCTGAATACCTCCTTCTACAATATTTGCCAAGGGCAATTTAAAATGCTCATGGTAGGGTTTCACTAGTGATGCTATCCCTGGTTTGTGTCTGTTGCTGCAGAAACTTGGTGTTCAATTCCTGGGAGTCTTAATCTCCAAATATTTCTTCAGTAGGATTCAGTTACAGAATAATGGATTGCAAAAGTGCATTTGGGAGGAAAGGTGATTTAAAGAGACAGTCTGAGCTAAAACAAAAAGTGAAAACAGGAAAAAAGCCCCCCCCCCAAATGTTTCATAAGGATGCACATTAAATGTTATCCCTCTGAGTTAGAAACTCCTTAATTGCTTTAGCATACATTAACTATCAGGGTGTTTTCATGATCTTCTGCTTCACCTCAATGTATGCTCTGCTCTTTGAGATATTCTTTAATTGTGCATTCGGAATGCAGATAATAATAAAAAAAAATCCTAAATTTTCTACACATTTAAAATAAACAGCCACAAATAATACCAGAATTATTTCAGGATTTAACATCAAAAAGAGTGGAAGGATGCACGTTGAATTCTAGAATTGTTCATCATAATTCTCTTAGTTCTCCAGTTCAGCTAAGAAGTTTTGTGAAACAGAAAAGGATAAAATGCATGAGTCCTGTATGAGTAAGGAGCACATTACAGAATTGCTGTTTCTGTTCAGTATGGAATATTCAGGCATAGGACAAGTTGTGCAATGGGTCACTGCCTCAGTTTCCTTCTCTGTTCCTCAGCAGAGCCCCAGATCTTGCGCATGTTTAAAGGATACAGCAGAGAACACCTGTCCTCACAGAGTTCAGTTTGAGGTGATGGTTTTGAGTGTGCTGTTCAAGATTTATCTTTATTACTGTGAAGGGGTTCTTGATAATTACACTTAAGATGGCTTCCAGCATCCTACAGTTTCCTTCTAAATACGATTTCTTTGGAATATATGCCTGTGTTTTATGAATGATGATCAAATGTCAGAGCATCCTGATCACGAGAAAGAATTAAACATTTTGTTTGTTTATTTGTTTTTCGATGCAGCATGAAATATTTATTTCTCTTCTGTTGTCTTTAGCACTCCGTTGCTTCAGCTGATGTGTTTTATGCTTTCTCCTTCATTGAAATAGAGGTTGAAGCAGTACAATAATCCTAGTCCATCTACTTCTCAATAAAGTTGTGCTGGAATACAAAAACCCCTGAACTGATCCCATTTAAATCACCTATGTCACTTCATGTATTCTGAAGATGAAATAATATTAGTCAGTTGAAGAAATTATTCTTAAAATTTGATCAAGTGCACTGTGGGAAACTGTTGTGTTTCAATTTCTACAGTGGTACTTTTTTCCCTGGGACAGTGGAACTTAACTCAGCCTTATACAGAGGGCCCAATGTAAATT
This sequence comes from Melanocharis versteri, assembly GCA_013397845.1. NCBI lineage: Eukaryota > Metazoa > Chordata > Aves > Passeriformes > Melanocharitidae > Melanocharis > Melanocharis versteri. The sequence goes on from VZTG01006518.1 coordinate 494,945, forward strand.
TAGATTTATCCCTGTGAACGTGCCAACCTTGCAAATACAGAGGTGTGATTTGAGTTCTGTGGTTCGCTTTGTCTTCTGTCATTCAATGCTCCAGAATGGGTGGTGCACACAATTGTAGGAATGAATCAGCTGCTGCTTTTTCTGGCTCGGTTGAGGACAGTAATTCCTAGGAAAATTCTTCTGTGAGAGTTTGGTCATAATTCACCAGAGGTTGTGAGGTTAAGGACACAAGGACTAAAGAGCAGCATGGATGCCCTCTTTATTTACTGTGTTGATTGTGTACTTTAATAGATTTATGACTGCTCTTAAATGAGATAGCTTAATTTACCAAAACCATTCAGAGCTCCTCCTGTAATGGACAGATCTAAACAACCTCAAATGGCTTAATTAACGGCTATAGCTATGTTTACAAATAATCAAAAGTCATCCTGCCTTCAGAAATTCCTGTTTCTCCACTCTTAATATTGTTTTAATATTAACTGATCCAACCAGCAGTATCTTTAAAGCTTCTGGTCTTTTGCAGAACAACCTAAGGTGCACATAAAAATGAAGAGGTTTTAATATCTCTAGAATGTAAATGTCTTGATGTCTCTATAGAAGAAACAGAATTATTAACAGTAACAGAGATAATGACTTATATGTCTTGGTCTCTCATTATGCTCTGCATTTTGTTTGTTTGTTTGTTTTTTTTTTTTTAAGAAGTGAACATTGGATACATGCCATGTTCTACCAAGATAGTCAGTTAGTTAGCAAACCACAGCATCTGCACGTTGGTAGATGCCAATCTGTTTGCACCAATTTTCTTCTACCCACTGTTTTTATTTTGGCTTATACATTGTTGCTGACATCCAAACTGGTTGTGGTAACTTGAAACGGATACTAAAAATCATATTTATTTAAGTGTGTCTGAGTTTACATTGTGCCATATTTAGAGTTGGCGAGCAACTTCTCTGTCAATTCAAATCTCCATGCTTATATTTTAGAAGAGTATCCATTAGAGACAGAAGAATTTCTATATTATTTTCTACATAAGATTGTGTGACTCCTGTCTTAGTTACAGCTTCATAAACATGTACAACATTAAGTATACCAGCAGGTTATAGTTTTGAATATAGTTTCAATTATATTTAACATAAAAATAATTGTCCTAGGAAAAAAACAAGGATTAAAATAAAACTCTATCCTCACCATATATTGTATTAATAAAATACTTCTGGTCATTTATCCTTGTTTCAAACTCATATAACAAGTCAGACATTACATCCTAGAAGAAGAGCTCAGTAAGCTAAGTGTGAATAATAAAACAAACCCACAATCTCCCTTAACACAGCTGAATAAATGCCAGAAAACCTTTGCTGACATTGGAAATATCCTCTATTTATCATCGTATTATGAAAGACCAAAATCTAATTGTATGGAAATCTCTCCAACATTATTTATTCGTCTCACTTCTTTCTCAAAGGGTCATAAAGATGCCCTTTTCCAGAAATCAAGCATTGCAGTGTACCAGAGAGGTAGTACTTTGTTAGCTTTGAAACTGTGAAATACCTAGTGTGCCCACATTTTTTGATCTGTCATTTGGTGTTTGCCCCTTTTTTTATGGTTATTTCTGACTTGAAGCTCATAGGTCCTTATTTTTCCAAAGCACTGAATACGTGCAAATTCTCTAGGTCTATATGACCTTTGAAAGTCAGACTCTAAACCCATTTAAGCAGTGGCTGAATATCTGAATATGTGAATATCTGATTTTACATGACTTATCAGATCTATCCTGTTATTCATATCACCGATATAAATGCTTTACCCTTAAAATTTGCATCTCAGAAATTTTCAGAATTGCCATTCATTTGTGTCCCTCTCAACACAGAAATTTTAACACTCACCTCTTCTGTAGCTGAGCTTGTAGTAGCTCGTTTCAGGCCCCTTCCCTGGTGCTGTTAGATTAATTCTAAATCTGTGAAAGAAAAGTCTATGTGTTGACAGAGACAGTTAATACTTTGAAATACTTGTGATGCTCTGGACTACGCACTAGCTGATGTCTGATATGCTGTTAGATAAAGTCATTAAAAGAGAGATTTCGAAGGTGGATCTTCAGCAACCAAACTTTGCTTCTGCAACCGTAGTAATGGTGAACATAATTTGAAATTGCAAAAGTGGTACAATGAAGAGGGGCACAGGTCTGCTATGTGTACCTGTGCTGAACACATGATCTACTCTACCTCTTACTTTGTGTTCACATTTGTAATTGAAGCTGCAGCACTGGTCAGCTGGATACATTAAGCACAGAGGAACACATTGTGCCTGCTCTGAAAAGTTTGCAGCCAGTCCTTTTAAAGTCAAAATACAATGCATCAAACTGTAAGCTGCAGTCACACAAAAACGATATGGGGAAAATAATAAAACTTGGAACTGACAGGGGATAACAAGGTGACAGATGTAAAATTCATGGAATTGAACTGCCATTGCTTTCCCCAGGTACTGCAATATGATCCACTGTTCTAAATTTTTTTATACAAGTAAGATTTTTTTACAAATAAGAAACAAATAAGCATTTTTACTCTTTAAAAATAGTTTTATCCAAGTATAGTACTTCAAGCTATTGCCATTCTCATGCTTTCCCATACAGAGAAAAAAAAAAGAAGAATCATGTATTTTTTTCATATTTTAATACTTCATCTTTGTATATGGACACTCGCCTGCTCATATCAATAGGTTGAGACTGTAGAAATCACAGCTCTGTGACCAGGGAACTCCAGGAGCACTCACTCCTAAGTTCCTCTTCAAAAACCACCAACAAATGGAAATGTAAAAGCTGTCTCAAATGTTCCCAATTACCAGTGGCTGCCTTGCATGGTAACAGCCGCTGTACCCCATCACTTTCACCTCCTTTTACCTCCAGCCCTTCCCTGCGCTCACCCTCTGCATCAGAACTTAGCTTTTTCCTGTGTTGGCTATCTGGTCTATGCCAGCTGAGGGTCACACCCTCAAGCCCTCAGTAATCACTTTTTCAGCATGAAAGTGATTATTTACCACTTCAAAAGGAACTCCATTTCTATAGTGGTTGCTCATTAGGATTTTGGCTTAGCAAATCTTAAAACATTGCTCTGCTGGTTACATAAGTCGTTAAACTAGTCTGTTCATTTGCTTTTGTACAGCTATGTATTTCTGTGGGTTGGATTAAATAAATGTAAACAAAAGGACCTCAATATTGTTTCAATATAGATTTTCCCATATAGAAAAAAAAGCCTATGTGAACTTACCGTAGGAAAAATAGGGCAATCTTTCAAAAACACATAAGGAATATTTAGCAACATAATTTTATAAATGAGGGAGGTGGTCTCTAAAACGTTAAATTTTAGAGCTAAAGGCCAATGTTTTGTTATTACTGTTTTTAATGGAAATCAATGTCAGCAGGTTTCTGATGAGAGGATGAAATACTTAAATGTTAATTATTTGTCCCCAACCATATCACATCTGCCTGGGTGATAATTATAATTGTTGAAGACATAGCTGCTAAATGAATATGATGAAATGAAATGAAATGAAATGAAACAAAATAACAGAATAAAAAAGTTTAATGTAGCAATACATTTTTTGTTTCGTAGCTCTTGTGCAGAATACGGTTGTTCACGTTTATTGTTTATTCAGAACATGACTTAATTCAGATTTTTAGGAATAGTGTTTGGCCACATTACATAGTTAGAAATTTTCAACAATTTCATTCAATCATTTGCTTCCTGGTATTATTTTTTCCTGGTCTGGCAGCTAAGACTCTCAGCTGAAGTTTTGGGGAATTCTTCAACAAAACTGTTGAAAATTACCATGACAGTACCATAATATTGACTTGTCCTTAGTCATGTCAGAGCAGAGCAGAATCATTATAAGAATTCAGGACTTTTGCACTCTGGAATTTTTGGGGTTTTTTTGACTTTACTGCTTCATTACACTGCACAGCAAAATCTGGGTCTTTTTCCCAGACTACTTGTATATTGTGGTTACTTTTCTCAGACAAAGTTCTTGGCAATTTTACTGTTCACTGACACTGGCACTGTTCCACTGACAGCTTTGGGACTTTGATTTTTGACTGTGTGCTCATCATATATCTATTGTGTCAATGCAACAAGGTGAGTGATGAATGTTTGTTTATAATTTAAAAAAAATAAAAAAAGAGAAAAAAGATTGAATTCCATGTGAAAGAAAAATCCAAACCTTTGAAATCTTGCATTTCTCTTCCTGTCTTGGGGACACACTCTGAAAAACAATCAGTCTAAGCACCTGGGAACTTCCCATTTTTCAAGACTCTCTAGTTCTGCCAGTTTCCCAGGACATTTGTTTCAGTGTGAGACCTCTGTGATTTTCAATAGAATTTTGTTAATTTGTTATGATAGCAACAAACATTTTTATTTCTGCGTATTGGTAAATGATTCAAAAAAAAGTAATTGTAACTGATTTTTATCACTGTGAGTGATGAATTTATAGAGACAGAAAGACAGATTCTTCAGGTTTCATTTACTCTCTGCCTTGTTATATACACCAGAGCCCAGGCTTTGATTGAACAGAGATAATAACACTCTAATACCAAACTACTACAAGTCAAAACTCCATAATTTCCAAACTGGTTTTTAAGTAGAGCTTTTTCTTCTTTCTGATAGAAAACACCTGAGTGATGATGATCCTGAAGCCAGAGCGTGGTACTTCTGTCAGATAAGCACGTGGTGAGAATGAGCGTGGATGAAATGCAAGAGAAAAATTTTGTTTTATTCTTTTAGTTTTGTAAAATTCATACCAGTTTTATGTAGAAAATAACCCCTAATGCAGAATTTTCTTATTCTTGGATATTAAAAACCTGGGCTATGAGGCAGAGTATTCACACTTTTCTCACAACAGTCAGTATCAGTTATTTTGAAAGAACATGAAAAAATCATATCCAGACAGATTTGGAGCAAAAAGATGCAAACTTTTCCACAGAAATATTTTTTACCTTCTACCCATAGCTTGACATAAGAAAACTGCCATGCACATGAAAACTTTGCTTTAAAGGACCCATTCTCTGTGCCCCTACACAGCTGCTGGCTACTGCTTGTAAACTTTTATGTATCTTGGTACTCTATAACTGGCACATAGTCACATAAAATACAAATATAGAAAAATACATTTATGAACTTTTCATTACAGTTTATTCAATTTCTTGCCAGAAAAAGACACCTTTGCAAGTGTGGGTTACATGACTTACAAATATCTTCTAAGATTATATTTTATTGAACTTCCTCTTAATGATGCTAATTAAAAGTATATTGTAGGTGTCCAATTTAAAGTAAGATTATCAGCTATTTATTAAGGCACTTCAATCTTCATATGCCATCTATATGCAATAAGATGTCATTGCATCTACATTTAATCTCTTATATTTATCTGATTCTCATTGTGTAAATTAGACATTTGGCTCCATTTGCGTTTGGTTATATAACAAATACAGGGAAAAAAAATTGGAACAAAAATACCTGTATCATTTTAGTTTGTGTAGGATGGCAAAAGGTTTAAATTAATAACCACATATATTTATGCTTGATTTTCAGATTTCATTGTGCTTGAGTCATATTTGTGATTCTGGAAGTAGATGTTCACTGTACTGTTAAAGCATGGAATGCAGTATTCACAAGTCTTGGTCTAGTTGGTCTTGATTAGCTTGAAGGGAAAATACAATTATCAAGAAGTAAAATGTTATCAGGCTAGATTCCATAATACCAAAATTTTTATATATGACTGCTGCCGAAACAATGCTTTTAAGTTCTAAAGGTGAAAGTTAGTGCAGAAGCCAAAGCTCTAAAGCAACTGTTGTTTCTGAAATGACACGTAGGACAGAGAGAACAACAAAACTGGCTTTTATTCTCTGGTCTAAAAAGAATGATGTACCCAGGCCAAGCATGAGTTGAATTAACACAGCTCTGTGTAAGGAAGCTTGCATTATGCCTCAGTGCCTTATCTGCAGATAAAAAAGTAATCATTTTGGTTGCTATGGGTAGCAGTCTCATACCTTCCATGCAATCAAAAAGTAAACCATCACAATAAATAAAATGAAATGAGTTGAAGGGCAGAAAGAAATGTTTCATCCAGTCATACTATTTATGAAAGCTGACAATTTTAATGGGCATTGGCAGCAGAAAGGTGCAATTACTTCTCTCTTGCTGCTGGGTTGTGACACTGCAGGGAGCCAGGGAACAGCAAAGCTGGGAGAGCTGGGGGATCCTGTCCTATTCATGCTCTGTGGGCTGTTGCAGACAGGTACTAAGCAGCAGACAGAATGTGAGGTGCCACATAATACCTATTACAGAAAAACGGGGTACTCATATCTGCATCTACAACTCCTGTGGCACTGCCCACAGGACTCCCTGAGCAGGTGGGGCGGAGGGGGAAGAAGGCTTCTGCAAAGTGCCATTCATAGCTTCAGTGACAGCACTGGGAGCATCTTTACCATTGCTACAGTACCAGAGGGCTGTAGTTTTAATTTCCAGTTTAAGTTACACACTATTGTCATATCACAGGGATTAGAGTTTCTTAACAACATGGTTCTCTTGGCTTAGTTCAGAATTGCAGAAGGAGTAAGCTTGCAAATCTTTTAATAAGGCAATTACATGCAGACAAAGATTAGATCTCAAGGCACAATAAATTTTTGCTATATTACTCAGTATCTTTTTGATATTCCACTGTCACTAGACAAAAGCTCTAGATAGTAATGTGACAAATCTATTCAGGAGACAACAATGCCTATTCCTTATTTGTGCTCACTTGTATGCCACACAAACCTGCAGTTAATTTTCCTGCCTCTGTTGAAAATCTGGAAAAAAAATGCTACTTAGATTCAACAGTGCTTTTAGTGCTTTATCTGTGAAATCTACATTTTGTATTTGTAAAATGAAAATGTTGAGATAGTCAATCACCTAATTTTTCCCATAGAGTGAAAATCTTTCAATCTTCTGATTCTAAATGTCAATCTTAATATAGAAATGAACTTATTAAAAAGGAAAAAAGAACAGAGCAAAATAGACTGCAAAAGGGAAGCTGTGCTATTTTCAATATAAAGTCTTTAACCTCATGTTTCTTTTCCCAATGTCTGCCTAAGAAATAAATCAAGAAAGTCATGGGAGCATATTTTGTTAGTGGCATTACGTAAGTTATAACATTTTTAATTCTTTTTCTCACTAAAATTATGTCCATAAAAGAGCTAATTATCATTATTCACAGATTTTAGAGGGAGGTTAAGGTAGAGGTATGATGGTTTGCAGGAGTCCATGTTTATAGAAAATCAAAGGTCAAGACCAGAACTACCTGGATTCATTCTAATATAGACATGAGAAAACATCCAAGGATCTTCCAACAGAGACGGAACATTTCTGTCGTGGATTAACTTCTCACTTCACAACGAAAAAATTGTAATCAATTCTATGTATTAATCCCAAATCTATGAAGCCATTCTGCGCACATTTCAGAAGACCTGAGGGATGTTAATCAAACTAATAGTGATGATTTTTTTTAATCTCAGTTATAAAAACAAATAAATATTCCTGTAATAAATAAAATAAGTGCATGTATGTGCATATATACTAAATTAGTATAAAATAACAATTAAATCTTCACGTTTGTTCTTGTCTAGTAGAGGAATAAGCTTTTGCCTGCAGGAGTCCATTGTATTTGAAAGATAACTTTATTTAATTTCACGTTTAGTGCAGCAATACCTTTACTGTTGCACAGCTCTTGTGCAGAATATGGTTGTCCATATTTATTGCTTATTCAGAACGTGACTTAATTCACATTTTTAGGAGTAGTGTTTGGCCACATTACATAGTTAAAAATTCTCAACAGTTTCAGACTATTCATTGGATATATATCGCGTCCAAACCCAATTCCAGGTTTCTTTGTGTCTAGTGAGCTGTGCTCCAATGTATTACATTCAGTTTCCCATTAGGATTTCAAACAGTAGATGCAAATTACAGAAACACTTCATAAGAAATTCCAGGTTTTTACAACAGACCACATAACCTTTCTGCATACACTTTGCTCTTGCACCCAAAAAATTGCTGTCTGCCTTTTTCTGAGGTTTTTAACTGCTGTATTTTTAAGCCACTGGACTCACTGCAGCTAAAGAAAATCTTTGGAAGTCTGTTGTCCCTTTTGTGTGATAGTGTTGAATGACTTGAGAGGTGGAGGTGCAGGACCTCTGGCTGATCTCAGCCAGTTCAGGAGTGGTATCATGAAACTGAGAGCAAGGAAGCATGACTAAAAAAGATACAGCTCCATGAAGCACTTACATACTGCATCTGCTGATGAAGTCATGGTAAAACTGAAAGCTTTCTCAAAAACTGTCTAGTCCCACAAATACATGAATGTAAATCAATTAAACTTGGCAAGTATTGGAAGTGGATAAGAAGATGACCAAAACCTGATGTGCTGTCTCCACATGAGTACCCTGTCTACCATTCTGTTCTTGGAGTCCATGATTCCTGCTGCATTCACAGTGACAACTTACAAGACAGTGCCACAGCCTTGCCATGAACCTTTTATTACCAGATGTAGCGTGGAAAATAGTGCAGCAGGTGAAAAGAAAGAATATAATCCTGACCGTGCAAACATTCAGGGTTAAGTCTTATAATTGGATCTATGTAAACAAGATGTAGCAGTGTTTACTACCATGATCCATCCCATCGAGTTGACTTGGCTGGGATTATAAAGACTGTGAACTTTTACTTTGTGTTGTTGCAGGGCTGAGCCTTCTGTTGAAAGAGTGTAACACCAGTCCTCGTAATTTACACAAAGTGTGAAATTAAGGTTTCATGTATCAAGGAAGGAAAAGAGGAATAGAATTGGAATAACATTAATGATTTTTTTGTTTGTTGTTTGTTTGCTTTGGGTTTTAGGTTTGAGGGTTTTTTGGTATGTGTATAAACTGCTTTTTGTCATTGCATACTGAAGATTAATCAGGGGAAATTGCAGAAGGGTCTATTAGTTCCATGTAATCATTACAAACCTACACACAAGGTTACGGGTGTATATTAACTTCCTGGTTTTTTTCATGTACCAAAACCAAAACAGCCCTTTAGGAACACATCCTGCTTCTGAATGTCAGACAGCATTGTATTTAAAGAATGCAGAGGTGACATCAGGGAATTTTGCTAGTTTTTCACATTGATATGATGTATATCTTTCAAGCTGTAGCCAATCCATTGTCTAAACCCAGGGTGTATCCTCACCCTTCTTTTCCATGTCAGCTTCTTTGCCCTTGTGTCCTGATTATTGTAAATGCATTGCTTACTTTGCTTTGAACGCAGAAAATGCATTTTCCAAGATGTTATAAAAGTGTTTCACACATAAAGGAAATTACTGAGTGAGCCAGGTGCATAGAGATATGGTTTCAGGCATCCTACCCCTGCCCATCAGCTAGATCTAAGGAGAGTATTTCTTGGTTGTGAGGTGTTTTCACTGACCTCAGTGATCATAACTCTTGACTACAGATCAAATGGCCCAGACATATACAGCAGTTTGCACTGCAGCCTCTATAATCTTTTTCTTTGAGCTTCTCTTGAGATCTTCTTGAGCTTCCTGGCACTTTATATGGGATGATTGGAGTTTTCTTGGGAACCCTCTGAGGAATGGGAGGGCTTCAGCTGCAGCCAGATGAAGACAGAGATAAGGTTAGGGTAAGAACAGAGCTCGAGTCTTCTAATGAACTATGCCAGCTGCCTGTGACAAAGGATGCTTGCAGCATCCTGATTAGAGAGGGTCAAGCCTCCTGCTAAGGCTAGGACACAAGGTCTTCTGGCCTGCAGGAGGTGTGCAGCTGCTGAGGAGCTGCACCACCAAGTGAAAGAACTGTGGAAGGAGATCAGCAACTTGCAGAGCATCAGAGAGGATGAGGAAGACATTGAGTGGGTCTCTTCCAGGTCCCTGTAGTTGCAGGAGTCCAGCTCTCCAGTTGTACTGGAAGAGCCAGAAAAGTCTCTGACTATGAAGTTGGAAAGAGAAAATTCCCCTCCCCTAACCTGGTAGAAAGGTCTTTATACTGAGAATGATGGAAAAGGCAGAAATTCTTTAACAAAAAAAGGTAAAGTATAAGGAAGGTGAGACACAGTCCTGGGAAAAGATTCGGCAATCAATGGACGTGAACTCAAGTAAAATCCCTTTGAGCAAAGACAGAAATAGGAAAGTGCCGAAGAGATTGCCTCATGTGGAAAATACTTATGCTCTTTCTGGGGAAGCAGCACATTTGGGTCCCTTTCTGAAGTGCCTTTTTTCATGTATGCAGCATAGGAAAAAGGCAGGAGGAATTAGAAGTCTGCATGCAGCTACAGATCTATGAACTCGCTGGGCTCATGCAGGTGTTGTGGGATAGCTCACACAACTGGGAACTGCCCTGTACGGATACAGGTGCTTTGGGATGCTCAGGCTGGGACTGTGAGGGGGAGTTGCTCTTAATGTGAGAGAGCAGCAGGAACGTATGGAATTCCAGCTTAGGATGGATGATGAACGAGCTCAGAGCCTGTGCATGAAGACTAGTGCAGATCAACATGATTTATGTTGTCATGGGTGTCCGCTGCAGACCATCTGATCAGAAAGAAAATGGATGAGACTTTCTTCACACTCCTTGTGGAAGAGCCTCATGTTTGCAGTTTGTGGTTCTAATGAAGGGCCTGAACCACTCCAATTTTCTATGGAGAGACAACACAGCTAGGCACAGGAGCTTTCTGCGGTATATTTTCAGTAAATCCCTGACACAAGCGATAAGGGAATCAACAAGGGAAGATGTTCTGCTGTACCTCACACTTAAAAATTATGAAGAACTGTTGGGAGGTTTGGCAGTGTCTTAGTTCGAAAGACAGGCGTCTGCTAAGGAAGGCAGGAGCCTCACTTGGAATGGAAAATATGACCCCCTTCCCTCCGAACTGTTATAATTTTGAAATTAAGGGGCTTTCAGGCAAAGATATGGGAAAAGGAATATCAGTTCATTACTAGTATGTATAACAAGGCAAACAAACAACAGCAGTGGCAGCGACAACAGCCCGAACCAGAATCCCGGCCCCAGCCTTCTCTCGGCCGCAGGCGCTCTCCCCTCGGGTGCAGTTCCGGTCGCAGCCGGCAGGGGCGCTGCGGCTCCCGGCGCGCACGGCAGGTGCGATGATTCCCCGCGGCTGCAGGGGGCGCTGCGGTGCGGGCTCGGGCAGCGCGCGGTGATGGCGGCCGGGCCGAGACGGGAAGGGACGGGAGAGAGGCTCGCCTCACAAACCCACAGGGGCGGCAGATCCCAATGCCCCCTCTGGACAGCAAAACGAGCTGTGGCAGGAACCTCAGGAGAAGCAAGCTGGAACGGCAGGACCTCCCGGCAGGCAGAAGGTGAAAAGCTACAGCGCAGCACACACCCGGAGCAATGGCAGAGGTGCGTTGGGAGTTGGGCAGTAGCGGTCCAGCTCCCCAACGCAGTAAAAGGCTCTTCGGGATGTTCTCACCTGCTCTTTGGGATGTTCTCACTGGTGTTGGCTGGTCCCTAGGTCCCGGCTGTGTGGAAGGTGGGGGCAGCCCCCGGCAGGAAACGAGGGCGGTCCCGGGTTCTGGCAGTGCACGCACTGGTTCTGGGCTTCCCGACAGCAGAGCAGCTGAAGAAGCCCAGCCTGCAAGGTCAGTCACAGTGCCGAAGCAAAAAAAATCCCCAAACCCACAGAAAGAGCGGGATCCGTGGTCAGAGATACGGCCGCATGTGTCCAGTCGAACCTCCTGCCGGAAGAAAGGGAGACTGCCTCTCGCCTTGCCCCCAGCTGCCCCCGGAAACCCTGGCTCAGCTCCTGTTCATTGTGACAGCCCCGGAGCCAGGGAGGATGGGCAGTGGGGCAGGGACAGGCCCTGGGCGCAAAACGCCACAGATCAAAGACCCCAAAAATGGGATGCGATAATAAACCATCCCAGAGACAGGCAGCTAGGACAACTGGGCAGCCAGCAACCACCATGGGACCCAGTGTTCAGGGGCCTCGAAAGGATGGTACAGAATAAAAAAGAATCACCACAGCCCTGGGCTTCAAAAGATCAGACCTTGGACTGTTCACAGTTGAGCTTTGGAGAATATTTTGGCCTGTGGTCCTGGAGAGGCCCCCTTCCTTTCAAACCTCAAACTGGTACTATGTTTTAATGCTGAGACTTCAGCAGCAATTTTGAGGTGACAAAGCAACAAAGCAGAGTTCAGGACACGCCTCAGCCAACTGTCAGAGTGATAAATGGTGATATAAACATGTAAACTGGGCATTGTACACTAACAAAGGGAGCAAGAAGGTGCAGAAAAAAGGGTGGGGATCATTTAACGAAAGCTAGTGGTGACTGGCTTTCTCACATTAAAAATAAACCATCATAATCCCCAACCACCCAACCAATGAACCAACCAAAACCCAGAGAGGGGGAAATGATGTTGCCCTTTTCAAAACTTCAAAATTTTCGAAAGCGAAAAAGAAACAGCAGCATAGGGTTCATTTATTCTTGACATAGAATTTGTTTCAAGGCTTTGTAATCTAACACTTACAGCTTCAAAATACAACTGTCTGGCTGTCCATATTGTCAATCCAATATATAGGAAATAACATTTAAATGTCAAAACATTTCTTGCTCTCTTATTTTCTAATTCTAAGATCTGTGTCTACAGCTATAGCAGGAAAGGCCATACTTTGCCAACGGGGGATCAAAAAATGATTGTACTCCTTTTATAGTGATTCATAATTCCTGATCTAATGAATAACAAAAAGTATAGGTCAGGATTGAGATCTAATCCTAATGAGGTTTTTTTTGGATGTACTTTTCACATTTCTGAAGGTTCCTGATAACAGTATGACTCTGATGTTGTTACACTGAGCTGTTCTTAAAGCTCCTGCTATTTTTCTTACCATACAGCCTTCTCTCAGACTTAATTACTAAATATGTGCAATAAAATTAAAACTTTTTCTTATGATCATGTAACCTACGCTATAAAAGCAGGCTTTTAGTTCATTTTTACATGTAAATTAAGTAAAGGCAGTCTGTACTCTGGAAGGTTGTTTTATTTTCTTTTAGATCTATTAAAATGATATTTTTTTTTCTTCCTGAGCAATACACAGACTATTGGTCAAAGCTTTAGCTAGAAGACACAAATCAGTTGATGACCATTAGACATGAACTAGAAAGCCATAGTGTGGGCTGACTCCATAGTGTTGGAGATGATGAGGCATCTTGTGGATTGCAGAGGCTTTTCTGTCACTAGACTCATCATTCTCTGTGGGTCCACATTGTGCTGCTGTCTGTTCTCCTGCATGCTGTGCGATTTTTCTGGGAGCACTACTCCACATTAAATAGGAGCTGATATCTGGCTAGAATGGTGTGAACTAAAGGTAAGTATGAAGGTGAAAAATTAATATGAATGCTGTGAAAATGATTAAAGCATGAGATAGGCTCATTCTGACAGACTATTCAAAGAGAAACTCCAAGTACAAGGGAAGACTAGAGAAATTCTATTGTGTTGCTGGTATTAGACTCCAGTTGGTGAGAGCACTAATTCAAGGAAGTTTCACCATTTCTCGCAGTAATAAAAGCTTCACTCTTGCTGAAATAAACACAACACCCTCCTCACCACTCCTCCACCCTTTATTTTTACTTCAGTCTAGTCAAGTCAATCATTAAATGGAGCAAGTTCTGAGGCTGCTTTGTCTGGACTCTGCACAGGACCATGGAAGACATCTGAAGGCACCTCTATGTAATGGTAAATATATATACTATATAATATAAATTAGGCTAATTGTGCTTCCATCTAGATGTAAACTATAAAGTTTGATCAGGTTTTCCCCTTCATTCTCTTAGGAGAGTCATGATTTTACAGTCAGAAAATTGGTATAATGACGTATGCTGGTTTTGTTTGTGGTGGAGCTGGCTTTCCTCACAGTGGCTAGTATGGATCTATGTTTTGGATTTGTATTGAACACAGTGTTGATAATACAGAGATGTTTTTGTTATCACTGAGCAGGGCTTACACATGGCCAAGGCCTTTTCTGCTGTTTGTACTTCCACGCTGGTGAGGAAGCTGGGGGTGCATGGGAGGCTGGGAGGAGACACAGCTGGGACAGGTGGCCCCAACTGACCAAAGGGATATTCCAGACCATGTGACATCATGCTCTATAAATGAAGCGGGGAGAAGAGGGAGGTAGGGGAGGACATTTGGATTGATGACGTTTGTCATCCAAGTCACCACTACACATGATGGCCCTCCTCTCCTGGAGATGGCTGAACACCTGCCTGCCCTTTGGAAGCAGTGAATGAATTCCCTGTTTTGCTTTGTTTGCGTGCATGGCTTTTGATGTCTCTGTTAAACTGTCTGTATCTCAACCTGTGACTTTTCTCCCTTTTACCCTTCTAATTCTCTCCCCAGTCTCGCTGCTGGGGGAGTGAGCAAGTGGCTGCTGGGTCTTGCCTGCTGGCTGGGGTTAAAACTTGACATTATGCCATCAGCTTCTGCATAATTGCTGAGTTTTTTAGACAACACCAGAATTGTAACTTGTGCAACCACTTAGAATTTTTGTAAGTGAAAACCAGGAATCTACTATGCTACCATAGGTCTGCATTCAATATAGTTAGACATTAACATAGATGGATGAAGATTCTAAAGTAGAAAAGGAAGATAAATAGCTTGAGGCTTTCATGACTATGTTCAGTCAGAGGAAAGATAACTGGCTGGCTGGTGCCAGCAAACGGTCACAGAAAAATATTAAATATTTCTTAAAATTATGTGAGAACCTGTACAGAAGATGGCTATCACGATGACAGTATTGAAAAATAATATGCCTCTTTTCTTGCTCAACTTTGAGAAAAGATTTCATTTCTGGTGGCCAGTATTTCCACAGTATACATATAGAAGCATCGCTTTTGGTGCATGTATCTGCAGACCTCTTCTCTGATGCAAAAAAGCTGGTTCTAGCTGCTGTAAGCATGTCTAGTATTACAGAGGAAGGAGTCTTAGCCACTTCCTTTTTTCCAAAAAGAATCAGGAATACTGGTCACTACTGTTCCCACAGCTGAGCACAACTGTAGTAAGAAAAGATATACATGTATCAGTGCTCTATAATATCTATTGCTTTGCACTTTTCTCTAGCCTATCCAACTAACAACCGCATACTTAAGATCCAAACGAGGTAGCTACACCTTTATTTTTTCATCTAGCTTGTTTTGAATTTTTTTCACATGTTGTTAGTCCATTTCCAGAACTGTCCCTTCCGTGGCAGATTTGAGTTCAAGTCTTTTGGATAATATTTCCCTGGACAAATCCCTTGATTTTTTTATGCCTCAGTTTCCCTGGTAATGGAACAGAGAAAAACCCTCTGCATTTTTGCCTGTAGGTAGAAAGTACAATGTAAATTACTTGATTAGGTATTGTCTTTCATTGTCTGACAGTCAATATCACTTCTAATTCAATACTTTTAATTTCATTTTTATCTTGGACACCTTAATTTCATGAAACTGGAATCCTCTGCTCATTTAGACAAGAAAGGATCTTCTGTCTGGAAAAATACAATACAGCCACCAACCCATTAAACTGGTTGTTTCTTTATGTCTGAGCCATCCATTTTCATTTAGTCATTTTATAAATAGTTTCCTGTTTGACATTGAGTTATTACTTATTTCCTCTGCTAAAGTGCACTAGAATTTCATTTTTTTCTGTGGTTCCTTCTGAGAACAGCCATTATACGGAGTTAAAGTCTCTGAATTATCCATTGCTTGCTCAGTGGAGTGTATAAAAACTGGTGTTAAGTAGCTTACCAGCCCACTGGCCTCTTGCTTATCCAACTGTAACATTATTTATTGTTTTAATTGAGTTAGAAATGAGTCATTTTTCCATAGCCAAATAAAGGATGGTGACTTTTCTTTATTTTCTTGAAGTGTTAGATTTAAGCTTTTTCCATTCCAGGAAGACATAAGGTGATTTCGTAGCTGTTTCTGTAGGTCTGTTCCTATTCCTATTCAAATCAGTAGTAAATGTTTTGGGTTCTTATGCATTAGCTAAAGGCTGGTATGAAATTCATATCCCTAGCCTTTGCTGACTGATTGCTGAGCCCGGCTGCTGGTACAGAGAATCAGATCTGAGCCTAACTATTCCTTCTGATAGTGTTTTTACCCTTCTAACCATTCTGTGCTTCAGTGCACCCATGTACTTCATCTTCTGAGTCGGTGTTGATCTGATGGAGGGCTCAGGACTGCGGTGCAAAATCATGTTTATGCAGAGGAAGTCTCTTCCTTCTTCTCCCCAGCTTGTAGAAGGCCACTGATTTATGCATTTGCTTTTGCACTTGACTACCTAGTATGGTGAAATGTGGACATAAAGATTTTGTCCAGAAATGAAGTGAAATGTGGACATAAAGATTTTATCCAGAAATAAAAGCAAAAATAACCTATTTTTGTCCTAGTGAAGTCTGGCTGCTGACAGCAACATGTTTTTCTTTCCTACCTCTCAATTTTTAGTCTGACTCCAGCTGCTGCAGAGGCAGCTGTACTTGTCGTCATGGGGCTGTACTATCAGAGTCAGGAAACAATCAGAAGAGGACTCATGCTGATCACCTCTTGCAGGGTGGTCTGCCGTTCTCAGAGATCTCTGGGATTGCACTTAGCATGAAGGATTATTTTAATTTTATTACAACCACAAGTCAAAAACTGATGCAAATTTGGAATTTCATAATGGCAGGGGTGAGTTACACCAAACAGAGCAGGAAGGGTTCAAGCCTTGTGGGAAAGGGAGGACATTACTTTTTACTTTCCACAGTACAATGCATTTATTACAACAAATCCTTTAAACTCTCTAACTAGCAGAATGACAAACTGGCTGCCAAAAAAAAGCCTTGTCAATGGTATAAAGCTTGAGGGCAAGGTTCACAGGAGCTTTCCAGATACTAAGTGTCCCAGTTTCTCACTGTTCCTTCATCTCCTCACTGTGCCTTCATCTTTCAGGTCTGCTTACCTGAAAGAGATTCAGGACAAACAACATAAGCATTGTGACTTGTTTCGTTTAAATATAGACACGGAACAACAATTCATGAGAAAACATGTCACTCAATTTACCTTCTCCTCTATAGCTCGCATAAGCAAATAAATGCACAATAGAATTTATAAGCAATGTATTTTTGGGGGTTTGTCTGTTTGGTTGTTCTTGTTATTAGTTGTTCATTTGTTTGGATTTTTTTTTGTCTCTCCTATATTTTATTTACATACAGGTTTCTTCTTCCAAGGTCATGATTACCTGAGATTACAGCTGCAGAAAGAAGTGTATTGGTAGATAGCCGAAAAGTTGAAATGAGTAGCATGCCTTTTGCAGTAGCTTTGACTGATCCAAGTAGCAGTTTAACAATGGGTGGCAAGATATTAATTCCTAAATAAAGGCCAAAGCTCAGCAGTCCAGTCAATGACATATTCCTATTGCTTCTAGCATTATTGTGTATTTAGTCCATAACCTGCCATATAGCACCTCACCTCTGCTATGAAGTTGTGCTTGTGATTAAGAGAGAAACAATAAGAAAAAGCAGGTACACAAAGTGTGGACCTGTGAATACTATTCTTCTAAAGAAGTGAATGCTTTATTGCCCAGAAAACTTAGGCTGTTTTGGATATCCTGGGGTTGATTTAATAGCGACAGTGACAAAGTTAGAGGTTTAAAACCTTAGAAACATGCCTGATCTTTTACCTCCAATAATTGTGCCTGGACCATACTGTCATACAATTCACTTAGTAATTTCTTCCAATTAACTGCAGTGGAACTGAAATCAACTGTATTGCAAATTTTCCATATTTCTTGATATTTCTAAAATTCTTGAGATGCAAAATGCACAAATTTTATTTAAAGGAAATAGTATTTAAGTGAAAATTTTTGAAAATTTGAGAACTTTGAAAATATGATTGTAGAGAGTATATAGAACCATGGAAAAACCATGAGGAACCCAGTTTTGGTGGTGGTTTGGCTTTGTGCTTCCTTCTACCTTTTTTTTTTTTTTCTAAAACTGCATGTTTCATAAAGCCAAAAAACCTTTTGTGACTTAATTTATACTTTAAAAATGCTTTCATAGAAAATATATAGGGAAATGCTTTCAGAATTGTAGCCCAACAGGTCGCATCTGTGTGGAATTTTTTTGCCCATAATGCTGCAGAGAGCTGTAAGCCAAAACAACAGAAACTTCTATTGTGGTACAAATAAAACTCTTTTAACAGCACATCAGTACTGTTACTGTTATTAGTACCTTACACAGTAATGTAAAGGTGAGGTGACTGACCTTTAGATATTTCTTATTATTGTTAGCTATTTCTTCCTAATTGGTTTGACCTTGTCTCACTGTTCAAAGGTTAATACTTATCCTGAAGTACCTGAAGCACAATTTTCTTTCGTGCTACCTAAAGTTGCACAAAGGTGGTGATTTCGAGTGTGGTTCTCTTTAATTCGATGGCACAAAACAAGCCCAAGATATCATCAATAACCTTTTTTTTTCTTCTGCAGTATTCTGAACATTCTGTTCTGCAGCAATGTACCTTCAGTCTTTGACAGGAGATAAGAGAACAAGACTGGGGCATGCCTTATTGTGAAACAATGCAGCTTGTTTCGAAAGGCGGCGAATCGATACAGCTATTTATTTAAGCCCACAGGCCAGTTTAAACTAAAATGATTCACAATGCAGGTTAGAGAGATCCGGCCTCCATTCTCTCTGGAGAAGACACTGCTGTTCTCTTTATTACAAAATTCTCATCTTGGAAAGCTTAAAATGCAATAGATTAAAAAAAAATCCAAATAAAGAAGATATTTTGGCACTGCTGTCTCTGAGGAAAGGACTGTGAAGTTTAAAAGAAGATCAAACAATAGAATATCTCTCGTCACACCTACAAGCAATGTTTGAGCTGTTTCAGAACAAGGCCATTGGTAACACCACTGGGAGGAGAACAAGTAACTTATGAAACTATTCAGGTTCCAGAAATTAGCTATTTTTTCCCCTCCCCTTCTTCACTCAGTCGTCTTAACAAGGCTCAGAAAGGATGATTCTTCCTGAGAAACTATCCCCCTCAGGTCTCATCAGAGTTTCATTGCTGGGATCCTTTATTAGATTAGTAGTCCTAACCTATTCATCAATATAGCAGCAGCTAAGGAGATAACTAGGAATCGTCTTTCCCACCTTGAATTAAAAAGTATTTTTCAATATTTTGTAGTACTTGCGCTGTTGGACATCAAAATGGAGAGGTACTGCAGGACTGAAAAAGGGTCCTGGTGCTTGAAGGTATGACAGATGGCATATTATAACCTCCATATCCAAACCTCTTTACCTTCTACATTTGGTTCTTAGTGGGAATGTCTCCACTTTCACCATTTTAGACAAAAACATTAGAACAAATGTTCTAAAATACACTTTACTCTTTAGAGTAAAAAGAAAATATGTATCCTTTTTCAGCTCACCTCAGAGCTGCAAAAGCAAACCATGCTTGCTGGTATCCAAGATATATTCTCTTACGTGTGCCAAAAAAACCAAATAAAAAGCAAATACCTTTGTGCTATGACAGAAGTTTCATGACATTGTTATGAAAAAAAGATTCAAAAAATAATCTAAACGTTTTCTATCTTAATGTGGGAAGAATATAAGTAAGATATATGGTGTTGTCCATATCCTAAACTAGAAACGTACTAATAAAAATATTATAGTGTGGTTTCTGCAGCTAGGATGAGCTGAGTTAGCCATTTCAATGGATGTGTCATTTATACGCTGAAGTGGGGTCTACCTTGAGAGCTGGATGGGTAACAATACCCTTGTAGTCTCTGCAGACTGAAACAAGGGTTACACCAGAGAAGCCAGAGAAAGGGGTCTTCCACTGCTTCCTCGTTCTGCCAGTCCTGAGCAGGCCGGCCAGCACAACCATATGGTAGAAGAGGGAAAGGATTTGTTTCGGGAAAAACCCTGAGATCTCTTCCTTTGTCAATTAACTGACAAATGGCCAAACATTTACCAATCCCTCTACTGCACTTTACTCAGGACATGTGATGAAGCACTGTAATTGGTAAACATTTCCATACTTTTATGGTATACTTAAAGTGTTGTACGCTCTATACTCAGTCTTACCCTGTACATCTTCCTAAATAACAAAAATTCATTTCATATTTTACGATATAGGTGTGTAGTTACTCCTGGTATGTACTGCCCCACATTTCTCAGCATTTTGCTTAATTTGCCATTGTTGTAGCTGGTTGCCAGGCTTTAGTACACTGTGTAAGGGTTTTCTTGTCATCTACAAAATTTGTAATCTGAAGTTTCAGGCATCTCTCTCAACCACAACACATCCTTTATAAATCTGCATTTTAAAATCAAAACAAATCAGATTTGCTGAAGAATACAAATGACTGGTTTTAGTTTTACAATAAACATTCAATTCTATTTCATGGATCTCAGAACTTAATAGAGCTTACTAGTGAAAACATTTCTCTAGACTGCTATATTTTGAAGATGGCTTCCAAAGGTTAGGGAATGTGCTTAATCATAGAATACTGGTTTGGAAGGAACCTCAGGGATCATCTGGATCAGCCTTTCCTGGCAAAAGCGCACTTTATACAAGGTGGCCCAGCACCTTGTCCAGCTGGATCTTAGAAGTGTCCAGTGTTCAGGAATTCACTACTTCCCTAGTGAGAATATTATTACTGTGGGTAATTGCTCTCCTTGTGAAAAATTTTCTCCTGTGTCCAATGGGAACCTCCACAGGAGTAACTTGCACCTCTTATCCCTTGTCTTTTCCATGTGACTCCTTACAAAAAGGGAGTTTCCATCTTCTCTGTAGCCAACCTGTAAACACTGGAATATGGCATAGTGGATTAACTTTGGCTGGGAGCCACATGCCCACCAAACCGCTCTATCACTCTCCTTTCCAGTGGGACGAGGGAGAGAAAATGAGATAGGAAAAAACCTAGTAGGTTGAGATAAGGCAGTTTAAAGCAAGAAAAAAGCAAGGCAAAAAAGCAAAAGTTTGCATGCACATAAGAAAAGGGAAAAAAAAGTAATCTCTACTTCCCATTGGTGAGTGATGCTCAGCCACTTCCTGGGAAGCACATCTTCAGCATGTGGAGCAGCTGCTGTGGAAGGCAAACGCTGTAAAATAATGAATGTCCCCTGTTCCTCCTCCTTCCCTCCCTCAGCTTTTATATCTGAGCTGGCATCATGTGCCATGGGGTATTGCTTTGGTCGGTTTGGGTCTGCTGGCCTGGTTGTGTCCCCTCCCAGGATCTTGCCCACCCCATCCTAGTGATGGGGGTGGAATGTTGGAGAGACAGCGCTGAGGCCGTGCCAGCGCTGCTCAGCAATACCACAACACTGGTGTGTTAGCAACACCTTTCCAACTACCAATGCAAAGAGCAGGGCTGTTATGGGAAAATGAACTCCAGGTCAGCCAGACCCAATACACACAGTAATAAGATCTTCCCTAAGACTTCTTTTTTCAAAGCTGACTAAACCATATCTCTCAGCCTTTCCTCAGTCAGCAGGCTTCCCAGCCCTTGGACCATCTTTATGGCCCTTCTCTGGACCCTCTGCAGCCTCCTCGTATAGGGACCAAAGCCAAGCACAATATTCCAGGAGTGCCTGACAAACACTCAGTAGAGTGGGATAGGGGCTCCTTTGTCTCTGAAGGTGATGCACTTTTTCATCCAGCCCAGCATTGGGTCTCTTTTCCACAGCACACTCTCTACACCCAGGGTGAGTTTGCTGTCTGCCAGGGCCCCTGGGTCCCTTTCCATAGGGCCATTCCCCTCCTGGGCAGATCCCAGCCTGTGCTGCCCTCCTGGATTATGTTTTCCCAGGTGCAAGACCTTACACTTGTCTTTGCTGAACTGCATAAGGTTCCTGCCAGCCCACTCTTCCAGCCTATCCAGGCCTTCCTGCACGGTGGCTTTCCCTTCCCAAGTACCCATTTCCCACTCAGTTTGGTACCACCACAGGCATCATCACAGTACTTGATCCCATTGTCCAGATCACTTCGGAGGATAATCAACAGCTTTGGGCCCAACACTGATCCCTGGGGCACCCCCCTTGTGAGAGGTGGTCAGCTTGGAAAGGAGTTGTTTACCACCCCCATCTGGGTGCAGCCCATGAGCCAGGGCCCCACCCACCCCACAGACCTCTTGTCCAGACCATCACACATTGGTTTCTCTGGGAGGAAGCTGTGCAGAAAACCTTGGAAAAATACAGATAGACAGTGTCCTCTGCTCTCCCCACATGAACTGAGCATGTTACTTTGTCTTAGAAGACAATCATAATGCTTTGACAAGAATGATTTGCCCTTGGTGAATCTGTCTTGGATTTTCCTAATCAAGTGCTTCATCTGACTTGTGACAGCCTTCAGGAGGGTTTGTTCCATAACTTTCCCGGGCCTGAAGTAAGACTGATGTGCCTATAATTACCTGGATCTTAAGAACTTGGATCTCAAAACTTCTTGTAGATAGGGGTGGCATTAGCCTTCTTACAGAATTCTGGGATGTCTCCTGGTCTCCATGGCTTCTTAAAGATTATGGAGAACATCCTCACAATGACATCAGCCGGCTCTTTTAACACCCTTGGGTGCATATTTTCAGCTCTTGTAATAATTCATATACCCCCTCTTTCTTCACTGGCCATGCATCTGCATCAAATCAGGTATTTGCCCAACAGTGGTGGTAAAGACAGACATGAAGAAAATGTTGGGAACCTCTGTCTTTTCAGCATTGTTTGTGATTGGGTAATTCACCTCTTCTGCAAAACACCAGGCAATTGTTTCCTTCTATTTCACCTTATTGTTTATATTACTGAAGAATACTTTCTTGTAGTTTCTGATATTGGCCAATTTCAGTTTGAGTGGACCTTTTGGTTTTCTGACTGCATCTCTGGACACCCTAGCAATACTTGTCTAGTTCTTAACAGATATTTGTCTCCTTTTCCATCTCTTGTATGCTTCTTTTGGTTTCAAGCAGACTGAGAAGCTTGCAGTAAAGCCAACTGGGTCTCTAGCTCCACCAGCTTCCCTTAACTTTAGAGGGCATGAATGGTTTATCATCCTTCCAAAAGAACTTTCTTGAAACACTCACTAGCTCCTTTATCTTCCATAGTGTCTTCCCACAAAATTCCCCCAAATTAGCTCTGAGCTAGCTCAAGTTTGCTCTTCTAAAATCATCAGCATGTTTAGTGGGATCCCAAGCTCCATAATATTGTGATCACTGCAGCCAAAGCGATCACTAACCAAGGTATCACACAGCAGGTTTTTGTGGTTTGTGAATAACAAGTCTAGCAGTGCCTCATTCCTGGTTTGCAAATCAATATTTTTTATGAGGAAGCCGGCCTCTATACATTCCAGGAACTTGATGGCATGCAAGCTGCTGCATTGTTCTACCCATACATGTCTGGGTAATTGAAGTTGCCTGTAAGATTGTGTTGACCCAAAGTTTACTTAAGTGAGCTTAATATTGCTTTTTTGGCCTTATCATCCTGGTTTTAAGGTCAGTAGCAGATGCCTACTGTGAGATCTCCCTGGAAGACTACTACTCTGATCTTGATCCAGGGGCACTTGATAGGGCTTCCATAATCAACATAGTTAAATTCTATACATTGAAGGTTTTACTTAACATCATGCAGTGTGACTCTTCCTCCTCTTCTTCACTGCCTGTCTTTACAAAACACCAGTAGCCTGTAGCCACCCACTGTGATCAGTTATTCCTAGTAATTATGCCAGAGTAAGATAATGTCCAATTCCTCTAACTCCCCACAGGACATAAAGGAGTTCTTCACTTCTGTTTCAATACCACCAGTCTTTCATGAGGCCTACCAGATTTGACTGGGCTTATGATTTTTGTAGGTGCTCAGTGAGAAGCACAGGGTGGGAGAAAGCTAGTCGAGGAAGATGGCAGAAAAGGGTGACAAATAGTGTTGGAAGACGTATGTACGTGCATTAGAAGAATTTCAGGAATTTTTGTCAGAAAAAATGTTTTATCTGGCACATTCATTGCCCTAAAAACACAGCAATTTTCTTATTATTGAAGATGTAATAAAAGTAAAACGAACAAACAAAAATGTTTGTGATCTTTGGCAAGTTGTTTGCAGGCAAAGACATTTAAGAGTCCAGTAGCAGGGTGTAAATCCTTGCTGGGATTCCTAGTCCCACAGGGGAAGTCAATGATACATGGACCTGATCTTCTCTTGGCAAAAAAAAAAGAGCTCTGGAAACAGTTGTCTACATGGTAGAATCTATTCTGCAGTTCCTCTGTCTGTCCTTGCCATGCCTATTTCATAGCCAAAAAGATCATTTTCCAGAGGTGCTAGTGCAGCATTACTCACAAAGTCACTGATGTTATATTGAAGTGGGGGAGTGGTGGGCAGGGAGGGAAGAAAAGACATGAGTTCATAATGAGAAAGTTCTATATTACTTACCATTTCTAACACTCAGAGGGGCAGGTTTCAGAGGCTTACATCAGGTATATCAGCCTTTAAAAGGACTGCAGTAAAAACATGAACATGGATTTTCCTAATCATGTGCTTAATCTGAACTTATTTGGCTTTATTTGAACAATCATTCCAAATCGCAAGTCTTTCAGTCTTTCTGTGGTAAACTTTAATACACTTGTTATTTCTCCACCTCATAACCCCCTATAGACAAGATTGAATTTAACAAATGTATACAAAGACTGACAGCTGACACTAATTTCATGTGCAGGAAGTTAAATCCAATCACAGCCCTTAAAGTAATGTAGTTGATAAAAGTATGCAAGTCTCTGAAGTAGTAAAGAGATTAAATGAGGCTACACAGCTTCTTTATCTATAACTGCTAGAAAACTGCAACTGTACTTTAGATGCATTGACTCCAGAGCTTAAAGGGATTTTTAAATAAACCAAGTAAGCGCAGTACTCTCTCTGATCCAACTGTCCTGCAATCCCTCAAGCTGCTAGGCTCCCTCATGAAAAATATTCAGTACATGTTACTAAATACCCCTCTTCCCACCCTTGTGTACAATGCTGACCATGTAGACCCTATGAACTTCCTTGAATTTCAGCTGGCTGTGGAAAAGAAGTGCAGTTAGACATGTTCTGGATAGGAATCTTTAAAAGCACGATGAAACCAAGTCGAGCGGGCGCCTGGGGAATACACGCCAAAGATTTGAAAAACATTTGAGTTAACATCTGTAGATGAAAGCGGTGGACTAGAAGTTCCCCAGGGAGGCAACTATGGCCAGCAGCTGATGGTAGGTAACAGGACACTGCAGCTGGGGCCCTTTCTTGCTGAGCCTGTAACAGCCCTTCTCTGTAGGGTGGCAGGATTAAGAAAAAGGCTAAGATAATGGAATTTGTGCATGCCTGGTCTGCTTGCTCTGCCTGACCAGAGCACTGATATCACTGTGACAGCTGCCTTCTCAACACTCTTCCCTTGCAGCAAATGGTGGGCCAGTCTGTCAGCTGCACATGTATGCTTAGCAGTGACATATTGGCAATTAAAGAGAGAATTATTCACTTTTGTACTGGATACGGGTAAATAATCCATGAAATACACAAGCATGAAATGTTAGAGTACAGGAGTCCTGGTGCAATTCGGGGCAGTTTTAGCAAGATTTGTTTCCCTTTTACAGAAGGAAAAAGAAACACTGGGAATTTGAAATAACCACATTTATTTTTACACTTGGAGTAGGTTTGTAATATTCACTACTTAGTATCTTGATTAAAGCAGAAATTCTGACTGCTTAGCAGTAATCCATAACTAATAATTTATTAAAGTAATAAAATATGCATGGAAGACCCTACATTTAACTATTAACTTTTGGCAACCTCAGCCATAAATTCTATCACTGTAATAAATTCTGAAGTATTAGTGACATTATTCAACTATAGATCACTCCAAGGCTGGTGGCTTGCTACCATTTGGCACTTAAGGGCTTGTGAAGACAATAATAAAGTATTTTTCTGAAAAGGAGAATTAAAAAGGGGAGTTAAACAACAACTGTCCAGCTAAGTCTGCAGAAACAGTATCTCAATCTCACGCTCTTTCAGAAAATTTTAATTTTTTTTTTCTTTTACTGAAGTGTTTTGCTCTCCTATGGAACTGGAGATTGGCATGTGAAAACAGTGTATGTGGTCAGACACAAAGAGGAGAAAAAAAGGGCTATTTTTATGTATTGAATAAACGGATGCTGAGGTTAAAAAATAATTTGGTGATATTCTAAACCAAAAACAGATAAAGAAAAAACTGTAACAGCTACTTGTGGGGAGGAGATGATAGTTCCTGTCCAGTTGAGAACACGCGTTGAAAGCTTTGTAGATCATTCTTCAAACACCATTCACAATCCAGGTGAATTCATCAAACCTTAGAGCCTAGATTCAGATTTACTTGAGTGAGTTTGCACTGCCAGGTCCATCTGAGCATTTCCTGGGCTCTGCTCTTGATTTTAATCACACTGCCCCTTTCTCTACTGTTTACTGGTCTTAGTCTCTAATCATCTACAAATTTGGAAAGACCCTACGCAGGACCACCATCTACAAAAGAGTGAGAGAAAGAAGAAATAATTTTTAAGAGGGATCCCTGTTTTCAGCTACTTTCCGTCAAATATTTCTGTGTCTTAGTTTGCTCGGGTACTGTTACCATCAGAGGAAAAGTGTGCTGTGCTACGGTGTCAGTGGCAGCAGCAGGAGTTGGTGGTATTGCTACTCCTGTGCTGCTGCTCCACCTGCCAGCTGTTCTCTGCAGGAGGCATGGTGCTTGTCCTGGCACTTTTTCTCATGGGAAAAAAAGCAGGAAGAGGTTCTGCCTCTCAGCTGGGGAACTGGCAGAAATTTTCTCGGTCTCTATGTAGATTGGTGTCTATGCCTTAAGATGCCAATAGGAATGTTTAGGAAGCCCTGCCTAAATCGCTGTGTGTAGCTTTGTTGGCTGCCTGTCCTTTTGACCTTCTGTAGCCCGTGACAGGGGCTCTTTCCTGACTGTGGCATATCTTTCAGCTCTTAAACTCTGCTCAACTTTGTGTTCTTGTTTCTTTCAAACACTAATGACCAAGCAGTTCCATTTCAGAAACGGATTTTCCAAGTGATAAGTTCTTTATATTTTCTCACTGTACTGTAATACAAAAAGTTTTTGCAGTCCTCCTTTTTGATTAAACAAAGAAAAAAAAGTTGAATCTTACAGAACATACCACTTTAGAAATAATTTATTCAGACCAATAGAGAAGCCTACCTATTTTTCATATAAAGTTTTTGTAGTTAGTGAATATGTTGTCTGATACCTGGGTTTTGGTAATCACTGACTTCTTTTCAAGAGAACTATTGATTAGCAATTACTATTGGCTTTTTACCTGGTACATTCTGCCACTTTCATGACTTCTCTTGCTTTGATTTTTTTAAGACAGAATGAAAAGAAAAAAAAAATATTTAAAGTCTGTAAGATATGTTTGGTAGTGCAAGGTAGGACTTTGGCTACAGAGGGATATCTCATTTACTAAATTCTTTTCCTTGACATTTCCATTATCCCGATGCAAATTTGTCTGTGGTTCTTAACCTTTAAACATTTTAATATGAGTTTTCAAAAGTGTCACACATGGGCCAAAAGCAATGGCATCAAACAGCATTTAAACTCTCTCCCAACTTACTAGTGAAATTATAAAAATAACTCTTCTTCCTTTTACTTTCCTCTTTACTCTCTGTCACTGTCTGTTTCCCCACCTCCCTCATGTCCTCCTTCCCCCCCTTTCTCCTGGAATATTCAGAAGGGAAAGTAAGCCATACCGTATATAGTCTGTCAGTGACACCCTGAGAAGACCACTCCTTTAGCACACCAGACTAATGATAGACTTATACTGACCAGTCCCACTATGCTGGTGAGACTCTCACAGAATGTGGGGCTTTGATTTTGTCCAGGTGATGGAGAAAGGTTTCACTGTTTTATCTTCTTTAGTACAAAGATGACTCCTGAAAGACCAATGAGATAAAAGGCTCACTTGAACAGAAAGAGGAGCAGAAATTAACTGTTGTTTGTATTGTACAGGTTGTCTGGAAGCTCCAGACAATTTTAGGATGCCACACACAGCTACTGTCTATGCCCCAAAAAGTGTTACTTGGTATTAAATGTGATAGCAGAAGATGCAGAGGACAGCCTTTTTACAGAGAGGGATACAAGGCCAGAAGCATTACAAAAATGGCCTGCTTTATGCTGAGCTGTGGAACTAACTGTTTCAGGTGCGTCTAGACCCCACAAAACCTCTATATCTCAGTAACCTGATGAATTGTGCACATCAGTGTTCCTTTCCATATAATTATTTTTTAAGACGTTATATCACATTGTTTACAAAACATGAAAGTGAGAGTGTGTATTGGAAAGATGGCAAGAGTTTGCTTTTTATATCTGCTTGCAGGATTTCAGCTGCTTTTTTTTCAGTTTCAAATGGTCCACAGAGTTTTATCAGTTCTATTTTAGCTCAATAAAAGTGACATTTGCACTTGCCTCTTTTGCTGCTCACAGTAATATTTTAAAAATAAGAAGGTAGAGTGAAAAATTTTGCATGCTCTTTTGATGTTGCCTTCTCTTTTGACACCCCTACCAATACCAGGCACTGATTAATGAGGAACCAACTGCTGTCAGAAGCACTAAATATAACAACAGATCTCAAGAGAAAAATACATTGAACTTCTGACAATGTTAAATTTTATTAATCTTACCTGATAGTCCTGATTTTCTGGAAGGAAAAAGTATAGTTTTCTCAATTGTTTGTCTTTAACATAGAGGAAAAAAAAAATGATGGTGAGAAACAAAGAGTAAGTGCGATAGCATCCTTCATATACAGGTTGTTTAGCATAGCGCCTTACTTTGACTCATTGATTTTTCATAGTTTTACTCCTCTCTATCCCTCTCTGTTGGAAAAAGAGAAATGGGATGACAGATCTTCAGATGGAGTGCTGTTTTTGTTGTAGTTCAAAGTTTACTCATGAAAGTGATCAGTAAGACTGCAATAAATTGGTGATAAAGAGAGAAAACAGAGGATAATGATCAGATCATTTGCAGCTAAGTATTCAGTATGGCTCATGCTAGCAATGCTGCTGAAAGCTGCTCACATATCTCTAAAAGGTGAGATCCCCAGCTTTTAAAAGACACATAGGCCAGTAGACAGGGATAAAATTCTATAACAGCATTCTTTATTGAGAAGTGAGGATGCTGCCAGCATCCCAGGCCAGCTCATCCGAGAACACCCCAAGATTATTGCCTGAAGCATGGAGTGTGATCTGTAACAGAGGACAGCTACAGGTGTTGCCTTTTTGGCTCAAATATTAGCATCTCCCGTGGTTTATTCTTCGGAAGCCCAATCCAGTACCTGTGTTGGCTAAGAGAGCATGTGCCTGAAAAACAAAAGCCAGTCTGGAGCTGTTGCAGACACACATCTTTTGTAGACTAGGTGCAAACCATAATATATAAAATATCCAGTGGTGATACACTCTAGGTCAGCAATAAAGAACCCAGATAATAATGTAAAACATTTCAAATAATCATCCAGTAATGATCTTAAGGGTGGAGGGGATGAAGAACTTTTCTTTTGCTTTTTATTGTATGTGTGTGGAAGGCAGTGAGAGATTTAAATAGGAGTTTATTTCTAAAACAGCAAAAGTGGATTTGGGAAACTCAAAGGGTTTTTGCTGGTCAAAATGAGAGGGTTTTTTTTTTAAATTATGTATGTTAGTTGTACTTATGTCAGTCCAGCACTGCCATCTTGCACACTCTGTCTCAGATGATACCGCAAAAACTACAAATACATGCATGCAAGGGATACCCGAATGTGTTTACACAAAAATAGGCATTAACTGTACAAGGCAACTCAGTTCTCTAACAGAAACTTGGTTATGCACAAGGTGCTTTGTTTCCATCACGAGCTGAGTTATCCCTACAGAAGCCTGGAGCTATATAGTCAACTTTTACCTGACTAGAGAGAGGATATGAAGCTGAAGAGCAGCAGTGGGGAAAGTAAACATGTTAAATGAGTTGTGGGAAAGTAGTGATGGAAAGTGGCTATTAAACAACTGCTGTCACCATATAATCCTTGAAAAAACTGCCTCTCATTTATCATTTCACAGAGATCCTGCAGACCAGTAATTACTGAAAGTTCTTTTTTAATGAAGGTGAGAGCATGTGGGAAAAATCCTGCTTATACTATTCCCACTGCCCCTCTCCTAGTAGAAAAGTATGGCTGTGAATTTGGATATGAATCTCAGAGAGCTAGGTAAAAAGAACAGTTGAAAACAGATGGCAGCAGTTACAACTGGCATATTCCCAGTTGGTGGTTTTAGCATTTAGAAATGAGCATCTGTTCTTCTTCCCTATTGCAAAGTGTTTTTAACTCAGAGGTGTTAAAAATACGTAAGTTGCTGTTTTATTCATTTTTGCTGTTTACTGACTTTAATGACATATCGAATAAAAAGTACAATGTTTACCTGTGTGGCAGGGGAATCAAAACAGAAATACAGGTCTCTTGACGTATAACCTGAGGTTATAAAGTAAATTATAAGGGGGAGGGGGAGAAGAAATTGTGTGTGCTTATCCTAATACTGGAAAGAAGGAATTATTGACAGCTGAAGCTGTAGGAACATGAAGGTCCAACCTTTATAACATATTTCTGATGCTCATTAAAGTATCATCTTACTTTAAAAATAGCTATTAATAAACTCTCAAGACTAAAGAAAACAGTAATTTACTTAAATCTCTCACTATTACATCACCTAAGAACACTGAAAATTCCAGTTCTGCCTTCAGAGAGGATCAATATTAGTTTGAGGTTGATTTTTTATTAGACAGTATTTTTACATACAATACAGTTAGGCATCATTAAAGCTAAAACAAAATAAATTCCCAGTTAGACATAGTTTATAGTATCTGTAGTTTTGTCATGGTTTGACACTGGCCCAACACCAGGCACCCATGGAGTCACTCACTCACACTCCCCTGCCACAGCTGAGCAGAGGAGAGTGGAAAAAAAAGTTAATGAAGGCTTCATGAGTGGGGTAAGGACCGGGAGAAAATATTACACAGGCAAAACAGGCTCAACTTAAGTTGCAAAGTGCATTTATCACTAAAAGAATCAGAGGAGGGTAACGAGAAGTAAAATAAGCTGTTTAAACACCTTTTCCTCCCCAACCCCTCCCTCCTTCCCACCGACAGCGCAGGGAGACAGGGCATGGGGGTTTTGGTCATTTCATCTCCCAAGATTTTCTTCCTCTGCTCTGGGAGAGGAGTCCTTCCCCTGTGAGACTGTGGGGTCCCTCCCACGGGAGACACTTCTCCCTGAACTTCTCCAACGTGGGTCCACTCTCAGGAGCAGCAGCCAGACCACACCTGCTGCAACGTGAATTCCCTCCACGGGCACACAGTCCTCCCAAAACTGCTGCGGTGTGGGCCTCTCTTTCCACAGTGTGCAGTCCTCCAAGGACAGGCTGCTCCAGCCTGGAAAAAGGGCCCTCTCTCTCCACGGGTCTCCCACTGGATCACAGCCTCCTCCAGGCATCCACCCACTCCAGCATGAGCACCTCCTCCACGGGCTGTGGGTGGATCTCTGCATCCCCCGTGGATCCCTGTGGGCTGTGGGTGGACCTCTGCATCCCCCGTGGATCCCCACGGGCTGCGGGTGGATCTCTGTATGCCCCGTGCATCCCCACAGGCTGCAGGGGCACAGCTGCTTCACCATGGTCTCTTCACCACGGCCTGCAGAGGAATCTCAGCTCCAGTGCCTGGAGCACCTGCTCCTCCTCCTTCTCCACTGACATTGGTGTCTCCATGTTGTTTCCCTCACATGTTCTCACCTCCTCCTCTTCTCTGGCTAGAAGGAAAACTGTGTGCACCTTGTTTTGGTTTTCTTCTTAAATGTGTTATCACAGAGGCATTACCTGCCTCATTGGCCCAGCCTTGGCCAGCAGCATGTCCATCTGCAGCGCCATCAGCCCTTGGCTCTGCTGGACATGGTGGAAGCTTCCAGCAGCTTTTCATAGGAGCTACCTTTGTGCCCCCCCGCTACCAAAAACCTGGCCATGCAAAATCATACAAGTTTCTAGCATTGGGTAAGATCTTGAGGAACAGGCAACTCAAAAGGACTACCAGGATGTTTTGAGGTCATGCAAGGACAAAATTAAAAGATCCAGAGTTCAACTAGAACTTCATCTTGCTACTGCCATAAAAGGAAATGTAAAAACAATTCTATGAATACATCATCTGCAAGAGGAGGGCCAAGGAAAATCCCCATCCTTTACTGGATGCAGAGGGAAACAGCAAAGGATGAGGAAAATGCTGAGGTACTTAATGTCTTCATTGCCTGTCTTTGATATTTGGGAGGGCATCGTAAGTTGGAAGACAGGTATGGTGAGAAATATGAAGGTCCCATAATCCAGTAGAAAATGGTCAGTGATCTGCTACACCAATCAGACACAGACAAGTTTATGGGGCCTAATAAGAACCACCCAAGGGTACTGGTTGAGCTGGCAGAAGTGCTCACTGTGCCTCTTTCAATCATTTAACACTAGTCCTGGCTTACCAGGGAGGTCCCAGCTGGAGCTTGGTGAATGGGACACCCATCTGCGAGAAGGGAAAGGTCATGGAGTAGATCATGTTGGGTGACATCAAGTGACACAACCAAGGCATCAGGCCCAGCTAGCATGGGTTTGGGAAAGGCAAGTCCTGCTTGATGAGCCTGACCTCCTTCTATGACAAGGGTGAATCACTTGCTGGATGAGGAAAAGGCTTTGGGTGTTGTCTACCTAGACTTCAGTAAAGCCATTGACAGCATTTCCAATGGTATTCTCCTGGAGAAACTGTCTCCCCATGACTTGGACAGGTGCACTGTGCTGGGTTAAGAACTGGCTGGAAGGCCAGGCCAGAGAATGGTGGAGAATGGAGTTAAATCCAATAGATGGGCAGTCGCTAACAGTGTTTCCCTGGGATCAGTGTTGGGTCCAGTCCTGTTTAATATCTTCACTGATGGTGTGGGCAGGGGGGTTGAGTGCACCCTCTGTCAGTTCACAGATGACACTAAGTTGGGTGGGATCATGGATCTGCTGGAGGGCAGGAAGGCTCTGCAGAGGGATCTGGACAGCCTGGATCCGTGGGCCAAGGCCAGTTGTGGGAGGTTAAACAAGGCCAAGTGGTGGGTCCAGCCCTTGAGTCACAAGAGCCCCGTGTAGAGCTGCAGGCTGGGGAGGGAGTGGCTGGAAAGCTGCCCCATGGAAAAGGACCTGGAGGTACTGGTTGACAGTGCCTGAATATGAGCCAGTGTGTGCCGAGGTGGCCAAGAAGGCCAAAGGCATCCCAGCCTATATCAGCAATAGTGTGGCCAGCAGGACCAGGGCAATGATTGTCCCCCTGTACTGGCACTGGTGAGGCCCCATGTTGAATCTTATGTCCAGTTCTGGGCACCTCAGTTCAGGAAGGACATTGAGGTGCTGGAGCATGTCCAGAGAAGGGCAATGGAGCTGGTGAAGGGTCTGGAGCACAGTGTGATGAGGAGTGACTAAGAGAGGATGTTTAGCTTGAAGAAAAGGAGGCTCTGAGAGAGACCTTATCACTCTCTACAACTGCCTGAAAGGAGGGTGTTGACAGCTAGGGTAGCAAGCCATAGAATGAGAGGAACTGGCCTTGGGTTGTGCCAAGGGAGTTTAAGGTTGAATATTAGAAAAAATTACTTCCCCAAAAGGGTTCTCAGATATTGGAACGGGCTGCCTAGGAAAGTGGTTCACCATCCCCTGAAGGTATTCAAAAGATGTGTAAATGTGGAGTTCAGTGATATGATTTGGTGGTGGTCTTTGCAGTGAGAGGTTAATGGTCTGGCTTGGTCATCTTAAACGTCTTTTCAAATCTAAACATTGTTGTGATCTTTATGAAATGCAAAAAGAATTTGCAAGCTAGATTGTAAGACGACTCTATGAATATATTTATATGTTTTAAACTAGAAATAGGTATGACACATGACAGCCTTAATTTGATGTGACTGTTCACAAAATGTGGCAATCACACTTTTAAGCCTGAATCTGTGCTATTGAGTCTGGATGAGAACCAGAGTCCATCTGGATGGATCTGGCCATATGATTTATTCTGCAGGGCACAATTCTTTTCATATCTTTTGGAACCTTAATGTCTGTACAGGAGATGGAATTATTTTTGTGATGCTAGGCTTTTTAAAATGAAAGATCACAACATACAGTAATAGACAGCTTCCTGAAGGACTCTTTTATCTCAGCTCTGCCAAGGTTCTGTTGCAGTATGTGTTTACTCAACACATGTATTGAGGAGAGGAAGCAACTGAGTTGTTTTAAACTGTGGCACTTCCAAAATGATACTCGGTTCTCTATTACTTTGAACCTTAATAAGGTTTTGTTTTACTTTTCCAGTGTCTGGACCACTCCAACCTGTTTTCAGCGGAAGACAGATAATTAAAAAATGATCCTGATAAAATAGAAATTATGCTAGTGGGTGGAACGGAATTGAAACATGTGATTAGACCTGATGGCTACTGTTTGAATTTAAGAGCTTTTGTCCCTTTTGTTCGTTTACTTCCAGGCCCAGGGATCCTGTTTAGTCTTGAGCTGCCTGCAGAGCAACGTAACATAAAAAGTACAGTTGTCTCTATTCTGATTAAACAAGTGCACAAGTCATATGGCATCCTTGGGAGAATGAAGAATGTCTCTTGTTCCTAGAGACGGGACAATTGGAATATGGTATTAGGTAAACATGTCAGATGTCACATTACAGACTTTTCAGACTTGTGATTGATGGTTATATGAGAAAAGTTGAAGAGCAAGTTTTGACACAGGAGGTGTTTTATTGATATTTATTTAGTAAACCAGTGTTTGGTAATCCAGCAGTAGCATATCTGTTGCCCAGGTTCCCTAGAATTAGCAAATGGGCATATGATATAACTAGAAACGTGAAGAAATAAAGGTAAGCGTGTCACCACTTTTTATTAGAAATATTGAATATTCTTGTTTCTTGTCTATCCCTGGTTTCATTACTGGAAAATTGATTCTCTTCTCTAAGAAAAGTGCAGTGCGTTGCACAGCCCAGTTAGTACTTCTCTTACAAATGAATTGAGCCCTTGAGTTGCCTGATAATAACTCTTTCAAAAAACCCTATATTTATTCTTTTAACTGAAAGAGGCTCATTGTATTTTTGAATGGCATATATGTTTCTTCTTTTTTCTTTCTATGAAAAAGCTCTTTATAGAAATGTGTAAATGTTGGGAAAGTGTTTAGTGAAGAGTATTTACTGAGAAGTATGCTGCTCATGTAGATACAACAGCAATGAGTTACTTTATTGGTTCAAGTCATTAACATTCATCATAATAATAGGTAAAGACAAAAGCTTTGCAATATGGTGTTTTGTGATTCTCTGCCTCAGTATTCATGCAAAGGTAGCATGCACTGCACTTTTATGATCAAGCTCTTAAAGGACCAAATCTACCTCAAACCACTCTTAGGTGGTTATGTTGACCTGCAGGCGCATATGATGCTAGTTGTGAATGCACTTGTAAAGACCTGAAGTTGCAGGTGCTACCATGTGGTATTTGGCCTTTAAAGGTATGAGCAAACCAGACACACAGGATCTAATTCTTTTAGCCTCAAAATTATGTTCTTTTGTGATGCATTTAGTGGACTGAACATAAAATTGCAGTGGAGAAAGGGAGGATCAGTAATCATCATTTACAAGTATGCCTTTGTAGTGATTTATGTTATTCCATTCCATGGAAGCCTGCCTTTCATTTTTGCTCCAAAATTCTAACTTTGATAACCTTTATTCTTCTTTGTCAAACACTTCTGTTGATTCCAAAGAATGTAAACTACTTCTTTGGTATGCATTGTGGCAATGTCTCTTTGGACTGGGTTTTCATTATTTTTAGAAAACCTCTGAACCTCTAATGTATCATTATTTATTGTTCTTAATTAATAAATAGAGCTGAATTAACTGGCTGAAATCAAGCTTATTGCTTTTGTTAATAGAAATATTTTATGATTAAGTTAAATGGATGTAGTCCTACTTTTTTATGGGTGTTTACCAACAAGCTTATATCCATTCATTAAATTTTGCCAACAAGCTAGTCACCATTTATTTAATTTTGCTAGAAAAATAACCAGCATTGAAGTGGTTCAATCATCTGGGTGTTAGCAAAACTCAGATGGATCATCAGTCAGAATTGTCCATCTACCTCAACTGAAATTTAAAAAAAAAAAAAAAAAGAAATCTCTAATGGAAATTCTCCACCCTGTGGTACCTACGTCCTTCACAGCTTTTATACTTTATATCCCAGGCAGTATAAAATTAATATTACAAGGTAAGGCTTATTGCATACATACATACAAAGACTATAAGCAGACCCTACTATCAGCAGAAATTTAGTGCTGGACCTTTAGCTTGCCACTTGGATTTCCACCTGATGGTAATACAGATCATTTTCGATGTGTGTTAATCATGACAATGGACCAAGGCCATGCTTGTTACATATTTATTTGTAGTCACAGAGATGTTATATTTAACTAAATTCAGGTTAGGAAGATCTTGACTCTCATGCATAGCCTAAACTATCAGCATAATAGGGTGAACTAGCTGCTTGTGTTCAGATCCAGCATTTTGTCTATCATAGTGATGTAAACTTCATCATCACGGTTTCCTGAACTATCTTTTTTTTCATACCACATGTAAACACTATGACAGCCCCATTTCTCCACAAATTACAATAGACACTGAAGAGTAAGCAAGACAAAAAAATGAAGACATAAAAATTACTGTAATTAAAATATCATTACTGTCTAATAATAATAAAGAGCACATTTCAAACCCAGAACTAAGTAGCTAAACTATCTATTACAATGAACTTATGGAATATTGATATAAATTGCTGGGCAAATTTCTGTTTGCTTCTGTAGAAGTAAGTATATAAGAAGTGTTTGCTTCGTGTGTACATGAGCATTTTTATAGACCTAAGCAAACAATTTGCAGTAAATTATTGTATAGAGCTAAGTGTAATTTTTTTTGTGTTCATGTTTATGAACAAATTGCACAAATTTCTAACAGTCTTTTGGTACAGAAAATTCAAAACATTACTTAGGAAAAATGACTCTGTGATACTGTTTCCACCATTGACCGCAAATGCTAAAAACTTAAAATGAGATTGTTGATATGAATACTTACGCAAAGTGCATTCGATTTCTGTGGATATCCCAAGAAATTCCTTATAATATTTACATATGTCGAACATTTGTTCTGGCAAAATCCATTTGGATTAGTATGCACCAATAGCGGAAACATTAACTGTCAATACAGGATGTTATTGTGACAATCTTGTACATGAGACTCTTTCAGATGAGTAAACTTGATTCCTTTTGCTTTTTTTCCCCACATGTGCAAGTTTGGTCACTGAAATCCCTGGCTAGTGCAACCCAATTAGAGTTCTGAATAGAATTAGGAAGCACCTGCTTTCCATTCATCACAGATTAGCAAATGGAATATATGTCCAAGAGTTATACCCTTGTCTGTAGTTGCATGTGGTACTGAATCAGTTCTGCCACTGACATTGTGACAGAGGTTAAAGCCCTTATAGGATCCAAAGCTTCTATAGGATCCTCCTTCTTGATAAGATTTTTTTGTATCTTGTGCTCATATACTGAGGGTACTACTGTTAAGCAAGGTTAAAGCTAGTCCAACATGGAAATGGTGGCTGATTTCTCCATATCAACTTTTAAGATGAGAATATTTGCAGGTAGTCTTTGAAAAAGGTCATAGAAGGAATGCGAAGAGGAAACATGAAATAGTAAGGCAAGACTTGATGTACCAACTTCTCTCTAAGTCCCTGCTGGAGAAGCTCTGAACATTGTCCTTCAAATTCCCAAATACAGGTGTATTAGGCTGACAGGTTTCACTTTGTCCTAGTATGCCTGATTGTTTGCATCATAATTGGGTGGACCTATCATGCAATTCCTGTGTAGGTAGAGCATGAGAACTCAACTCCAGCTCTGGTTTAACCCGAGCCAGCAACTCAGTACCACACAGTCCACCTATGCCCAGTGGGGGGGAGCATGAGAAAAAAATTATGGTTTGAGATAAGAACAGCTCAATAATTGAAACAAACTAAAATGTAATAATCCTAACAACACCAACACTAATAATAATAATAGTAAAGAAAAGCAGAGAGAGAAATAAACCCCAGGAGAAAGAAGTGATTCACAATATAATCATTCACCGCTGATGACCAGCGGTCAACCAATCCCCAAAAAGCAATTGGCCTCTTCCAACACATTCTGTGGTGTGAAGTATCCCTTTGGCCAGTTCAGGTCCTCTCTCCTGGCCATGATGCCACCCAGACCCGTGTGCACCTCCTCACTGGCAGAGTGTGAGCCACTGAGCAGTCCTTGACTCAGGGTAAGCACTGCTCAGCAGCAACGAAACCATCAGTGAGTTATCAACATTCTGACACTGAATCTGAAACACAGTGCTGTGCCTGCTACTGGCAAGAAAATTAACTCTATACCACCTGAAAACAGGAGGACATCTCCTCGAAGGAGCTCATGTGGTCCCTGCATTTATTTGAAACTAGTTTATGAAAAATACTGATATTTCCATTTTTTTTTCTGCTTACCTTGGTTCAATAGCAATTACTCTCATGAGAGTACTCAAAAAAATCAAATTGTTGGGAATTTGGGTTTTTAAATCAATTCTTCTGAAATCAGTCCTTTATTTTTAGCCATAAATAGTGCAATTCTTTGGTACTTAGTATAGTGGTACTTCAATATAATTGTACAATTGCATTGATACCTTTGGGAGTGTTTGTTAGTTGGTTTGTTTGTTTGTTGTTTTGTTTTGTTTTGTATCGGGTTTTTTTTGTTTGGGTTGGGTTGGGTTGGGTTTTGTTTCGTTTTGTTTTGGTGTTTTGTTGGGTTTTTTTTCAGTATCCTTATGATGATAGTGATAGATCTGTCTCTGGAGAAATTGTAGTAGATCTTCTAAGATGTAGAGTGAGAGGCATGCTTCTGATTGTCTGAACGTCAAGTCTGTTTTTCTGTATCAGAATAATCACTCAGACCTTCTAATTCCATCATGCCTTGAAGAAAACAGTCCTTGGTGGTTTTTTTTATGGTTACCAATCCGTGTTGATATTACAGTGAGACAAGTGGCCTGAAGCCTGTGATGAGTTTTGACTAGGAGCCAAAAGAAAAAGCTATTACTTCACAAATGAAATCAAAATTCAGGCAGATAAATGTGAAATATATAGTGCTTAGGCTTTTTTGCATTTGTTATTTATTTGGTTGATCTGTGTCCAAGGGTAATTTGATAGGATTTGAGATGGAATTTTCCATTTTTCATTGTCTGGTGTTAATACAAACTTATATTAGAGCTCATGTATTAAATATGGATGAAAGGAACTTCATGGAATAAAGTTGATTCAGAGATTACATTATTTTATAGCTTCAAAAAAGATCCATTAATAAGATATCAGTATTAACCTGTGTTATTTGCTATATGGCCAGATTTAGATATCATCTGAAATTGGTTGGAGTAATTTTGGACAGATGGTTTTGCTCTTTTGAAGGCCATTTGTAGTACATGGTAATGTTATGCTGTGCAATGAACGCTGCAGGATGAGTTTTTCTTCACCCATAAAGGGCAGTGCTCATGACTGTGCTGTTGAGCAGCGTCCTTTCCTGCTCCCCTTTCCTCTCAGACAGCAATAATTTGTGCCATCCTTTCCATGGTTACAAGTTATCTCCTCTCTTCTTGTAGTGGACAGGCTCTGTGCAGAGAGGTCACCACAGTCAGTCCCTGCTCTCCTGGCTCATGGAAAGGAATAAACCATTTTGTGGGTCTTTGATCCTCTGGTCTGGCACCTGTCCCATGATGAAAGAAGCTGGGTCTTGTGGCAGGCTTATCCCCAGCTGTGAAGAATGGGCTCAGGGATGGGTTATAAGGGGCCAGTTTTGTGATCAACCCCCATGCCATTCTGCCGCTGAGGGTTTGAGGCATCCCATCTGTGCCACCAACCCACTTTGAAGCCACGCAGAAGAGTTCACCTCTCAGCGCGGGCCACTTATGAATAGACCTCTTTCTCTTAGACCTGCTGATTAAATCCCCCACAAAAATATCCCAAACTGAACCAGTTGTTTTTCCTGGGGTACTGGCACTCTCTAGGCAACAACAAAGAAGCTCTGAATCACAGAATCACAGATTACTCTGAGTTGGGGGAGACCCAGAAGGATCACAGAATCCAACTCTTAAGTGAATGGCCCATACAGGGAGGAAGTGTGCATGAAAGCAGAAAATCTTTGAGGGAATGAACTTTGAGGTTATCATGGTAATTGTCACGTGGAAGTAACAGACTTGATCTACTCTGATCAAAGCTAGCAGTGGAAAAGCAAAGGTGTCTCTGGCTAACTCAGACCTATACCTCCTAC
This sequence comes from Melanocharis versteri, assembly GCA_013397845.1. Lineage (NCBI taxonomy): Eukaryota > Metazoa > Chordata > Aves > Passeriformes > Melanocharitidae > Melanocharis > Melanocharis versteri. The sequence continues at coordinate 535,399 of VZTG01006518.1, forward strand.
CTAGAAACCTTCATGTGGTGCAAGACCTCCTACCTGGAAACCTTCATGTGGTGCAAGGTCACCCTTGTTTTAATGATTGCATTCGTATGGCCAACTCACTTTGTTCCCTCCTTCCTTCCTCTAAGTTATCAAATTAAAAAGTATCAAATTAATTCATGTCCTTAAGTACCAAAATCAGAATTTGACATTTAAATGGGTGGTAACTTGACAGCTGGAGCGTAGGTATTGGCATATTGCTGCTGCCTACCTGGACCTGCAGTGGTTTGAGGCTTCCAAGTCACTCCCGAACTTCTATAAACCGAGTCTCTGAAAGAATGGGGAGAGGGAGATTTTGTGCCCTCTCTGACATGCTTTTTAGAAATGTGTCCAGAAAGGCTTAGAGGGGAAAAACCCCCAAGCAACTAAATAAATTGGACTGAGTGACCTGTGTTGTACAATCTACCATTCTCCTTGTCTATTGGGTTTTCTTTATTTTCTTTCATCAATATAACTAACCTCTCCTCTTTGTTTTCAGCAGCTGAGCAAAATGCACGCTGCTATATTCAGAAGCACCCACTCATTCCTTACAGCTTTTATGACAAAGCTGTCCCTCCACATGTCCATGTTGGCCTCTGACCCTACATGTTTACTCAAGTAAACATGCCAGATGGCAGAGAAAAGTGGTAGGATAAAGAACAATTCTCTTGGGGCCAGGAGTCATGAAATCCTTCTTCACAAACCAGACTTAAAAGCAACAATTTCAAGAAATGCCTTAGAGCAAGTTCACAGCTAGAGTAAAGGGGAGAAGGAGAAAAAAATGAGCAAAAAATCCCCAACCCAGCTCTCTTGTTACATATTTTGTTTTCTTTAGCACCAGTTACATTAGTAGCAAAAACAAATAAAAATACGAGCGATCATTAGGAAAGACAGGCAGATGGAAAGGGGTTTTAGGCAGAGAAGTGGAGGCGGGCTTGTGTTTGGAAATGAGCATTAAAATCTGATGCTTAAATATTTCAATGACCCCTGCAATATCTCCCACATCACTCTCCCTCCACAGGGGCACGGTCAAAAGACAAGGAGTGAAGTTGCTGCTGTTGCTACTGAGCCTGTCGCTCTACCTTGCACGGAAGTAAAAAGTTCAAATCAGGGGACACCTACGTGGGGCCACTGCCTGCTGCTAGTGATCATGTCACAGTCACAGGCACTGCAGAAAAGAGTAATGTACAGAACAAGAGGAGCAAATGTCAAGGAGTGAAAGCCACCTCCAGTTAGCCTGTCTGACATGGCAGGAGGAGGCCAACACATTTCATGATGTACCCTGCAGCCCCTGCTAGTCAGCAGCCCTAGCAAGAGGTATTACTTCTACCAACAGAAAAGGCTTCCCTGACATCCATTAGTTGTCATCCCAGCGGCTTTGCTCTTGCTGTGGTTTGGTGGGCAAGGTGGAAGTGTGTTCGATTTGTTAAAGTTTTCAATTTTATCCCAAAGGGAAGGCTGAGTTATCTCTCCAGACTGCTTCTTGTTTGCACTTTTATCTTCAAATCTTGTGCATTTATCACCATTTGGATGACCAATGCTGCATTCAGGCTGGGACATGGGGGCATTCATTCCAGGTCCAAGTGATGATTTGGTTACCTAGCTGTAGAAACAGATAGAAACTTGATACATCTTGCTGCAGCATCCTTATTTTCTAAAATATTTTGGACAGCCTGACCCATGAATGAAGGTCAACACATGGTTTGAATGCAGCCTTTCTACCTAGTTCTCTGAAACAGTTTTTTTCTTGTCAGCTCCAAAGAACTTGACAGTACACAGATAAGCAGCCATTGATTTTTCTTTTGCTTTTCAGGCAGAGAGGCAGGATTGTGCAGGGAGGAACAGCGTTCCCAAGGCCAAACCACAAGCCTTTCAGCACCTCGGCTTCTCTTCTCCTAGATGCCTGTCCTGAAAAGCCCCAGAGAGGAAGCGGAAGACAGACAGGGGTGCAGACTGCTCTCCACATAACTGGCCATAGGCTACTACCCCTGGCTCAAGCACAGCTCATCTTAAGCCTTCCTGCTGCCATCTTTTTTCCTGATGCCTTGTTCAGTAATTTCAAACTGTCTCACTTCTACGAGCCTTCTTTGTTCCAGAGATAGCTATGAATAGAACAAGATCAGAGGACCTTGTCCTACAGCTAATCTATCTGCCTACTTGTAGTTCATCTCTTTTCCCTGAAACAATGTCATTAAGCCCTCTTGAGGATCTGGCCCACAAACATATTGTTTCAAAAAATAACTTCACAGGCAAGATTGAAAAAGTAAGCAAAAGACCACCCACAGTAATGTCTTTAAACTTTCCATATGCACTAATCATCCTCCATATGTTGGCATTTCCTTGGTTTAGCTCTCTTAAAAGAGCATGGAAGTGCTTTTGGAAGAGTGGCTTCATTTCTTCTCCATATTCTGTACATAAACCCCGAAACTGCAGGCAGCCTCTTTTATTAATTGATTGTATAGTGCAACCTTCCTGCTTCTGAGCTTTCAAGATGCACTTGAAATACGCTTTCAAGTTTTCCTCACAATTAGAAAGGTTAGAAGCTTGCCTTTTGGGAAGAAAAAAAAGAAAAGCCAACAGCATCAGGTATCATGGGACCTGAAATAGAAATGTAACACTGCCGACACCCTGGCCCCCCGAACCTCATCAGAAAACTATAGCAGCGTAGCCTGCTGGCAGTAGTGGAGCTCGGACAGAGGAGCGCTGGGGTCATGTCACAGCCCTGACTCCAGGGTGAGGGTCAGGATTCATTAACCCTTCAGGGTAAGCCCACCATGCTTTTTCTGGGGACAGAAAACCATGTAAGTTACTGCAGTCAGACAGCAGCGACCAACCCTTGCTGTGCTGTCTGACTTGAGAGAAACTAAAGGGAGTGCGAAGAAATGATCTTTTGGCAGCACGTGAAATAATGATGTTAAGGCAAAGGTCTTCCAGGACAAGTATTTTACTGTGAAGGATGAACATTTGTCCTGTTACTAATTTGCATCTAACCCTTCTCAGAAAGTCTTCTTGGTGCTGAATTTTTTATAGCCTTTTTGCAAGCAAATGAAAATGTACACCACCATACAACTCATTGTTTTATTGGATATGAAACTTCATTTAGCCTTTGCTAAACAGTATTTCTGGTTACTTGGCCACCAGTCAAAATCTATTATTAGGAATTTATTGCTCCATTAGCTACAACAGGACTAAGCATCACTGTACAAAGCATTCTGGTGCTGCATTTCCTCTTAAAATGTAAGTGGTTTGCTGATGAATCTCCATTTCCTTTTAATTCTTAAGTGGACATGGAGAAGTGGAACTCGATAGTGGCTGGCCATTGGTTCTGGGTAGTTTAAAAGGGGTACCTGAGTGGTGCGGGTTAGGATGAGAGGAGGGAATTGCTCAGGGTCTCTGCATAGGAGGTATCTTCAGAGGGCTGCTGCTGGATGAACTGTACCTCTTCTTACACATTTTCAGGGCATCTGTGCTGACAGAAGAGTGTGCTAGCCTGTGCACAGAGGTGTGCCTAGCAAAGATGATGAGAATTCAGTTCTACAGGCAAGAACACAAATCATTGAGAAGATCTTGCTTAGCAGAGCAGAAACACTGAGCTTTTCTCTTTGAGATGCTGTAAGGTGTGGGAGCGGGAGATCTGAACATCAGTGAGGGATAGAGTGTGTGAGGGTAGCTAAATTAGAGGGGAAGACAGAGGATGTTGTGTTCAATTGATTGGGAGGATCGGGAATATGATTTTCTTCAAATATTGCACTAAAAACTAAAATTTCTATCCCAGCATTGATATTGTTATCCCTGGGCTAGAAACTGTCATTCTCCTAGGAGAAGTGAATCTCACAAGAAAATATGAAACCGAATACAGTTGGAAGTAAAAATTCTGATAAAAATAGATCCATCATGGGTATTTTACAATATTGCAGAAAACACTAATCAAGCTAAAATAAGGTGCTTGGAGACTCAAATACTTCCCTCATGAGAGAGGTGCCTAAATTACTCAGCCTACCAATCCTCATACCTCAAATTACTGATGAAATTCTCATAATAATATTAATAATTGATATGCCATAATAGCTCTGTATCTTAAAACATTTGGATGAGATTGACACAAATGGCTGTGACTAGGGAATGCTCAATGCTGTGAGAGCTCAGTGATTGTTAGCTAGAAACACGACTTCTGTGTGTTCCAGTACTTCTAAATAGCCAAATATAATGAATAAATCACTTTTCTACTTTATATTGAGCTATATTTGGATCAAGTTTATTTGCAGAATTTGTGGATTCAGTTCAGTGTCCATTTATGAACAATTAATAGAAGTTTTTTTCTCTACAGACATTTTAATAACAAAAAGTTGCTTAGAAATAGAGCTGGTAAAATAATATCCATAAATTACTTATCTGCATTTTTTTTCCTCCCATCAGTGTTCGAATAAATTCTGGTTCTTAAAACTTGCAAAGCAGTATTTTAAATAATGGTACCCCATGGTTCTTCTAGTAATCTGAAAGTTGTAGGACTGATTTTGCAGGACTGGAAACTGCTATTTGATCTGCACATATTGTTAGCATAGGGTTTTTCATGTACTGTTCATTTATCATAAGGTTAATATTTTGGGCCTTTGGCCCTCTAGATTGTTATTTAATGTATGATGGCTCAACACTTTCAAGGTTGTGGTACCTCCCTGAAACTGTTGGGTCAACAACTGTAGCATGTTTAGAAATTGGTATTTTATTCCTTGTGCTTTGTATATAACCATACCACAGAAATGAAGAGCACAGCTAAGGCCATTTTATTTCCTTGTTCTTACTGACCTCTTTGAAATACAGAGAGGGAAGAGATGGGATCAGAGACATGTCTCTTTATACACTGCCAACAATGCAGGTTGCTGGCAGCAGGCAGGAGTTGCACAGTGCACCTGCCTTTTGTATACTGGTCGTGTCTGAACAGAATTGATAAATTTTGTGATAAATTGATAAATTACTTTTTCCAGCATAGCATCTTCAGAAGTACAAAATTGATCAGTATAGCTCTGCATGGTGCACTGCTGTTGCTGTTTTGGTTGGAAGAAGAGAAGAGAGGAGGGAGCAATATGTTTCAGTTTTACTCAGTGGGGAGATCAGGCGACTGCAAATTGCTGGGGAAGAAACAGAAGAAGAATTCACATTTTGGTGCTATCCCAAGCTTGACTGTGTTCTCTGCTGGTTTTTATTTCTGCAAATGCTCCTAATGTGTGCTTTATGTTTCCCATCTGACTTTCTTTTGACACTATGACCTGCACAAATCATGATATTTAAAGTAAAGGAAAAGGCTGGAATGTGCTTTAATGCTGTCCAAGTCCTGGTGAAAGATGTACTAACTGCTTGTTTTCAGGTTTTCTTTCACAATCATGGAAGTCAGAGGCTTGGGGAAATTACATTTCTTACTTCTCTCTTCATAGAGTGTATAGATTATTTTTTTCTTTTAATTCCAGCTTTATTTGTAAAGTGCATGCTCACTTCATATTTAATTGAGTAGAAAGTGTTAAAAGAAAGTACAGACCAATGAAATCAGGGAATTTTTTCTATGTGCTTAATAGATCAGGTCCTGGTGGAGGCAATGGTGCTGTTAAGGCACTATGCCAAATAAGTAGTGATATTTAAATTGCTGTTATATCACAAGAACTTAGTTACAAGGAAAAAAGTTTCTTCCTTTAAGAAGATCCTTGTTAAGAATCTTCTGCTCAGGCTAATAGTAGACAACAAAGAATATGCAAGGCAATGGGAACCCCACTGTGTCCCAGACAAATGGTTATTTCCATGAAAAGGGGATTTTCTCTGTTTCTTCTCACTTCATTTTCAGTTGTTTGGTTTATTTGTCTTGGTTTTGTGGTTTTTTTGTTGTTTTTGTGGTTTTTTTTGTTTTGTTTTTTTGGTTTTTTTTCTTTAATTGATTAATTTAATTAATTATTTAATTTAATTATCTTTAATTTAACTAATTTCTTTAATTTACAGGATATGGTATCCTGTAAATCCTCACATAAATGATACAGAACTCACAGTGAAAAAAAATGGACAAAAGACTGTGGAGAGACAAGAATAAAGTTACTGAAAAACAGTTATGTTAACCTGTAGCAGGGTTTTAAACTAAGTCAATGGTATGTCACAAGTAACAGCATTTAGGGGGGCTGGCAAATCCAGCAGCATGAGAATAGACATTCTATCACTGTCTATTTATTATTCTCCCCAAGAACATGTACAGACAAATACAGATGAAGGCAATCACAGTGAGTAAGATATGTCCAATTTTTTGTGTGCTATAAGCTTTTTTAATGGATGGTTTGAGGCATGTTTCACTATCTTGGTAAGAATAGTTATCAGGTCCTTGCCACCCTTTTTGTCATTGCAAAGAATATGGCTCTAAAGTATGTATTTTGGCTCACAGCCTAAATTCATCAGACGCTCCTCAAATCACCATTTACTCCATGTGCACAAAAGCTCATCATCCCTTTTCAGAGGATGAACTCCAGTGACACATTTGTTTAGAAGATATATCTGCTGATGAAGCCTTCATGTGTATTTTGTTACAGAATCAGAAAAAGGCCTTTTGGAAAATACCTTTAAAGATGCTGTTGTTCATCTCTTTCTGCAAGACAGATATAAGGCAGGATTCTGCAATGCCACTGGTATAGATTGCAGATCCTCCAGACCACCTAGTCATGTGTTTTAGTATCTCTTGTCACTAAATGTTTTCCTGATGCCAAGCTTCAATCATCCATTGCAGCCTAAGCCCATTACTTCATGTCTTTATAACAGAGGAGAGAGGTGTCTCCCTTTTCCCTCTTACAGTTCTTTTTTGTGTATTTTTGTTAAGAAAAATATATGGCTCTTTTTGCTTCTGTAAACCAAATATTTTTCCTTCCTTCCTTCCTTCCTTCCATCCTCCCTTCCTCCCTCCC